>JACBWV010000673.1:3375363-3448151 GCA_013435795.1 Chlamydomonas sp. ICE-L
GCAAATGGCCGGCCCCATCAACCCATTGCTCAACAGCCCACCTACCCATTCCCTCCCGGGCCTTCAGCAAGTCTCTGGCCATCAAGGGTGATAGTTCCAGAGCTGGCGCTGCTGCTATCAATTTACCTGCCACCCTAGCAATCAGTCTATCTGAGACCTTCTCATCAGGTTAATTCAAAGTGCGCGCTTTTGAGCGTTTGAGCGCTGACTTTTTGACCCCCTCTGCGCTTTAAGCGCAGTTTTTTGCAACCCCTTGTGGGCGCAGCAAGCATTTTTTGCGCTTTTTGCACTACAAAGCGCAGTTTTTTTGTTTTCAAGTGCGCTACAGCGCTGGCCAATTTGGCCATTCGAAGTGCCCTGCTTCTCATGCCTCATAATAAGGTGCACTTTTAATTTATTTATTTGAGCTCCTTACCGGGTGCAGAGGGAAGTGGTTGGGTCATGGTGAGGGATGGAGTACGCAGCATGTTGATGTGATGCAGGTAGATCATTGTGCTCCCCATGTACTAAACACACTGCAACAGTAACAAGGGCTAATAGCCTGGTGCACAGGAATGTGGTTGGGTCATGGTGATGTATTTCTATGTAGTCAATTCATAGGGCTCCCCATGTACTAAACATACTGCAACAGTAATAAGAGCTAATAGCCTGGTGCACAGGAAGGTGATAGGGTGATGGTGAGGTATGGAGTACGTAGCATGTTGATGTGATGCATGTAAAGCATTGGGATCCCCATGTAAAACAAATACTGCACCAGTAATAAGAGCTCCTTAACTAATGCTTAGGAAGGTGGTTGGGTGATGGTGATGTATTTCTGTGTTGTCAATTCATAGGGCTCCCCATGTAATAAACATACTGTAACAGTAACAAGGGCTAATAGCCTGGTGCACAGGAAGGTGGTTGGGTCATGGTGAGGATGGAGTACGCAGTAGGTTGATGTGATGCATGTATAGCATTGAGCTTCCCATGTAATACACATACTGCAATAGTAACAAGAGCTCCCTACCAGTCGCAAAGGAAGGTGGTTGGGTGATGGTGATGTATTCCTGTGTTGTCAATTCATAGGGCTCCCCATGTACTAAACATACTGTAACAGTAACAAGGGCTAATAGCCTGGTGCGGAGGAAAGTGGTTGGGTCATGGTGAGGTATCCCTGTGTTGTCAATTCATAGGGCTCCCCATGTAATAAACATACTGCAACAGTAATAAGGGCTAATAGCCTGGTGCGGAGGAAAGTGGTTGGGTCATGGTGAGGTATCCCTGTGCGGTCAATTCATGGCTGTTCCTGTCTGGGCAGCTGACCTTGACAGTATAAAGTAGCAGTGCAAATACAATAGAAAAGAGACCTAGAGCATATTTGAATCACCATAGGTTGCAGGATGTGGCGATTAGCGATATCTTACCTGGTGCAGGAGAAGGTGGTTGGGTGATGGTGAGGTATGGAGTACGCTGTATGTTGATGTGATGTATGCATAGCATTGGGTAATAAACATACTGCAACAGTGATAAGGGCTAATAGCCTGGTGCACAGGAAGGTGGTTGGGTCATGGTGAGGTATGGAGTACGTAGTTGGTTGATGCGATGTATGTATAGCATTGGGTAATAAACATACTGCAACCAGGTGCAACAGTAATGAGGGCTAATAGCCTGGTGCACAGGAAGGTGGTTGGGTGATGGTGAGGTATGGAGTACGCTGTATGTTGATGTGATGTATGCATAGCATTGGGTAATAAACATACTGCAACAGTAATTAGAGCTCCTTAATCTGGTGTGGAGGAAGGTGGTTGGGTGATGGTGAGGTATGGAGTACGTAGTAGGTTGATGTGATGCATGTGAAGCATTGGAATCCCAAAGTAATAAACATACTGCAACAACAATAAGAGCTCCTTGATCTGGTGCGGAGGAAGGTGGTTGGGTCATGGTGATGTATTCCTGTGTGGTCAACTCATAGCTTGTCCCGTCTGGCCAGCTGACCTTGACAGTATAAACTAGCAGTGCAAATACAATAGATGTGAGACATCATTGGAAGCAGGATTTCGGGATTAGCAGTATCTTACCTGGTGCAGAAGAAGGTGGTTGGGTCATGGTGATGTATTCCTGTGTGGTCAACTCATAGCTTGTCCTGTCTGGCCAGCTGACCTCGGCAGTATAAACTAGAAGTGCAACAGAGTGCAAATACAATAGATATGAGACCTAGAGCACATTAGAATCGTCAAAGGTTGCAGTTCTTGGTAATTAGCCGAACCGCCTGGTGCGGAGGAAGGTAGTTGGGTCATAGTGAGGTATCCCTGTGTGGTCAACTCATAGCTTGTCCCGTCTGGGCAGCTGACATTTTGGAAGCAGGATTTCGGATTAGCGGTATCTTACCTGGTGCGGAAGAAGGTGGTTGGGTCATAGTGAGGTATCCCTGTGTGGTCAACTCATAGCTTGTCCCGTCAGGGCAGCTGACCCTGATTGCGTAGACTGGTAGTGCTGGGGGCGGCATGGCAGGGGCAAGGGCTGCTTCTTCTGCCATTGCCTGGGCAGCTGCTTGGGCTAGAGCTGCTGACTCAGCCGCCGCCATGGCTGACAGCTCAGCAGCCTGCAAGGTAGCCATCTCGGCTGGGTTCTTCTTAGCTCCCTTTTTAGCTGTGCCTGGCTTCGAGCCCTAGAAAAGTAAATTTCATACACGGTTAAGTAAGTATGTTACAGTCCAGGGGTAGCCAAATAGGCTCAAGGGACTTTCCCAACCGTGATAGGAAGGGCTTATAACATGGTTAAGAAGCCAAAGTAAAAACAACAAGTCCTATGCAGCGTCGCAAGCAACGCGGAAAAATGGCAGAGAGTGGAGGCAGCGGAACAACAGGTGGCGATGGACTGGAGCTGACCAATGGCAGTTAGTTATGAGGCTGTTGGCTGACGTGTCAGGCTTCAATTGTTCTGTCGGTCGGACGGACAGAGGGGTGAATCTGGGGGCTCCCGCCCCCCAGGAGGGGGGGCACTGCCACAAAATGTAAGAAATGGTGTGTTCACTCAATAGGCTAAGGGACGTGCCCAACCGTGATAGGAAGGGCTTATACATGGTTAA
Organism: Chlamydomonas sp. ICE-L; assembly: GCA_013435795.1. Taxonomy (NCBI): domain Eukaryota; kingdom Viridiplantae; phylum Chlorophyta; class Chlorophyceae; order Chlamydomonadales; family Chlamydomonadaceae; genus Chlamydomonas; species Chlamydomonas sp. ICE-L. The sequence goes on from JACBWV010000673.1 coordinate 3,378,431, forward strand.
GAAGCCAAAGTTACAAACAAAAATGATTTCTTCAAATGACAGGTGAAGCTTCATCTCCTCAGATGCCTACTCTCCGATACGCCCGTCTAATTCAGGACAAGATTGTGGGACAGAGCCATACACCAGGGTACTACATGTTGTCAAGTTGGTCAGCGCTTAAAGCGCACAACCGTCAAATCGGTCAGCGCTTTGTTGCGCAAAAAGCGCTAAAACTGCGCGCTGCGCCCACAGGGAATTGAAAAAACTGCGAGGAACGCGCAATGGGGCTCAAAAAGCGTGCGCAAAATTGTGCTGCCGCGCGCGCTTAGTAGTACCCTGCCGTACACATCCTAAAATGCTCGGAATCGAATTCTTAGTAGATCACTTTGTGTGCAGTGTGTGTGTGTGTAGCAAATGTGTCAGCTAGTTGTGCAGTTATATTTTATCTGCAAGCACATCTGAACGCGATCAGCCCTGCCACGGTTGGGCAAGGCCCTTAAGCCTATTTTGCCTACCCCTCGACTGTAACATACATACATACATACATACATACATACATACATACATACATGCATACATACATACTGATTTTTTCCAGCTGCGGCGTACGGGAGGATCCCCCTAACACTATGCCCCTCCAGGCGTTATCTTTTTTTACATACATCCATACATACATACATACATACATACATACAAACATACATACAAACTATACGTACTATACATACGTAATATTCTCACCTTAGCAGAGCCAGGCTTAGACCCTCCCTCAGCCTGGAGGGCGGCCAGGTGTTCAGCCGCCACCGCCGCCGAAGCCACTGCTGCATCGGCATGTGCCCTTGCCGCTGCCACCTGTTCCTCACTCGGGTACTCCATCACCAGCTTCTCGTTTTCAATCACCAGCTTAGCAGCGCTGACCGTGATCCCTCCTTCGAGCTGCAGGGTGAGCTGCGAGCAGCCGGTTTCTTTCATGCGGTTCAGGCGCTGAGTGTTGGCAGATGGTGGGGGAGTTGCAGCCTCGGCCTGATTGGCCCCCCCATCAGGGGTACCTCCTGTGGGCGGCCCCGCAGGCAGGGCCACCTGGTGGGTGGGTGGGTGGGTGGGTGGATGGATGGATGGGCCGTGGGTGGGTAGGTGGGTGGGGATAGGGATGGGTGGGTGGGTGGATGGATGGGCCCGTGGGTGGGTAGGTGGGTGGGGATGGGGATGGGTGGGTGGGTGGATGGATGGGGCCGTGGGTGGGTAGGTGGGTGGGGATGGGGATGGGTGGGTGGGTGGATGGATGGGCCATGGGTGGGTAGGTGGGTGGGGATGGGGATGGGGATGGGTGGGTGGGTGGATGGATGGATGGGCCGTGGGTGGGTAGGTGGGTGGGGATGGGGATGGGTGGGTGGGTGATGGATGGGGCCGTGGGTGGGTAGGTGGGTGGGGCTGGGGATGGGTGGGTGGGTGGATGGATGGGCCGTGGGTGGGTAGGTGGGGTGGCGCTCGGTGATCGGGGATGGCGTGTGTGGGTTTATAGATGGGCCGTTTGTGGGTAGGTGGGACTCGGGACCTGGATGGGTGGGTGCTGGTAGATGGATGGGCCCGGGGATGGGATAGGCTGTGTTGTGTCGATCGGCGGATGGGTGGGTGGGGTGGATGGATGGCCGTGGGTGGGTAGGGTGGGGTGGGTACTTGAGGGTATGGGCTGTTTGGTAGATGCGATGTTGGCCGTGGGTGGTAGGTATTTTTGGGGTTGAGGATGGGATGTTTGTGGGGTTGGGGGATGGCAGTGGGCCGTGGGTTGGGTAGGTGGGTGGGGATGGGGATGCGGTGGGTGGGATGTGATGGATTGGCCGTCTGGGTGGGTAGTGGGTGGGGATGGGGAATGGGTGGGTGGGTATGGATGGCCGTGGGTGGGTAGTGGGTGGGATAGGGGACGGTGGGTGCGTGGGTGGTGGAATGTCTGGCCGTGGTGGGTAGGTGGTACGGGATGATGGGGATGGTGGTGGGTGGGCCTGGATGGATGGCCATTCGGTTGGGCAGGTGGGGATGGTTCTGGGGATGGGTGGGTGGGTTGTGAAGGACTGGCGGCCTGGGGGCGTAGGTGGGTGGGGGATGAGGATGTGTCGTGGTGGTGGGTTGGAATGGATGGGGTGTCGCCGCTGGGTGTGTTCTGGTGGGTGGTGGCTGGCACACATGGGTGTGGTGGCGTGGGATGACTGGGCGTGTGTGGGTTAGCTGAAGGTTGGGATTGGGGATTGGGATGGGTGGGTTGGGGTGGGGATGGCATGTGTCCGTTGTGGTGGTGTAGTGGGTGTTACTGGGGGGATGGTTTGTGGGTTATTGGGTATTTGGGCCGGTGGCTTGGGGTAGGTGTGTGGGGAGGGGGGAGGGGTTGTGGTGTATGGATGGGCTGGTTTGGTAGTTTGAGAGGACGTACTGAGGATGGGTGGTGTTTGTGGTAAGATGGATTGGGGGCCGTTGGTGGGTAGTTGGGTTGGGATAGAGGGGTGGTTGGGTGTATGGATGCCGTGCGGTGGGTAGGTTGGTTTTGGGATGGGGATGGGTTGGGTGGTGGATGGACTGGGGGGATGGGCCGCTTGTGCATGGTAGTTCCGGTGTGGATGGGGAGCTTGGTGGTTGGTGGATGATGTGCGCTAGGTGGGTATGGTGGGACTGGCGGCTGGGGATGGTGGGTGGGTGGATGGATTGTGGGGCCGTGGGTGGGTAGGTGGGTGGGGAGGGGCGGGTGGGTGGTGGATGGGATTGGCCTTGGGTGTGAGGTGTGGGGGATAGTGATGGGTGGGTGGTTGAACTGGATCGGGGCCTTGGGTGGGTAGGTGGGTGGATTGGGATGGCGGGTGGATGTATGGATGGGCCCGGGGGTGGGTAGTTGGTGTGGAGGCTGGGGATAGGGTGCGTGGGTGGACATGGATGGCCGTGGGTGGGTAGCGGGGGTGGGGATGGGGATTGGGGATGGGTGGGTTGTGTGATGGATGGGCCGCTGGTGTGTAGGTGGGTGGGGACCTGGGGCTTGGGTGGTGGTAGTGGATGGGCCGTGGTGGTAGGTGGCTGGGCGATGGGGATGGGGGGGGGTGGGTGGAATGGTCATGGGCCGTGGTGAAGTAGGTGGTTGGACTGGGGATGGTTGGGTGGGTAGATGGATGGGCCGTTGTGGGTAGGTGGTGGGATAGGGATGGGTAGGTGGGTGGATGGATGCCGTGGGTGGGTAGGTGGTGGTTATGGGGCATGGGTGGGGCGGGTGATGGATGGGATCGTGGGTGGGTAGCGTGGGTGGGAGATGGGTAGGGTGGGTGGGTGGATGATGGGCCGTAGCGTGGGTAGGTGGGTTGGGATTGGGGATGGGTGGGTCGGGGGGGTGGATGGATGGATGGGCCGTGGTGGGTAGGTGGGTGTGGTAGATGGATGGTGAGTCGGATGGATGGGCCGTGGGTGGGTAGGTGCGGTGGGGATGGGGATGGGTGGGTGGGCAGGCGATGATGGCCGTGGGTGGTAGTGTGGGTGGGACGCTGGCGGATTTGTGGGTTGTTGAACGGATCGGGCCCTGGGTGGGTGGTGGGTGGTCTGGGGATGGGTGGGTGGGTTGTATGGATGGGCCGTGGGTGGGGTAGTGGGTGGGGATGGATGGGGATGGGTTGGGTGGGTGGATGGATGTGGCCCTTGGTGGGTAGGTGGGTGGGGATGGGATGGGTGGTGGGTGGATGGATGAGCCGTGGGTGGGTAGGTGGGTGGGACCTGGGATGGTGGGTGGGTAGATTGAGGGCCGTGGGTGGTTAGGTGGGTGGGGCTGGGGATGGGGTCGGGTGGGGTGATGGATGCCGTGGGTGGTAGGTGGGTGGGTGGGGATGTGATGGGGATGGTTGGTGGGTGGATGGATGGCCGTGGTGGTAGTGGGTGGGGCTGGGGATGGGTGTGTGTGGATGGATGGGCCTGTTGGGTAGGTGGGGTGGGTATGGGTATGGGTGGGTGGTGGATGGATGGATGGATGGGCCGGTGGGGTAGGTGGGTGGGATGGGATGGGTGGTTGTTGATGGATGGCCTGGGTGGTAGGGGGTGGGGATGGGGATGGGTTGGTGGGTGATGTATGGGCCGTGGTGGGTAGGTGGGTGGGATGTGGATGGGTGGGTGGGTGGTGGATGGAGCCGTGGGTGTGTAGGTGGGTGCGCGTGGGATGGGGGATGGTTGGGTGGGGTGGTGGATTGGCCGTGGGTGGGTAGAGATGTGTGGACGGGATGGTGGCGTTGGTGGATGGATGGGCCGGGTGGGTGTTAGGATGGGTGCGGTGGTACTGGGGATGGGCTGGAGGGGTGATGGATGGGCCCCGTGGGTGAGTAGGTGGTGGGCTGGATGGGTGGGTGGGCGGATGGATGGGCCGTGGGTGGGTACGTGGGTGGGGATGGGGAGGGGATGGGTGGTTGGGGTGGATGGAAATGGGCCGTTGTTGGTAGGTGGTTGGGAACTCGGATTGGTTGGTGGTTATATGTATGGGTCGTGGGTGTCTGGGGTAGTGGTGCGGATGGGGATGGGTGGGTGGGTGGATTGATGGTACCCGTGGTGGTACGGTGGGTGGGACTGGGATGGTGGGGGTGGGTGGATGGATGGGCCGTGGGTGGGTAGGTGGTGGGGACTGGCGGATGGGTGGGTGGGTGGAGATGGATCGGGTGTGTGTGGGTAGGTGGGTGGGGATGGGATATCTGTGGGTGTGTGGTGGATGGATGGGATGAGGCCGTGGGTGGGTCGCTGGCGTGGGGGGGGATGGGGGGGGTGGATGGATGGGCCGTGGGTGGGTAGGTGGGTGGGGATGGGGTGTGCGTGGGTGGGTGAGGATGGCGTGTGGGGTTGGTAGGTGGGTGGGGATGGGATGGGTGGGTGGTGATTGTGGTCCGTGGGTGGGTAGTTGTGTGGGAACTGGGATGGGTGGGTGGGTGGGTTGCTGATGGATGGGCCGTGGTGGGTAAGGTGGGTGGGGATGGGGATGGGTGGGGTGGGTGGAATGGATGGGCCGTGGGTGGGTAGTGGGTGGGACTGGGGATTGTTGGGTGGGTGGATGGATGGCCTGGTTGGGTAGGTGGTGGGGAGGGGGATGGTGGGTAGGGTGGATGTATGGGCCGCCGTGGGTGGTAGGTGAGTGGGCTGTGATGGGTGGTTGGGTGACGATGATGGCCGTGGGTGGTAGGTGGGTGGGGATGGGATGGGGATGTGTGGGTGGGTGGTGGCGTGGGCCTTGGGTGGGGTAGGTGGGTATGGGGATTCGCGGATGGGTGGGTGGGTGTAGATGTATGGCCCGTGGGTTCGGCTTAGGTGCATGGGGCTGGGGATGGGTGGGTGGGTGGATGAATGGGCCGTGGGTGGGTAGGTGGGTGTGACTTGGGATGGGTGGGTGGGGTTGGTAGATGGGATGGGCCTTGGTTGGTAGTGGGTTGGTATGGGATGGTGGGGTGGGTGGATGGATGGCCGTGGTGGTAGGTGTTGGTGTGGGGATGGGGATGGGTTGGTGGGTGGATGGATGGGCCGTGGGTGGTCTAGGTTGGTGGGGATGGGATGGTGGGCTGTGGGTGGAAATGGATGGAGCCGTGGGTGGTAGTGGGTGGGGATTGGCGATGGGTGGGTGGGTGATGGTGGGGCGTGGTATAGGTAGGTTCGGGTGGATGGGGAGGGTGGGTGGTGTCTGGTGGATGGATGGATGGGCTGTGAGCGGTGGGTAGGTGGGTGGGGTCTGGGGATGGGTTGGTTAGCAGGGGGATGGATGGGTCGTGGTCGGGTAGGTGGGTGGGGGAATGGGGATGGGGGGTGGGTGGATGGATTGGACCGTGGGGGTAGGTGGGTGGGCTGGGGATGGTTGGGTGGGTGGATGGATGGGGCCGTGGGGGGTAGGTGGGTGGGGATGGGGATGGGTGGCTGGGTGATGGATGGGCCGTGGGTGGGTTAGGTGGTGGGGATGGGGGTGCGGGTGGGTGGGTAGATGGATGGCCGAGTGGGTGGGTAGGGGGTGGGGATGGGGATGTGTGGGGGGGGGGTGGGTGGATGGATGGTGGGCCGTGGTGGGTAGGACTGGGTGGGGATGGGGATGGGTCGGGTGGGTGTACGGATGGGCGTGGGTGGGTAGGTGGAGTGGGGCTTGGGTATGGTGGGTGGGTTGATGGATGTGGCCCTTGGGACTTGGGATAGAGTGGTAGGGGATGGGTATGGGTGGGTGGGGACTCGACATTGATCGGCCGTGTGTGGTATGGGATGGGTTGGTGGCTGGGCGATGGTCTGGGTGGGTGGATGGATGGGCCGTAGGTGGGTGGGGATGGGATGGGGGGGGCTGGATGTGATGGGCCGTGGGTGGTAGGTGGGCGGTGGGATGGGGAATGGGTGGGGGGGGCTGTGGTTGTGGGGTGGGGCGGGGCATGGCCACCTGGTATGGGTGAATGGGGCGGCTGTGGGTGGGTAGGTTGGTGGGGCTGGGGTATGCTGGGGATGGTGGTTGGGGGCCGTGGTTGGTATTGGGGCTGGGGCATGGCCCCTGGTGGGTGGGTGGATGGTTTGGGGATGGTTTGGTGGGGCCGTGGTTGGGGGGGGCATGGCCACCTTATTAGTGGGGTTGGGGGGACGAGCTGGGGGCTGTTGGGTGGTAGGCCCCCTTTGGGTGGTGGGGGGGGGTCTGGTTTGACAGGGGGTCGGTGTGTCGTGTGACTTTCACTTTTGGACCTACTGGCAAGGCAACACACACACAAAACACTGCACACACACACCAACACCCACAAACACACACTCCACACCTCACACGCACTGATGCACGACCATATACATAACACCAACACATAACACAACAACACTCCCACACACAACCACTCACTACACCCACACACACACAAAGACCCACACACCCCAGTACTGTTGTGGCATGCACCCATTTGCTTTTCCTCAACCTCACCCAGCAGCTCAAATCACACACACACACACACACACACACACACACACACACTCATGCACACACACACACCCATTCACACGCAAACACTCACACACTCATACACACACACAAACACACACACTCTCACACACACACACTAAAATAGTTGTGTACCCAAACGTTTGACACATGTTGACACCATAGGATGTTATTGAACAGTTAAAGGTCATTCTTATTGTTGGGAGCCCACTTAATCATTGCCTTTTGCATTTTAGATCCTCCTAATGTCATGGCTGGGCAAGTCCCTTTAGCCTATTGGCCACCTCTGTACTATAACAACATATACACACAGACAGACAGACGACATAAACAGACCATAGACAGACGACATACAACATGCAACAGTCAACAAGGCCAGCCCTGCAGACAACAGGCAACACAGACACCCATACATACATACCACTTCTACAAACATACAACCAGACACCTGCTCTTCCTCCTCCTCTCCCTCCACCTTCATCACCGAATACGACAAGGTCATCGGTCCTTTGTGTATTGTCAGGGGGCCAGCCGCCCCAGTGCTAAGGACCACGCCCTCATCGACAAATTGGTAGCGGCTCTCTGCGCCGGTCATGATAGAGTTCTTTATCTCTGGTGGGACGTTGTAGATGGTGTCGGGCATTTCCAGGACCTGTGGTTTGGGTTTGTGGATTGGGGGATTAGGGTTTGGGGGGCTGGGGGTTGTTGGGATCAAGAATGTGTCATTTTCCTCAGGGGGGTGGTGGGGTGTTAACGGCGTTGGGCATTTCCAGGACCTGTGGTTTGGGTTCGTGGATTGTGGATTGTGAGGGTTTGTGGATTGTGAGGGTCTGTGGATGTGAGTTTTGTGGCTTGTATAGTGTTTGTGGATTGTTGACGGTTTTAGTGCTGCATGTAGGGTTTGTGGCTTGTTGCTGGATACTTTTGTCCTTGTTCGTTTTGTTGCTTGGTGCGGGTTTGTGGACTTGTGCCGGTTTGTGCTTGTGCTGGGTCTATTTGTGTGCCTTGTGCGGGTTATCGTTGGATTGTCGGGTTTTGTGGGCTTTGGTTATGTGGACTTGTGAGGGGGCCCCCCGCCCCCACGGTGCTCACGACCCCAGCCCTCATCGACAACTCTGGTAGCGCTACTCTGTCGGGCCTTCCTCTGATAAGTTCTTTATCTCTGGGGGGACGTTGTAGATGGTGTCGGGCATTTCCAGGACCTGTGGTTTGGGTTTGGTGCTTGGTAATGTTTGTTTTTTGGTGGAGGCTGGGGGTTGGTGGGGTCAAGAATTAGTCCTTAATTCAGGGTGGGCATTGTAGACAGTGTCTGGTAGCTTAAAAAGTATCACAGGGGTATCAAGAAGAAGGAAGAAGAACACAAACGAACATACCAAGATCCAAGAAAACCAAGAACCAAGAAGAAAAAAAAGCAACACAGGTGGAAGCCAAATGCCCCAATCTTCCTACCTCCTCCCCATCTCATTAGACGTCACCGCTTCCATATCTAGAGAAGTACATATTAGCATACAGCCTCCCCCCTCACCCACCCATCCAACCACCCCCAAAAAAGGAAAGAATGTAACGCCAGGAGTCCAAGAAGAAGAAAAGAAAAATAAAAAGTAAAAAATGTGCAATACCAACAATTTTGAAATTACCACATTTTATTTACCAATAAGAATAAGAGAAGAAACAAAAATTGAACAATTTCCAAATAAACACATAATTAAAAAAGTCCAACAGTGGAATAACCAAATCCCCAATCTTCCCTTTCCATCATAATTAACGCCACGTGCCTCCCAGTATCTATATATGTGCGCGTAGCAGGCAAGCCCCCCTCCCCCACCCCCTCCCCACCCCACCCCATACACGCCCCAACCCACACCCAAAACCCGCAAAAAACGAAGACGTACCAATCCACAACAGGGTAAACAATAAGAAGGAAGAAAAAAACAAGAAATTACCAAAACAATACCACTACCATAAGAAGCATACCACAGGTGGAAACAAATGCCTCACCTCTTTCCTCCCATCATTAACTTCGAGCGTGGCTCCCCTAGCTAGAGAGGCAGAGTTGAAAGGCCCCCAACCCTCATTGGCTTGTCGTCCCCTGCAAACATGGCCAGTAGCATGCAATCCTCTCTTGGGTAGTAGCCGCAAGTGTGATGAGGGAATTCAAGCTGGGCGCTCAGAACCACCTGAGTGTGGGTCAAGTGTGGGACAAGCGTGGGTTTATATGGTTTTAGGAATCCCACAACTCAAACCACCTGAGTGTGGGACCAAGTTGGTGGACATTGTCCCGTTTAGGGTTTAGGGGTTTATCGTAGTCAGCCGTAGCGTCGTGATGGGCATCAAGGCTGGGCGCTCAAACCACCTGAGTGTGGGTGCAATGTTGGACAAGTGTGGGGTTAAGGGTTTAGGGTTTAGTAGTAGCCGCAGGTGGTGGACTGGGGGAATTCAAGCTGGGGCGCTCATAACCCCTGCGCGTGGCAGTGTGGGGTTTAGGGGTTAGGTTTATGTTAGTACCGCAGTGTTAATTGAGGGAAATCCAGCTGGGTTCTCAGAACCACCTGAAGGTGTGGGTAAAGTGTGGGGTTTAGGGCTTTGGTTTAGGGTTTCTGTAGTAGCCGGCAGGTGTGCTGAGGATTTCATGCTGGCGCTCAGAACCCCCTGAGCGTGGGTCCAAGATGTGGGTTTAGGGTTTCAGTGGTTATGGTATACCGCAGGTGTGATGAGGGAATCCAGCTGGTGCTCAGAACCCCTGAGTTGGGTCAGTGTGGGTTAGGGCTGTGGGTTTAGGGCTTAGGTGATGGAGGGAATTCATCAAGCTGGGCGCTCAAACCCCTGAGCGTGGGTCAAGGTGTCGGTTTAAAAGAGGGTTTAGGAGAGGAGGGGTTCTGTGTCGCCGCCGTTGTGTCTAGGCCAATCCAAGCTTGGGTGCTCCGAACCACCTGAGTGTTGGTAAAGTGGGGTTTATAGGGCTTTGGTAGGTGGGTTTTAGGGGTTTAGATAGTAGCCGCAGGTGTGTGATGAGGGGTTTCTGCTGGGCTCAGAACCACTGAGCGTGGGTAAGTGTGTGTTTAATAGGCATTTTAGGGGTTATGTCATAGCCGCAGGTTCTGATGATGGAATCCAAGCTGTGCTCATAACCACCTGACGTGTGGGTTAAAGTGTTGGTTTAGGGTGCTTTGAGTTTAGGTTTAGGTATTAGCCGCAGGTGTGATGAGGGAATTCATGCTGGTCAGCTCAGAAGCCACCACCTGAGTGTTGATGTGTAAAGTGTTGGGTTTAGGGCTTTGGTTGAATGGTGTTTCTTTTCTTTCGGTCGTAGCCGCAGGTGTGATGAGGGACTTTCCATGCGTGGGCGCTCTAAAAACATTTCAGAACCACCTGAAGCGTGCACGTGCTGGGTTTCGGGTATTAGACGTGGGACTCTATTAGATGCCGCATGTCTGATGAGGGCATCCAAGCGGGGTGCTCAGAACACCGGCAGTGGGGTAAAGTGTGGGTTTAGTAAGTAGGGGCTTTTGGGTTTAGGGTTTGGTTAGCTAGCCACAGGTGTGATTGAGGGAATTCTGCATGGGCGCTCAAACCACCTGAGCGTGGGTACAATGTGGGTTTTAGGGTTTAGGGGTATATGCTAGTAGCCGCAGTTGTGATGAGGAATCCAAGCTGGGTCTCACCACACGTGATGTGGGTAAAGGTGTGGGTTTGGGCTTTGGGTTTAGGGTTAGGTATAGTAGCCGCAGTGTGTTGATGATGGATTCATGCCCAAATAGCTGGCGCAGAGCCTCAAGAACCACCTGAGCGTGAGGGGTCAGTGTGGGTTTTAGGGTTAGGGGTTATTAGTATTAGCCGCAGGTGTGATAGGGATCCAAAACTGGGGTGCTCAGAACCACCTGAGTGTGGGTAAAGTGTGGGTTTCGGGCTTTGGGTTTACGGGCCTTAGTGTGATGAAGGTAGGAATTCAAGCTGGGGCCCTCATGAACCACCTCTACGCTTTGTCCTCCCGTCTTTTCTTTCCGGCTTTCGGTGGTTATGTCTAGCCGCCGTGTGCTCCTTGACTCCCCACATGGTGTGCTCATAACCACCTGAGTGTGGGTAAAGTGTGGGTTTGTAGCTTTGCTAGTGTTGGTTTATGGTTTCATGGTAGTACCCCGCAGGTGTATGGGGATTTCATCGCTGGGCGCTGCAAACCACCTGAGGTGTGGGTAGTGTGGTGATAGGGGCTTTGTAGTTTTTAGGGTTTAGGTATTAGCCACAGGTGTTTTAGGTATTCATGCTGGTCGCTCAGAACTCACCTGAGCGTTGTCCAAGTTCTGGGTTTCGGGGGTTCTGGGTTCTGTCGTAGCCGTCCGTTTTGAGAGGTGATCCACGCTGGTGCTCGAAAATTGTTATGTTTATGTAGTACCCGCAGGCGATGATGGATTCATGCTGGGCGCCTCAGAACCACCCTGAGTGTGGGTAAAAGTGTGGGTTTAGAGTCTTTAGTAGAGTGGGTTTATAGGTTTAGGTATTAGCCCGCCTGTTGTGCTGGCAGGAATTCACTGCTCAGGGCGCTGCTCACAACGCCAACGACCTTCTACTTGTTTCCCGTTATGTGTTATTCGGGTTTTTTAGGTGTTAATGTAGTAGCCGCAGTTCTGATTAGGGATCGCATCTGTGTGCTCAGAACCACCTGAGTGGGGGGTAAGTGTGGGTTTAAGGCTTGGTTTTAGGGTTTGGGTAAGTATCCCGCATGTGTCCTGAGGGAATCAATCATGCTGTGGGTCGCTCAGAACCACCTGAGCGTGGTTTCAAGTTGTGGGTTTTAGGGTTTTAGGGGTTATGTAGTCCGCAGGTGTGGATTATGGAATCCAAGCTGGGTGCTCAGAACCACCTGAGTGTGGGTAAAGTGTGGGTTTAGGGCTTTTGGTTTTAGGTTTGAGGTAGTAGCCGCAGGTGTGATGAGGGATTTCATGCTGGGCGCTCAGAACCACCTGAGCGTGGGTCAAGTGTGGGTTTAGGGGTTAGGGTTATGGATTGAGCCGCGGTGTGATGATGGAATCCAAAACTGGGGCTCCAGAACCACCTGAGTGTGGGTAAAGTGTGGGTTTAGGGCTTTGGTAGTGTGGGTTTAGGGTTTAGGTAGTAGCCGCAGGTGTGATGAGGGATTTCATGCTGGGCGCTCAGAACCACCTGGCGTTGGGTCAAGGTAAGTGTGGGTTTAGGAAGGGCTTTGGTAGTGTGTTTAGGTTTCTGTGTAGCCGCAGGTGTTATGAGGGAATTCATGCTGTGGGCGCGGCAGCAACGGCACCTGATCGTGGGTCAAGTGTGGAGTTTAAGGTTTAGGGTTATGTAGTGTCCTCAGTCTATGAGGACCAAGCTGGGTCTCAACCACCTGAGTGTGGTTAATTGTGGGTTTAGGGCTTTGGGTTTAGGGCTTAGGTGATGAGGGAATTCAAGCTGGGCGCTCAGAAACCACCGAGCGTGGGGTCACGTTTGGGTTAGTGTTTAGGGTTCTGTATAAGCCGCAGTGTGATGGGTAATCCAAGCGGGGTGCTCAGACACCACGCTGAGTGTGGGTAAAGTGTGGGTTTAGGGCTTTGGGTTTAGGGTTTAGGTAGTAGCCGCAGGTGTGATGAGGGATTTCATGCTGGGCGCTCAGAACCACCTGAGCGTGGGTCAAGTGTGGGTTTAGGGGTTAGGGGTTATGTAGTAGCCGCAGGTGTGATGAGGGAATCCAAGCTGGGTGCTCAGAACCACCTGAGTGTGGGTAAAGTGTGGGTTTAGGGCTTTGGGTTTAGGGCTTAGGTGATGAGGGAATTCAAGCTGGGCGCTCAGAACGTCCTGAGCGTGGGTCAAGTGTGTGTTTAGGGTTTGGGTGAGTAGTGCCGCAGTGTGATGAGGGAACCCAGCCTGGGGCTCAGACCACCGGAGTGTGGTAGTGTGGTTTAGGCTTTGATATGTTGGGTTTTAGGGTTTAGGGAGTAGCCGCAGGTGTGATGAGGGATTTCATGCTGGGCGCTCAGAACCACCTGAGCGTGGGTCAAGTGTGTGTTTAGGGTTTAGGGGTTATGTAGTAGCCGCAGGTCTGATGAGGGAATCCAAGCTGGGTGCTGACCTCCCCTGAGTTGGGGTAAAGTGTGGGTTTAGGGCTTTGAGTTTAGGTTAAGGTAAGAAGCGCAGGTGTGAAGAGGGAATTATGCTGGGCGCTCAAACCCCTGACGGTGGTACAGTGTGGGTTTAGGGCTTTTGGTAGTGGGGGTTAGGGTGGTATAAGCCGCAGGTTGATGAGGGAATTTCATGCTGGGCGCTCAGAAACACCTGAGCGTGGTCAAGTGGTGGTGTTAGGGTTTAGGGGTATGTCGTAGCCGCAATGTCTGATGGGGAATCCAGCTGGGTGCTCCGAACCACGCTGAGTGGGTTGGGTAAAGTGTTTGGACAAGTGTGGTTTATGTTTAGGTTTAGGAGTACCGCAGGTGGGTAGGGACTTCATTTTGGGCGCTCAGAACCACCGCGCGTGGGTCAAGTGGGGGTTTAGGTTAGGGGTTCTGTTAGTAGCCCAGGTCTGATGAGGGAAATCCAAGCTGGGTGCCAGAACCCCTGAGTGTGGGGTAAAAGTGGTGTGGTTTAGGGCTTTGGGTTTAGGGTTTAGGTAGTAGCCGCAGGTGTGATGAGGGAATTCATGCTGGGCGCTCAGAACCACCTGAGCGTGGGTCAAGTGTGGGTTTAGGGTTTAGGGGTTATGTAGTAGCCGCAGGTGTGATGAGGGAATCCAAGCTGGGTGCTCAGAACCACCTGAGTGTGGGTAAAGTGTGGGTTTAGGGCTTTGGGTTTAGGGTTTAGGTAGTAGCCGCAGGTGTGATGAGGGATTCATGCTGGGCGCTCAGAACCACCTGAAGTGTTGGTCAATGTGTGGTGGTTTAGGGTTTTAGGAATCCACACTTCAGAACCCCCACCTGAGTTGGGTAAAAAAATAAAAAAAAAAAAGAGAAAAAGAGAAGGAAAAAAAAAAAGAAAAAGAAGGAAAAAAAAAAAAAAAGGAAGAAAAAAAAAAAAAAAAAAAAAAAAAAAAAAAAAAAAAAAAAAAAAAAAAAAAAAAAAAAAAAAAGAAAAAAAAAAAACGTGTTGGTGCAATCCTTCCTTTAAAGCATATGATTCTCGAACCTACCCTCCCACCAGACTTCGTGGCGTCTCTGGATCCCCCAATTCACCCCGTTGTTCCTTTTGAGGACTCCCCCCCCCCCCCCCCCACCCACCCCCCACCCCCCACCCCTCTAGATGAAGCCTAACTTCAGCCAACTGTTGTGTACCTAACTGGCTCTGGTCCGCTCAATTCCATTGCCAGCACTCTCCGCTAATTTTCCGCGTCGCTTGCGAAGCTGACCAGGACTTGTTCACTTACTCTTCCTGAAGATCCCGATCCAACAATTGGATTTGGAATTTTCATTCTGATTGTCACGATTTTGACAGCCATACAGCACAGGCATTTCTAAAAAAGCATTTACTTCTCAGTGAGAACCCTATAGTCCCCTGAAGGGAGCAGCGCTCTACGCCGAGCCCTTCGCGCTCTACGGACGGTGCTACCGCACCGACCCAGGATGGGCCTGTGGTCGCCACTTTTGGCTACCAAATTGGCCTGGAGTTTTCTGAAATAACTTGAACTTGAACTTGGTTACATAGCTTCAGCCAGCAATTTGGCTGCTCGCCGTCTTCGGCAGTAAAAACATTATTACCAGGAAAATGTAAACTCGAACAAATCATTTTCTAAAATCAAAAACACTGGTTCTTACATCACAGTGTGTTTTCCGATGCCAACACTCTCCGCCAATTTTCCACGCCCAGGACTGTTCACGTACTCTTACTGAAGGTCTTATAGCAATTCAGGGGATGATTTGGGAAGCACACTTTGTACTTTGGACTTGGTTCTCAGAATCTCAGGCCAATTATCGAGAATTCTCGTGAGAATTCTCAGATTTCCAGGCCAAATTCTCGATTTCATGTACGAAGTCCAGATTCTTCAGAAACCTTGAACCCAAATCATCCGCTGAAGGTCTCAATACAATAACTTGGAATTGGAATATACACGCTGATTGTCATGATTTTGGCAGCCAAACCAGGAGTGAAAAAAAGCTCCAAACGCCATGCCTCAACGCCCTGAGGAGGGCAGCCCCCGGGGGCTGCCCCCCCCCCCCCCCCCCCCCCCCCCCCCCCACACACACACACACACACCACCACCACCACCCCACCCCCATGAAATAGAAACAACAATCTTTTGAAAAACTTAGATATGGATTCTGGGGGTTAACAATATGACGCCCACCCTTGCAGAAAGTACCAATACAATAACTTGGATTTTCAGTTTTGCCCATGTACTGGGAAGTACCATCTCTTGGTTTAATTTCCATTATTGTAACTACTCCTTCACTTACAATAACTTGGATTTGGAATTAACATTCTGATTGTCACGATTTTGACAACCGCACATCAGAGTCTTTTACAAGGCATTTCTAAAAAAGTAAATTGTTGGCACCAGGGATATTTTTTTGAAATCAAAAAGAGGAAATCCGATTTCTTTTTATTTTTTCCCTCTCTTTTACCCTCCCAAAACAGGATTCTTATTCTGATTTGGGTCGATTTGGGTCATTTTTAGTCAATTTCAGTAAACAAAAAAACTCTTTGGGGGGGGGGGGGGGTCTTATTCCGGCAATTTGGGCCAAAACGAGGTCTCGTATTCCGATCGGAATGTATTCCGGGAAAAAAAATCCCTGGTTATTACCTCACAGTTGATTTTTCAATGACGCCTCGCCATTCCATCGCCGCATGGCGCTGCATGGGTAAAAGCTAAAATAAATATAAAATATAAATGCTCCCCTCACCCCGAACCCCGAACCCTGAAGAGCCTGCAGAACCCGGGTTCGGGGGTGGTGGGGGTGGTGGGAGGGGGGCATTTCTGACTAGTTTAGCCAGACTTGGCAGAGCCCAGGTTCGGGGGGGGGAGGGGGGGGTGCATTTCTGACTAGTTTAGCCAGACCCGGCAGAGCCCGGGTTGGGTTGGGTTGGGTTGGGGGGATTTCTGACTAGTTTAGACAGACCCGGCAGAGCACGGGTAGGGTTGGGTTGGGTGGGGGGTGGGGGCATTTCTGACTAATTTAGACAGATCCGGCGAAACCCAGGTTCAGGGGGGGGGGGGGGCATTTCTGACTAGTTTAGCCAGACCCGGCGGAACCCGGATTCATGGGGCAGCGCGTCGCCCTGGGGTAACACCGAGTCGCTCAATTTCAGACGAAGTTTTGCACGAAAGAAGAAAACAATTGGGTGCCTCACCTGTCTCAGGATCTCCGTGCTGAACTGCTCAATGTACGATCTCTGCATTACTTCTTCCTGGTGGCTGACCTGGACTCTGGCCGGGAGTGTGTTGACAAAAGCCTGAGAGGGGGGGGGGGGGGGGGGGGGGGGGGGGGGGGGGGGGGGTAGGTGAGTGTGTGTGTGTGTGTGTGCGTAAGTGTGGGTGGGTGGGTGATCTATATTTGATCGCCGCAATACTTCTCCTGTTGGCTGACCTGGACTCTGGCCGGGAGCGTGTCAACAAAAGCCTGAGAGGGGGAGGAGGGGGTGTAGGTGTGTGTGGGTGTGGGTGTGTGTGGGGGGTGTGGGGTGGGGGGGGAGGGGGTGGGGGGGGGGGGGTGGGGGGGGGGGGGAGGTACGTGTGAGAGGGTAGGTAGGTGCGTAAGTGTGTGGGTGTGCTCTATATTCTATCTCCCCATTGCTTCTTCCTGGTGGCTGATCTGGACTCTGGCCGGGAGCAAGTCGACAAAAGCCTGAGAGGGGGAGGGGGGTGGGTAGGTGCGTGTGTGTGTGTGTGTTTGTGTGCGTAAGTGTGTGCGTACGTGTGTGTGGCTGGGTGATCTGTATTCGATCTCCCCATTGCTCCTTCCTGGTGGCTGATCTGGACTCTGGCCGGGAGCGTGTCGACAAAAGCCTGGGAGGGGAATGTAGGTGTGTAAGTAGGTGCGTGGGTAGGTGGGTAGGTGCATCAGTGTGTGGGTGGGTGATCTATATTCGATCTCCGCATTACTTCTTCCTAGTGTCTGATCTGGACTCTGGCCGGGAGCGTACTGACAAAAGCCTGAGAGGGGGAGGCGGGTGGGGTAGGTGCGTGTGTGTGTGTGTGTGTGTGCGCGTAAGTGTGGGTGGGTGACCTGTATCCGATCTCCGCATTACTTCTATCTGGTGTCTGATCTGGACTCTGGCTGGGAGCGTATGACAAAAGCCTGAGAGAGGGAGGTGCGTGGGTAGGTGCGTGGGTGTAAATGCTTGTGGATGCGTGGGTGGGTGATCTGCCTTGGACCTCTTCATGACTTCTTATGGGTGGCTGGGTAGGTGTTTTTGAGGGTAGGAGTGTGTGTGGGTAGGTGTGTGTGTGTGTGTGTGTGTGGTGTGTGTGTGTGTGTGTGTGCAGGTGTGTGTGTAGGTAGGTCGGTGCATAGGGTGGGCAAAAAGAGTGGAAGAACAGGGTGGGTAAAAGGAGTCGGTGAATCGGGTTGGTTTGGTGGTTGGCCCCAGTGTAAGCAATGTGCATTTGCCTGTTGGTGGTTGGCCCCAGCGCAAGCAAGTGGGATGGCCCCCTCAACCTCACTATTTATTTAGTTGTTCATGGGTGAATCGGGTGGTTGAGCTGGTTGGTTGAGCTGGTTGGTTGAGCTGGTTAATTGAGCTGGTTGGTTGAGCTGGTTGGTTGAGCTGGTTGGTGGAACCATGTAAAGCGGGTGGTTACTGCTTGTATACCAATATGGAGCTACCTGGGATTAGATGCGGATATCTGCAGTGTATATATTATTATATAATATATGTTGGTTACAGTCGGTTACCCCCCCCCAGGTGATTGCAGGCGGGTACAGGTGGTTACTGTTGGTGACAGGACGTTTACCCCCCCCAGGTGATGCGAGCGGGTACAGGTGTTATGTTGGTTAACAGCGGTTAACCACCCCCCCCCCCAGCCACGTTGGGCAGGTGGTTACTGGTTGGTTACAGTCCCCCCCCACACCCCACCCCCCCCCCCCCCCCCCCCCCCCCCACAGGTGATTGCAGGGCGGTTGGTTACAGGTGGTTACTGTGGTTACAGTCCCCCCCCCCCCCCCCCCCCACAGGTGATTGCAGGCGGGTACAGGTGGTTACTGTTGGCTTTACCCCAGGTTGGTTACCCCCCTAACCTAGGTGATGCAAGGCGGGTTACCGGGGGGTTATGTTGGTACAGTGTTCCCCCAGGTGATTGCAGGCGGGTACAGGTGGTTACTGATGGTTACAGTTGGCCCCCCCCTTGCATACCTGCAATCTATTGCACTCTACTTAGCCCCTTTCAGTGATATACAATGGTCTAGTGGTAAACCAGATCGCATGAGGATTGAAGCGTCGGGGGTTCGACTCCCCCTTCGGTCGCTCTTAGCGCTTGCAGCGTTCGTTGTTAACCGCGATGGTAGCTTGTCCAGTTGAGGTAGGAGACCGCTCCCCACCCGCGTACGACGGGCTCTCTTAACACCACGCCCCACCAGGCGTTATCATTACTTTGCTCTCTACTTATCCTGAGATGAGTCCCTCAAGTTCGTCCGTTCGTTCGTGCGTACCTACAGAGAAACACCCACTGGTCCATAGTGCTGTCCACCCACCCACCTACCCCTCACCACACCACCCCATACCCACGCACACCACCCACCAAACCTCTACACTACCCTCTACCCACCCCCACACCACATCACCCCCTAAAGTGTAACACACGAACCTGCATCAATATATGGCGATCTTACTGATCTGAAAGTGAGCCTCTCCTCATATGCCCATTCACACGTAAAAGAGATTAATTAAATTACACTTACTAAACAGAAACACACAACCCCTGCATCAAAATTATGGCGCTCTACGATGCTGAAAGTGAAGGCCCCTACTATATATGTCTCACTTCCAAACTGTAAAAAGCACGGATTCCAACCCCGTCTCCTAATATACATTTACCCCCCCTATACCTGACACACACACACTCGGCCATCAATCCTCCACCGGGCGCCTGCTATGATCTGAAGTGACCCTCTTTCCTATATATGCCTCATTTCCAACACGTAAAAAGACCAGATACTTTCCCCAACTATAATTACATATACAGAAACACACATACCTGCATCAATCTATGGCGCTCTACTGATCCTGAAGTGAGCCCTCAAAAGTCTTTGTCTGAGACTTCAAATTCGTTAGCTGGAGCTCTCGCGTCACCTCATCAAGTTCGGGCTCCTCAGGCATGCACCGGCGCTTCACTCCGGGTATGTGAAACAGTGCACGCATGTGTGCCTCCACTGCACCCACGTCCAGGAGTGCAGTGGCGGGTAGGAGTGCGGTTTCCAGTGGGCCAGGCTTGGCCTTGGGCCGGGTCCAGAACCCACTGATCTCTACGTCAACGTCCTGCGGGAGGTTGATGTGTGTGTGTTGGTGTGTGTGTAGGTGTGTAGGTGTAGTTGGTGTATTCGGGTGGGGGCGTGGGGTGGGGTGTCTGGCCCCTGTGGGGGGGTGGGGGGGGGGGGGGGGAGGGGTTGTGTGTGGCGTGTGTGGTGTGGGTGTGGGTGTGGGGTTTGTGTTGTGCTGTTGTTATCTAGACATGAAATACCCTGCACCAGCGCTTCAATCCGGTATCCCACCCTCCCCCCCACTGTGACACAGGCCCTCATGTGTGCCTCCACAATGCCCCACGTCCAGGAGTGCAGCCTGCCCGGGGTCGGAGTGGGGTTCAGTGGCCATGTTGGCCTTGGGCCGACACGGTTCCACCCGAACCACCAACGCCTAATACACCGTCCAAGAGCCTGCAGCCGACCCCCGCGTTGATGTGGTGTGGTGTACGGCCCCTAGGTGTACTTTGTGTTGTGTTGGGTGGGGGGGGTATGTGTGTGTGTGTGTGGTGTGCTGGCGGAATGTGTGTGGTGTGCTGTGCGTGTGCCCTATGGGTGTGAGCGGTGGAAGTTTAGACCTCCCCCCCCAATGCACACAGCAGCACCTTCACCTCCCCAGGTATGAGGAACAGTGAAAGCACAGCTCCTGGGCCTTACCGCCACCCACATTCCATGAGACAGTGGTGGTTGGGACGCCACGGCCACTCTGAGGTTCACAACGTAGCAAGCGATTTGGCCATTCTGGGCCCCCTCTTGTCCAGAAAAACCACTGATTTCTACAGTCAACATCATGAGGAAATGTGCACACGCGTGTATGGTGTGGTGGGTTGTCCGTTGTGTGGGGGGGGTGTCTCCCTTCCCTGCTCGCTGTGGGTTTGTATGTGTGCGGCTGGGTGCCTATGTGTGCGGTATGGGTGCTCATGGCGCGCTCTGGGGGGGGGGGGGGGGGGGGGGGGTTCCTTCATTGCGGGGTTCCCTTTTCCCCGTCTGGCGTGGGGGGGGCCCCCCCCTCTTTCTAGGGCCCCCCCCCCCCCCCCTCCCCCTGGGGGGCCCGGGTGGTCTTTGGTATGTGGCTGTGGGTGTGGGGTGTTGTAGTTTAGGCAGAGCGCAGACAAGACTGCACCCCTTGCACTAGCGCTAACCCACGACCATGACCACAGTGCATACAGACCTGCAACAACACACACTGCCCTGCATGCTCTCACTTACTGCTTCTCCCTCAGCAATCTCAGAGTTCCCCCGCCCTTCAGAGCCCTCCCCTCCCGGAGTGGCCATGGCATCATAGCCCTCCAGAGTCGAGATGGGGGAGGCCGGCCGGCTCATACTCTGGCCGGCAGGCACACCCATAGGGGGGGGCCTAACACGGCCCACGGTCAATCCGGCGGCGGCAGCTGTCACTTGGTCCCCAGTGTGAATCAGAGACAGCCCTTGGTCGTCTAGTCTATTATCATGCAGTATGCTTTCTCCACCTTCGCCCACGTCCAGGTGTCTGAGGCTCAGGTCCAGGGCATCCAGCAGCCAGTTCTGGGCAGCTGTCATGTTGAGTACCGATGATTCTTCACCCTGCAGGTTTGTGGCCACCTGTGCAATACATCCGTGTAATACCGTTACTCACAGGACGTGAAGTTAAGGACACCATAGCGTAAGCCGGAGCTAGCTATAGTCACCGAGAAGAACGATATACAGTATGTCTCTAGTAGTAGTAGCAGGGTACTTCAAATGGCCAAATTGTCTGTAGCCGAAGATTCTTCACCCTGCATGTTTGTGGCCACCTGTTGAGCGTAGGGCGCTTATTAACTAAGTGGCTCCCTGCTTATGCATATTCTCTACAAAGCCCTCGCTCGTCCACAAAGGCACGCGCTAGATGCTGTGCGTAGATTAAGTGCAAGTGTCAAACGCACAGGTCCAAGCACCCACTACTCATGGGCAGCTGACATGTTGTAGCCGCAGTTCCACCCTGCAGCACGCACGCTGCCGCACACCTGTGCACGCATGGCGTAATCTGCACGCGAGGGACCCACCGGTGTCCGAGGCACAGGTCACACACTCTGCACCAGCGATCCGTTATGGGCAGCTGTCATGCCTGGTGCCGGTGTTTCCTCCCCTGCCTCGTCGGTACAGTTCTGGGACCATGCCGGGTGCCAGGGCCAAGGTACAATTATATCGTATAATAAAGATCAGTAGCACGAATCCAGGGCCCCCGTCGGTGGTCACACACGCTTGTTTGGGTTCAGTTCACCAAGTGCTTTCTGCTAAAGCCACCTTCCTATCCCCGGTGGCAAGTCCCCCTTAGCCTATTTAGGGCCTCCCCCTGGACCACGCGCTAACATGTTACACCACAACCAGCATCCCGCCCCCGTCTTGGCCGACACCTGGCCCCACATCTACACACACAAACAGAACAAACATCACCACCGACACCACCACCCCCCACCCACCAACACACCCCCCCACCCCCAACACCCAACCCACCAACCGAGAACAGCCAGACACCCTTAGCCACACGAACCTCAACAACTACATGATCTCCTTGCAGCCATAACAGTTACAGATCCTCATAACAACCACCTCTGCGCCGCATATCGCCCCAGAGCACCCTTAAAAACTTAGCAAAGCCTGCATACAATGACAACCCATAGCAGCGACAACAATAAAAACCCGATATCAAGATACGCAGGATAACGTTCAGTCCAACCCGTGGACCGGCTCCTCAGGACAAGACACAGAAACCATAACGACACAACCAGAGCTTAGTCTTCGTCACCAGGCTCACACTGCACCCACCTAGCGCTTTGCGGCACGCTCACTGCCGACAGACTAAGCAAGCCGTACACACCAACACAACCGCCGACTGTAAACCCGTCCGACGACCCTACTGACAACACCCCAACCAACCCCTGGCCACCACTGAATCAGGGATACGGCAACCGCTCACACGCCCTCCGCACCTGCATCTCACGCTCTGTCGTCTGTTCGCTCCAGACGCTACCGGCCACACCACACACCTACCGGCGCCCCGGTCCTGTGTCCCTTTTCTGTCTGTATCCCGTCAAGGGGTAGTCCAAAACTAGGCTAAAGGGACTTGCCCAACGTGATACGGGAAGGGATCCATCTGTTTCGTACGTCGCTGGCTGGGTTGTGCTGGGGGGCCCCGGTGTTGGTGGGTACTGTCTCGTTGATGTTGGTGTTGGTGTTGGTGTTGGTTGCGGCAGCTGCCATGTGGTGCTGGTAGCTGCCACAACAAGGGCAAGGAGTTTGTGACGATATGCAATAGGCTTGAGGGACTTGCCCAACACATGTTCAAGCATGGCATGCATCAGCACTGGCACACTGAGCTGCTCCTGGGGCACTCCCTGCACCCGGGCCTCGTACACAACCATGCAAGCCAAGCAGCACAGGACAGGCTTACCTGTTCAAGCATGCATCAGCACTGCCACACTGAGCTGCTCCTGGGGCACTCCCTGCACCCGGGCCTTGTACACAACCATGCAAGCCAAGCAGCACAGGACAGGCTCACCTGTTCAAGCATGCATCAGCACAGGCACACTGAGCTGCTCCTGGAACACTCCCTGAACCTGGGCCTCGTAGACGACCATGCGAGCCAACCAGCATAGGACAGACAGCGGACAGACGCACCTGTTCAAGCATGGCGTGCTTCAGCACGGGCACACTGAGCTGCTCCTGAGGTACTCCCTGTACCAGGGCCTTGTACAAGACCATGGGAGCAGACCAGCACAAGACAGACAGCAGACAGACGCACCTGTTCAAGCATGGCGTGCATCAGCACGGGCACACTGAGCTGCTCCTGGGGCACTCCCTGTTACAGGCCTCGTACACATCCATGGGAGCCAAGCAGCACAGGACAGACAGCGGACAAACGCACCTGTTCAAGCATGGCGTGCATCAGCACGGGCACACTGAGCTGCTCCTGAGGTACTCCCTGTACCAGGGCCTCGTAGACGTCCATGGGAGCAGGTCCAGCATCGGCGGCCTCTTTGGGAGTCCCGTGTACCACCACCTTAGCCCGCCACTCACGGTAGGCCCTTGCGTGCTGCGATATGGAGGCGAAGAGCTGAGCTAGAATGTCCCATCCGGGGGCATCCAGAAGTGGTGGGGTCTGTGGAGGTGTTTCTTCGACCTTGCCCTTGCCCTTGCTCTTGCCCTCCTTTGGGGTGGAGGGAGTGCCGGACTTGGCCCCCTTCTTCCCCTTCTTGTCTTCCACCACAGGCTCCACCTCAACAACGCTAACCGTTTTGAGGGGCCGAGGGAGGGGGGGGGGGGGGGGGGGGGGGGAGGTTCGGATAGGTTAATTTTCGTGTTTGATCTGTCGGGTCTTCCACCACCGGGCTTATCCTCAACAGGCTGGACAAGTTTCAAGCAAGCGGTGGGTCGGTGGGGCTGGGGGGGGGGGTTAGGGTGGAGCCTGCCCCCACGCGCCCCAAGTTTTACCACCACCCCCGAAACCTAAACCCCTACCTTTCTGTGGGAAGCCGCACGCCTTTTTTACCTGAACCCAAAACCCATCCTTGGTGGGAGCCGCACGCTGTTTTAACCCTTACACCCTAACCCCAAACCCCTACCTTGGTGGAGCGCACGGTCGCTTAACCTAAACCCTAAACCATACCTTGGTGAGAGCCGCATGTCTTTTTTACCCTGAACCCTAAACCCATACCTTGGTGGGAGCCGCACGTCTGTTTAACCCTAAACCCTAAACCCATACCTTGGTGGGAGCCGCACGTCTGTTTAACCCTAAACCCTAAACCCATACCTTGGTGAGAGCCGCACGTCTGTTTAACCCTAAACCCGTAAACCCATACCTTGGTGGGGAGCCGCACGTCTGTTTAACCCTGAACCCTAAACCATACCTTGGTGGGAGCCGCACTCTGTTTAACCCTAAACCCTAAACCCATACCTTGGTGGGAGCCGCACGTCTGTTTAACCCTAAACCCAAAACCATACCTTGGTGAGAGCCGCATGTCTTTTTTACCCTGAACCCTAAACCCATACCTTGGTGGGAGCCGCACGTCTGTTTAACCCTAAACCCTAAACCCATACCTTGGTGGGAGCCGCACGTCTGTTTAACCCTAAACCCTAAACCCATACCTTGGTGAGAGCCGCACGTCTGTTTAACCCTAAACCCTAAACCCATACCTTGGTGGGAGCCGCACGTCTGTTTAACCCTGAACCCTAAACCCATACCTTGGTGGGAGCCGCACGTCTGTTTAACCCTAAACCCTAAACCCATACCTTGGTGGGAGCTGCACGTCTGTTTAACCCTAAACCCTAAACCCATACCTTGGTGGGAGCCGCACGTCTTTTTACCCTGAACCCTAAACCCATACCTTGGTGGGAGCCGCACGCCTTTTTACCCTGAACCCTAAACCCATACCTTGGTGGGAGCCGCACGTCTGTTTAACCCTAAACCCTAAATCCATACCTTGGTGGGAGCCGCACGTCTGTTTAACCCTAAACCCTAAACCCATACCTTGGTGGGAGCCGCATGTCTTTTTTACCCTGAACCCTAAACCCATACCTTGGTGGGAGCCGCATGTCTTTTTTACCCTGAACCCTAAACCCATACCTTGGTGAGAGCCGCACTTTTTTTACCGAACCTAAACCCATACCTTGGTGGGCGCCGCCCGTCTCCATGCTTAAACCTAAACCCTAAACCCATACCTTGGTGAGAGCCGCACGTCTGTTTAACCCTAAACCCTAAACCCATACCTTGGTGAGAGCCGCACGTCTGTTTAACCCTAAACCCTAAACCCATACCTTGGTGGGAGCCGCACGTCTGTTTAACCCTAAACCCTAAACCCATACCTTGGTGGGAGCCGCACGTCTGTTTAACCCTGAACCCTAAACCCATACCTTGGTGGGAGCCGCACGTCTGTTTAACCCAAAACCCTAAACCCATACCTTGGTGGGAGCCGCACGTCTGTTTAACCCTAAACCCTAAACCCATACCTTGGTGGGAGGAGCAAGCCTTTTTTACCCTAAACCCTAAACCCATACCTTGGTGGGACCCACACGCCCACGCAGAACCACCTAAGTCAGTCGACTGTCTCACACGGGGGGCTGCAGGAGGCCATAAGGAAGTCCCTCGTGTAACGCACACTGAATTCAGGGCCTTAAAGGGGTCACAAGTTCAGGAACAATAGAAAAAAGTAAAACAACAAACATTCGGAGGGGGTAGATCCCCCCCCACCCCCACCCACCCGTAAACTGGGCCGATTTCACAATGAGTTTCCTTCTGTGCAACGCGTTGCAAATTGAGCGACTCGGTGCGACCCCGCTGCGCTGCGCTGCCCCCGAAACCCGCGGAGCGCGGAGCCCTGGGCGTCTGGGGGGATATTTCTGGCTAGTTTAGCCGGACCCATGCGTCGCCATGCAGCGACAGAATGGCAAGGCATCGTCAAAATAAAAAGACAGTGCTGCTTCAATCCGGAATTCAGATTTCAGCTTTCAGCTTTCAGCTTTTCAAATTTCAAATTTCTGACCGCCTCCTTGCCGGCAGCTTGACAGAATCAAGAGGGACTTATGAACATCACGTGAAAATAAAACTTGTGTAGCATACCTTGGTGGGAGACGCACGTCCAGAGGAACAACCAGAGCCAGTGGACTGTTCCAATCCGAATTGTTTTACCGCCTCCTTGCCAGCAGCTTGACAGAGTCGAAAGATAATTATGAACATCACGTCAGAAATTTTTTTTGTATCATACCTTGGTGGGAGACGCACGTCCAGGGGAACAACCAAAGCCAGTGGACTGTTCCAATCCGGATTTTTGACCGTCTCCTTGATTGCAAGATACATTGGTGGTGGCTCATACACAGGCTCTGGCTGTGGCTCAGACACTTCAGCTGCAGGTTCGGCCTCTGCTGCAGGGAGTGGTTGGGGTGGTTGGGGTGGTGGGCGGTGAGTTGGTGGGTGGTGGGTTGGTGGGTCCGCCCCCTTGATTGCAAGATGCTTTGGTGGTGGCTCATACACAGGCTCTGGCTGTGGCTCAGACACTTCAGCTGCAGGTTCGGCCTCTGCTGCAGGGAGTGGTTGGGGTGGTTGGGGTGGTGGGCGGTGGGTTTGTGGGTGGTGGGTTGGTGGGTCCGCCCCCTTGATTGCAGAATACTTTGGTGGTGGCTCATACACAGGCTCTGGCTGTGGCTCAGACACTTCAGCTGCAGGTTCGGCCTCTGCTGCAGGGAGTGGTTGGGGTGGTTGGGGCGGTGGGCGGTGGGTTGGTGGGTGGTGGGTTGGTGGGTCCGCCCCCTTGATTGCAAGATACTTTGGTGGTGGCTCATACACAGGCTCTGGCTGTGGCTCAGATACTTCAGCTGCAGGTTCGGCCTCTGCTGCAGGGAGTGGTTGGGGTGGTTGGGGTGGTGGGCGGTGGGTTTGTGGGTGGTGCGTGGTGGGTTGTGTTGGTGTGTTGGTTGGTTGGTGGGTGGTACCAAGGCGTACTATTAATTTCTGTATATATATCTATAGAAGAAGAGGCTGTTACAGTTTATGGGGGGGAAGGGGGGAGCGGCCAGGCCCAGACTAGATAGGTCAGATCAAGGCCCTGGCTGATAGCATTCAAGACAAATATTGTACTTGAAACCCGAATGAGGCACATATAATGCAGATTCAAAGCCAAATTTGTTCCCTACCTGCGGGCTCCTCCTTAGCCATATCCCTAATAAGATGCACATTCACAGCAGATCAGAGTGATTGGACCCAGTGAAAGCAAACGGGCTGCCCCCCTCAACCACATGTGGGCGGGTGGGTGGGGGTGAGTGGGGGTGGGGAGGGGGGCTCGCACTGTGTGTACATGTGTATTGGTGGTTGGATCCAGTGCAAGCAAACGGGATGGCCCCCTCAACCTTGCGCCTCGTACTAAGGCATACTATTTATTTATTCGCAGCAGATGCACAGCCCAATTTGTTCCCTACCTGAGGGCTCCTCCTTAGCCACATCCCCCGTCCCCTCCACCGCTCCCTCCTCGCTCACATCCCACATTTCGGGGGCTTGAGGGGGGGAAGGGGGGAGCGGCCAGGCCCAGACTACAGACGTCAGATCAAGGCCTTGGCTGACAGCACTCAATATAGCTTCGCTTTCTGTGCCCAAGCCGTCAATCCAGTACGCTTGGTACTTCACAAACGGCTCCAGCTGGGAGGAGCTGGCAGCTGCCAGCTTCTCCTTAGCTTCCACCAGAGCCAGCTTGCATTGCTCGACGGAATTGAGGGCAGCCTCTTGCGCCTCTTGGGCTTCACTGGGTTCATCACCAACGTCATCGTCACCACCATCCTCTTCATTATCCAGAGAAGCAATGCGGGCTGCCTCTTGCTCCTCCTCCCACACTTTCAAGGCCTCCTCTGAAGCTGCCAGCTCAGCCTGGGCAGTCTCAACAGCAGCCTCGGAAACCTGGACCCAGTGCATGTGTATGGGATGAGACGTACAGACTGAATCTTCATTTGTTTAGGTGGCGAGGCTGCCTGAGCAGTCTTAACAGCAGAATAGGCAACCTAGACCAGTACATGTGCGTGGGATGAGACATATGTAATGCATCTTGATTTGTTTAGGTAGCGAGGCTGCCTGAGCAGTCTCAAGAGCAGAATAGGCAACCTAGACCAGTACATGTGTGTGGGGTGAGACATATGTAATGAATCTTCATTTGTTTAGGCTGTTCAGGCTGCCTGAGCAGTCTTGACAGCAGACTAGGCAACCCAGACCAGTACATGTGTGTGGGGTGAGACATATGTAATGAATCTTGATTTGTTTAGGCGGCAAGGCTGCCTGAGCAGTCTCAAGAGCAGAATAGGCAACCTAGACCAGTACATGTGTGTGGGGTGAGACATATGTAATGAATCTTCATTTTTTTAGGCTGTTGAGGCTGCCTGAGCAGTCTAGACAGCAGACTAGGCAACATAGACCATTACATGTGCGTGGGATGAGACATATAGAATGCATCTTGATTTGTTTAGGCGGCGAGGCTGCCTGAGCAGTCTCAACAGCAGAATAGGCAACCTGGAACCAGTACATTACATCAAATTACATTACATTACATTGCATTATATTGCACTTTCATAGGCAGGCCAGTGTTGACCCAAGACAAGCCCACTCCACAACACCCGGGCCTTGCAACCGCAGACTTGGCAATTCGAGGACGCGTGGGGCATTATCCTTCAGGCTGTTGTCTGTTTGAAAAATTGAGGTCCGAATTAAATTTGAGGTACAAAGTAATTTCAGACCATGCTCTCCTCCTGATTTTTAAAACCCCTTTTTAATTTAAAATATCAAGATTTTAATTTTTAACGATAACTTTTACCTTTTATATCCAATATCGATGCATGTTGCATTAGACGATCAAAATAATAGCTCTGGCCAATATTTCATCAACAAAACTATTGTTCCAATCAGACACTTCTTTTTAAGACCTATTAATTGTTGATTTATGCCCCTATCTTTTGGATATTACTTTTTGGTGGGATCCATATTCCTATCTATTCGATTTCACCTTAACAGATACCATACCCCTACCCGTGTGACTGTTGTAAAATGTAATTGTTGATTTATGCTCCTATCTTTTGGATCTTACTAGGGATCGGCAATATCACGATATCATATGATGCCGGCGGTCTGACTAGGTA
This sequence comes from Chlamydomonas sp. ICE-L, assembly GCA_013435795.1. Classification (NCBI taxonomy): domain Eukaryota; kingdom Viridiplantae; phylum Chlorophyta; class Chlorophyceae; order Chlamydomonadales; family Chlamydomonadaceae; genus Chlamydomonas; species Chlamydomonas sp. ICE-L. The sequence continues at coordinate 3,407,369 of JACBWV010000673.1, forward strand.
ACTTTGGCCTGGGGCATCATATCGTATGATATTAGATCATATGATTTGTGTATGATATCATATGATATCATACTCGTCTTTGGTCAGCATCATATGATTTGCCGTTCCCTAGATATTACGGAGGGGAAAAAATCAGGACCTACGACCTGTTTCGAAAAAATCAAAATCCGAATCATCACCGAGTTATATAAACCCCATCAGTGGTGTTTGGCCTCGGTGAAGGGCTAGGGTGCTTTTAGGTGCTACACTAGAATACTCATAGCTCACTACTCAGTGGGCCAATCGCTGATATTTTGAGTGATTCGAGATCCTCTTGAGATCCTGCATCTTCCTGCATACTCAGAAATCAAAGCTGACAAAAAATTAAGGAGTTTAGGGACACAACCCCTGGCCGTCTTGAAGCACGCACCTTGCCCCCCAGGAGGCTAACAGGCTTGCCCTCTCGACCGCACACCTCTTCAAAAGGCATACCATTTATTTGTGTATTTAAAACTATATGTATTTAAAACTAGGTGTGTTTATTAAAGTTTATATTTATGAATAGATTTATTCATTCATTTATTCATTCATTTATGTATTCAATTATTTATTTATTTATTTATTTATTTACACCCCATAAGCCTGCTCGCAACCTTCACTTTCTCCTCTGAGCTTGCAAGTGAATTCTGCCTCGTGAAGTTCCAGCTCCAAAATATACAAATACAAATCATACGCTGAATGCTATAAACCCCATCAGCCCGCACCTTTACTTCCTCCTCCGAGCTTGCCAGTGCACACTGCATGGCGTGAAGTTCCAGCTTCAAAAAATAAAAATAAAAATGCTATAAACCCCTTCGACCCGCACCTTTACTTCTTCCTCTGAGCTTGCGAGTGCACACCAACTCTTCTGAGGTCCCAGCTCAAAAAAACAAAAAAATAAATCATACGCTGAATCTGGCTGAATGCTATAAACCCCATCGGCCCGCACCTTCACTTCCTCCTCCGAGCCTGCTAGTGCACACCACCTGGCGTTCCTGCTTCAAAAACATGTACATTTAAATCGAATGCTGAATGATGTAAAGCCCATCACCTTCGCCTGGACCTTACACCTCATAATAAGGCAAACTATTTATTTATCTATTTTTAACTATATAATGTATTTATTTATCTATTTTTAACTATATAATGTATATATTTAACCCCCATCGGCCCGCACCTTTACTTCCTCCTCCGAGCTTGCGAGTGCACACCACCTGTTCAGAAGTCCCAGCTTCAAAAAAAAAAAAAAAATCATACGATGAATGATATCAAACACATCACCTTCACCTTGACCGCACGCCTGATAATAAGGCATACCATTTATTTATTCATTTATTTATTACAAACCATATTTATGTATTTACTTAAACCCCATCGGTCCGCACCTTAACTTCTTTGTCCGAGCTTGCTAGTGCACAACGCCTCTGATAAAGTTCCAGCTTCAAAAAATAAAAACAAAAATGCTATAAGCCCCATAGGCCCGCACCTTCACTTCCTCCTCCGAGCTTGATAGTGCACAATGCCTCTTATTAAGTTCCAGCTTTAGAAAATAGAATTGCTACAAACCCCATCGGCCCACACCTTTACTTCTTCCTCAGAGCTCGCTAGTGCACGCTGCCTGGCGTGAAGTTCCAGCTTCCAGTCTATCCGTCTATCTCTCTCAAACCTTTGCTTCAACACTTCCACAGCATGCTCTGTCTTTGGACTGTTGGGCAGGTAGGCAGGTGGGCAGGTGAGCACAATTTGAATTCGAATTTGAATTCAAAATGTTACATGTTTTTTCAGCCAACTCTGGGCTGCTCACCATCTTCCAATTCCGAGTCCTCCCGTGCAATACGCACAGAAACCAGGGAGCACAGTAAGCGGACTAGACAGTGTAAAGACTTGTCCAGGTCAATTTCAGATGAGTATAGGAAGGAGTTGGTGAGCGGTTGGGCAGGAGTTGGTGAGCGGTTGGGCAGAAGTTGGTGAGCGGTTGGGCAGAAGTTGGTGAGCGGTTGGGCAGGAGTTGGTGAGCGGTTGGGCAGGAGTTGGTGAGCGGTTGGGCAGGAGTTGGTGAGCGGTTGGGCAGGAGTTGGTGAGCGGTTGGGCAGGAGTTGGTGAGCGGTTGGGCGGGAGTTGGTGAGAGGTTGGGCAGGAGTTGGTGAGCGGTTGGGCAGGAGTTGGTGAGCGGTTGGGCAGGAGTTGGTGAGCGGTTGGGCAGGAGTTGGTGAGCGGTTGGGCAGGAGTTGGTGAGCGGTTGGGCAGGAGTTGGTGAGCGGTTGGGCAGGAGTTGGTGAGCGGTTGGGCAGGAGTTGGTGAGCGGTTGGGCAGGAGTTGGTGAGCGGTTGGGCAGGAGTTGGTGAGCATAGGTGGGCATAGGAAGGATATGGTGAGCGGGTGTTTTCATGGTAAGAAACAGCGAACCCCATTACTTGCAATATATGTAGGGACCTGCATATCATATGATTTTGACCAAAGGCGAGCATGATATCATATGATATCATACAAATTGCATCACAGGATATTGTATATAAACGGTAACTTTAGCCTAGTCAGACTGCCCGCATCATATAATATCATATGATGACATTGTATCATATGATATCATATTGCCGTTCCCTAAATACATGTCCTGTATTATTGCACGTTTTCAATCCACTAATGCACAGGCCTGTGTACTGGAATGCCTGAGACCCAGCATGGTTGCGCGGGGAAATGGCCAGTATCTACCTGTTCAATTTTAGTCAACATGATAAACACAGCCCCCCCCCCCCCCCCCCCCCCCCCCCCCCCACACACACACACACACCACACCACCACCACCACTACCACTATCACTACTACCACTACTACTACCAACACACACACACCACCACTACTACCACCACCACCACCACTACCAACACCACTACTACTACCAACACACACACACCACTACTACTACTAACATCACAGCAACTTCGACAACCACTCACATAAACGTCTCCTCAGGTAACTGGGCGCCCAAATGCTCATCTAAGTCTACCACTACCACTTCCACTACCACTACCACAACTATTACTACCAACACACACACTACTACTACTATCAACATCACAGCAACTTTGACAACCACTCACACAAACGTCTCCATGGTTAACTGGCCGCCCAAATGCTCATCCAAGTCTACCACTACCACTTCCACTACCACCACCACCACCGCCACTATTACTACCACCACACACACACACCACCACCACCACCACTACTACCAACATCACTGCAACTCCAACAACCACTAACATATAAGTCTTCACGGGTAACTGGGCACCCAAATGCTCATCCAAGTCTACCCTGACGGCTGTGGACAACTTGCTCTCCAGAACCCTAAACCCTCACATAAACGTCTCCATGGGTAACTGGGCGCCCAAATGCTCATCCAAGTCTACACTGACGGCTGTGGACAACTTGCGGTCCTAAACCCAAACCCTAAACCCTCATATAAACATCTCCACGGGTAGCTGGGCGCCCAAATGTTCATCTAAGTCTACCACTACCACCACCACTACCACTACCACCACCACTACCACTACCACTACCACTACCACCACCACTACCACTACCACCACCACCACCACTACCACTACCACCACCACCACCACTACCACTACCACTACCACCACCACTACCACTACCACCACCACCACCACCACCACCACTACCACTACCACTACCACTACCACTACCACTATCACTACCATTACCACTACCATTACCACTACCACTATCACTACCACCACCACCACCACTACCACTACCATTACCACTACTACTATCACTACCACTACTACTACCAACAAACACACACACCGCCACCACCACCACCACTACCAACATCACAGCAACTTTGACAACCACTCACATAAGCGTCTCCACGGGTAACTGGGCGCCCAAATGCTCATCTAAGTCTACCCTGATCGCTGTGAACAACTCGCTCTCCTAAACCCTAAACCCAAACCCTAAACCCAAACCCTAAACCCTCACATGAACATCTCCACGGGTAACTGGGCGCCCAAATGCTCATCTAAGTCTACCACTACCACTACTACTATCACTACCACCACCACTACCACCACAACTACCACTACCACTACTACTACCATTACCACTACTACTACCAACACACACACGCACACACACACCGCCACCACCACCACCACTACCAACATCACAGCAACTTTGACAACCACTCACATAAACGTCTCCACGGGTAACTGGGCGCCCAAATGTTCATCCAAGTCTACCCTGATCGCTGTGGACAACTCGCTTTCCGGGCTCAAGCGGAGCACCAGGTCAAACAGGGCAGGGGTCCTGACAAGCTTCTTTCGGCTCAGGGTTTCCCGCAGCTTATCCGCTTTGATTGCAGGATCCAAACACATGACGCTGTTAACTGCTTGCCACTGTACCGTGAAGGGGGGCTCCTTCAGGTCCTTGATCTCTTTTGGAAGCTACCGGGGGGACATGAGGGCAGGGAAGGGTGAGATAGGAGGGAGAGAAACATGAGAGCAGGGAAGGGTGACATGAGGACAGGGAAGGGTGACATGAGGACAGGGAAGGGTGACAGGAGGACAGGGAAGGGTGACATGAGGGCAGGGAAGGGTGACATGAGGGCAGGGAAGGGTGACATGAGGACATGGAAGGGTGACATGAGGACAGGGAAGGGTGACATGAGGGCAGGGCAGGGAAGGGTGACATGAGGGCAGGGCAGGGAAGGGTGACATGAGGACAGGGAAGGGGGACATGAGGGCAGGGAAGGGTGAGATAGGAGGGAGAGAGGGAAGGAGAGTGAGCACACGCATGCACATACACACACACGCACGCACGCACGCACACATGCACATCCACAGCACCTACCAAACACTAATACCCCGCCTTTCCTTCCAGGCTCTGGCCTGCTGGTCTGTCGTCTGAGTGCAAGGACTTCATTGAGCTGACACAAAAGAAGCACCCCCCCCTACACACACACACATACACGGCAACTACCAAACACTAATACCCCGCCTTTCCTTCCAGGCTCTGGCCTGCTGGTCTGTCGCCTGAGTGCAAGGTCTGCATTGAGTTACCACAAAAGAAGCACATACACACACACACACGTCAATCCATAAACGGAGACAAAGCAGCATGAATGCTCCTTTAAAGAAACACAACTGCTGACCTGCAGCACATCCTGGCATGCACACATACACGAAGACACATGCTTGTGAGTCGTAACTGAAAGCAAGGAAGGCTGCACACACAGCTACTCTCATGTCCTGCTATTGCTTCTCCCACCACTAGGCCAATACTACTGTCACTACTGCATCGAAGTAGTGGATGCACTGGTAAGGGTACTACAGATTGTGAGTCCTGAATAAGATAGGCAAGCAATTGAGACATGAGTCCAACCCAGGCTAGACATGTCATCGGCCATCTTACAGTATCCTCGGGATTAGCCTCGGGCGGGACAGCCGGTAGGTCAACTTTCTTCTTTGGCGCCATCGCACTCGGACGTCAACACGGGGTCGCAAAATGCGAGCGACGAGAATTGCTTGTTCGAATCGAAACAAGAGAAGAATCAGATATTGCTCATGAAAAGCGCACTCGGGCGATTTACTCCATGGCTAAGCTCGACAGCACTCGCATGAAGAAAAAGACAGGGGGATATGTGTTTGGTTTATTTAATTTGCGAAGCAAAAGTTGCAGTCTTAAGAAGCAGTATTGCTGACGAACGCCTGCAGGTGGGGATGCGCGGAGATGGGAAGGCTAAACGAGTACATCCATTCGGGACAAGCATTCGTGGGCCGAATGCCAGCTAGGTATACAACAGGTCCTGGGCTGGAAGCGACCCAAACCGAGAGAGTGAGTGATGTCTGGTGTTCGGATGTTTGTTCCGGTGGTGCCATCACTTGTTCGATCGTGATCGAACAAGTGATGGCAACTGGTAAGGCTGTAGGCCGGTCATCCTGATGTGTGATGCAGCCATACAACCATGATACATTGCTCAATTGAGGGGGCTGAGGAGAGCCCGTGACAGGGTTGTTTTTAATGAAACCAACTGGTGTCTTTACTTAGCACAATGTTGCTCCTTCTAACCTACGGGAAAATACTCTAGCTTTTATTGCCCCAGAAAGCGATATGGTACTCGAAGGCTTCTACGTAGCACCCCAAAAGTGGCAAAACACCAAGGTACACAAATTAGCACTGCCGTAACAAGAAGCTCCTCCAATAAAAGCCTTTCAGGTGAGATGGAGCAGAAGGCTGACAGGCTAGAGCTTAGGCTGGAGTATATTGTATTACTGAGGGGATTCTCAGTATTTCTCACCGTGTGTGTTCAAGTTTACTTTAAAATATAATTTTTCGTAAGATGTGGCTGTTTTCAAAAGCTTCGTTTAAAGGCCTAAATCTACTTTGAAGGGCAAATCCAATAACTCCATCTTAAATTGAGAAATAGACAAATAAACATACACGAGCTTAAACTTCAGGGACGCTAGACCTTCGGCCGACAACCTCCAGGAAAAACATTGAAATAAACATCCCGGTTACGGATTAGATAAGTACCTCCAAATATGACATGACTGTTAAGGCGAAAATCTGGCAAACAAGTTACAAGTTTTCACGTTTTAGACAAATTTATACTCGCGACTACCGGTACAAAAAACGCATTAAGATAATTTTCAAAGCCGGGGGATGCTGGTAAGAAATTTGAAAAGCCAATCTAGCCATTTCCAGCCCTTCCAGTCCTTCCAAGCTGGTATACCGACCCGCAGCAGTCGGAACAAAGGATAGAATCGCGCAGTTTCAGACAATCAAACTCCAGGCAACGTGATTTATGCCACCATTTGATGGCGATCGATCGATTCCCTAGGTCAACATGTGCTCTGTGGAGCTCGCGGCAATCACTTACGTAAATACGTACCCTCGTGTTCCCTCACCCTTCCGGGCAGCTTTCGCCATAAGGCATGGCAGGAGGGATAACGAAAACACGAAACTCCGAAAATAGCCCTGCGTTTGCATTTGCTTATCATCGGGAAATAAATAACATAACTTTGGCCCGGGGCCCCCGAAGCTACCCACCCCAGGGGCCACCCGTGGCCACCCACCCCCATCATATGAGCACTCTGCCCGACTCTGCTCCTGGCATGCACCCACCCGGGTGGCCACCCCCGACCCGGACGTACTGCTGATTGTACAGGATGCCCAAGGGATAGCCAATTTCTCCATCGACTGTAGCGCTAGAAGTGTTGTGTTGTGCATCATGTTGCAGCAGTCCATTCGAAGGCTCCTGCCTTCGGGCATCCTGAATGGCCAGACTGCCCTCTGCGCCAAGCAGAGCTCGGAGATGGCTTCGTCGACCTTCCAGGACAGGGGTAGGAAATGATGCTACCGTGAATATCAGTATCTTATTCAATTTTGATAATCAGCCATCACTGTTGCGAGCAAATATGTCTTGGCCTGAGCGGTTGTGTCAATATTGCGCGATGATTCCAATCCTCTACAGCGAATTATATCCCACGTAAGGTAGCTCGTCGGCAAGACGACGCAGAAACATCTTTATATGTTGCATCTGTTTTTGTCGCAGGTTTTGCTGCATCAGCCGTGCCTCGTGCTTCTTCCCCTCTGCCTCACTTCCTCGGCGATTTGCGCCGAGACGAGCAAACCCCAGCACAGAGTTCCTTGAAAAACTCTCTCCCAATGCCCAGCACGCTACTGATGCCAAGGACTGCCTCTATGAGGATGCCCTTTGGTCTCTCTGGCTCGGGTCTGCTGTCTACTCCCAGACAGATGCCTATGGTGCCCAGGGGTCTGAACTTGGGTAGGTAGAGCAACTGAGGTCATGTTTGGTCCCCATATTTTTCTCGGGGGCAACTACATCTGTTGCCAAGCTCTGGGATTTGGAATATCTGCATACTCCTTTTGACTTCTGTGTTCTCGCCTATTATATGAATCTTGTCAGCCTCTGTTTATAAAACATTGTGTGGCTGGTTGTGAGGTGGCCTGGGTGTCGGGGGTGGAAGCTCTGCCAATGTGGTGTGTGGTACTGAGGGTGGAGAGTTGTGTGTTGTGGCACTGAAATCGGAGTCGTGTACACATGCTTTGTCTGGAGGGTAGACAGGGGTACACGCTTCTTGTTCCTCATTGAGAAAAGAGTGGGGTGCACGAGGTTTGTACAACAGAGGGAGTGGGGTACATCAAGTATTGCAGGGAGATGACAGCTCCCCCCCCACCCCCACCCCCACCCCCTATTGGTAGGTGACCCCAGTGCAAGCAAACAGGCTGGCCCTCTCAACCTCACGCCTCGTAAGAAGGCGTACTATTTATTTACTTATTTATTCATGTACTAGCGCCACTTAACCATGCATTCATCATACACGTATCATACATCGTACATGATTGGCAGAGCTCCCCCTCCTGGGGGGCGGGAGCCCCCAGATTCACCCCGTTGTTCATCTGTCCGACCGACGACCCAGACGATACCCGACACGTCAGCAAACTGTCTCATAACTCATAACTAACTGGCTTCGGTCAGCTCCATCGTTGCCACTTGTCGTTCCGTAGCCAAACTCTCCGCCAGTTTTCCGCGTCGCTTGCGACGCAGCATAGGACATGATATCGGTATGATGAATCCATGGTGTTAATAGTGCCCGTACATGTGGTGTATCACGTGGTGTTAATCAAGTGGTGTCCAGTGGTGTATATCAAGTGGTGTAAAGTGGTGTATTTGTAATATTGCCTGTACAAGAAATGGCGTGGGGTACATCATGTCGGTACAAGGAATGGAGTAGGGTGCATTATGTTGCTATGTTGAGGATGGACTGAGGGAGGCAGTGTTGGCACTGATAATCCCTACGGCTGCCTGCACCCGGGTCAGGTTGTCACGCAGGTGTTCAGGGTGTTCCACTGGTGTTCAGGGTGTTACATAGGTGTTCAGGGTGTTAGACAGGTGTTCAGGGTGTTACACAGGTGTTCAGGGTTTTAAACACCTGTTTATGTAAATTATTGGCTTACAATGTAGTTTTAGAAGAGGTGTTCAACACTCTGGACACTGGTGAAACAACCTGAGCAGGGTGCAGGCAGCTGTAGGGAATGCCCTGGAGCGTTGACTTCTGTTCTCAACTGTAGTAAACGAATGCAGCAAGCACGCGTCTTCATCCTGCCTTACATAATGTTTTCTACCCAGACGGTATTGGTTACACTTTGGTGGAGTCGTTGAGGGCATGCTTCTGACAGTATTGGTTACACTTTGGTAGAGTGGGAGGGCATGCTTCAGACGGTATTGGTTACACTTTGTTGGAGTCGTTAAGGGCATGCTTCAGACGGTATTGGTTACACTTTGGTGGAGTCGTTAAGGGCATGCTTCAGACGGTATTGGTTACACTTTGTTGGGGTCGTTAATGACAAGCTTCAGACGGCTTTGGTTACACTTTGGTGGAGTCGTTGAGGGCAAGCTAGTAGAGTGAATGCAGTCTCCACCAAAATAACAGATGGAATTTTACCTTGCAGGCACTGCCCCCCACTCCATGCAAGGTGTGAGGTCCTGTGAGACTGAGGGTGAGCTGGCCTCCGTCTACCTGCTGGCCACTGACATCATGTTCTGATTCTCAACCCATCTTGCAGGCACTTCCCCCCACTCCATGCAAGGTGTGAGATCCTACGGGACTGAGGGTGAGCTGGTGGCCTCCGCCTACCTGCTGACCACTGACATCATGTTCTGGTCTGGGCTCATCGGAGCTGTTGTGTTCAGGAGGAACTTGATCGTCATGCTGCTGTGCACTGAGATTGTCATGCTTGCCTGCAACATGAATTTCATGTTTGCCTCTGCTTACCTCAACGACATGACGGTGAGCACTGTTCCATTTTTTGGCGGAGCCCCCTCTTCAGGGGGGCGGGAGCCCCCATGTTTACCCATTTGTCCGTTTGACCGAAAATGAAAAAAAACTTGAAGCTTGACACGTCAGGCAACGGTCGCGTAACTAACTCGCTTTGGTCAGCTCCATTGTTGCCACCTTTCGTTCCGTTGCCAACACACTCCGCCAATTTTCAGCGCCGCTTGTGACGTTGCATAGGACTTGTTAGCACTGTTTCTGCATTTGTGGGCACATCTTTAAGCATTGTTTCACATTTGAGCACTGTATCGGACTGCATCTACATTAATGAGCACTGTTTCATTTTTTAGCACTGTTTCTGCATTTGTGAGCACATTTTTAGCACTGTTTCACATTTGAGCACTGTATCAGACTGCATCTACATTTATGAGCACTGTTTCAGTTTTGGGCTTCTCACGGCAGTTTCCCTCTAGCTCCATTAGCCAGCCATTAAGGCAAGTGGAAAGATTTCAGCTGCATTTGAATGCTTGTCAAATCAGCTTTCAGACGCACTAGCTAGATTCATGTTTGGCTCGTGAATGACAAGGACAGGGAAAGGGGGCTGCCTAGAAGCTGCTACTCGTACCTAAAAAAGGAACAGTGACGGTGAGGCCTCATCATACTTCCCCTGAGAGCCTCTCAAGCAAAAAGCAAAAAGCGAAAGAGAGTCTGATTCAACCCCCATTTAGATTTCCTGCATGCCCCTGGCGGGTGGTACGGGCAGTAGTTTTCCTGACCCTGTGAACAGGCAGGAATGCTGCACGCTCACCAAAACGCGATAAAGAGAGTCTGATTCAACCCCCATAAAGATTTCCTGCACGCCCCTGGCAGGTGATGTTGGCAGTAGTTTCTCTGAACCTGTGAACAGGCAGGAATGCTGCACGCTCAGCAAAATTCGATAAAGAGAGTCTGATTCAACCCCCATGAAGATTTCCTGCATGCCCCTGGCAGGTGATACGGGCAGTAGCTTCTCTGAACCTGTGAACAGGCAGGAATGCTGCACGCTCAGCAAAATTCGAAAAAGAGAGTCTGATTCAACCCCCATAAAGATTTCCTTGTAAGTGTACTCCACTACTGCTGTCTGTATCCTGCTGCCCATTGCCACCCCCAGATCCAGGGATAATTTTTCGGAATACATTCCGATCGGAATACGAGACCCTGTTTTGGCCGAAATTGCCGGAATAAGATTCTTTTTTACTGGAATTGACTAAAATGACCCCAATTGACCCAAATCGGAATAAGGATCCTGTTTTGGGAGGAAAATAGGGAGGAATAAAATAAAAAGGAATAAGATTTCCTCGTTTTTTATTTGAAAAAAAGATCCCTGGTCTGTATCCTGCTGCCCATTGCCACCCCCAGATCACCACGCTAACTTGAACTTGGACTTGGTTACGTTGCTCCAGCCTTTAAGGCTGCTCGCCGTATTCGGCAGTAGTATAATCAACTCAAATAACTAAATACCACCTGACCAAATCACCACCAACCAAATGACAAAATAACCACGCTAACTGATTCCACTCCATTCATCCCTCGTAGGGTGTCATCATGTCCATTACCATCACCACCATCGCTGCTTGCGAGACGGCTATCGGACTTGCCCTCTGCGTCACCTACTTCCGTGAGTTGCATCAAATATTTTTTGCTCTCAGTCCTGAAGTCGACTTCTGGAAGTCATCACACACAAAATGGCTTAGCATGCACAAAATGACGAATTACGCTTGAAGACCTATCTCTTACGTTACATTGAAATTGAAATTGTTACATCCGTGTAATATATTCACTCACAAGAAGTTAAGGACACCATAGTGTAAGCCGGAGCTAGATATAGTCACCGTTATCTCCTACGGTGTCCTATTGTCTGTCTTTCTGTAAGTATGCCTCTTCATCAGTGTTATTTGTAAGTTGTATGGTGACTTTCCCCAGCTGCGGCGTACGGGAGGGTCCCCTTAACATCTCGCCCCTCCAGGCGTTTTTGTTTTTTTAGTTGTTAAGTTATCCAGGCAGTCTGGGGTCTCAGGGCTTATGTTGATTCAATCAATAGCTAGCAGCCAGGTAGGTGCCGAAGACGAGGGTTCCCGGCACGCGAACCAGCACTGTTTCTTTTTGGGGCTAAACTTCAAAGCTTCTAGGTAGCTCCCTTTCCGTGTCCTTGGGCAAACCTGAAGCTAGCCAGTGTATCCAAAAGCTGAGATGACACGCATTCCAATGCAGCTGCAAGCATAGGGTTTGAGCCAGTGTCTGGCTGTTATAGCTGGCGGGAAGCTGCCTTGAGTAGCCCGAAATTGAAACAGCGTAATGCATTGTATGTACGTTACAGTCTAGGGGTAGCCAAATAGGGTGAAGGGACCTGTCCAACCTCGATTCAGGGGGGGCTAATACGAAAACAAGCACTGATGAACTGTGCCCCAACAAATTGTTTTACCCACGGAGGCCCTGAGTTGCTCCATTGCTCAATTGCTTTGTAAACCTATTGCTTAATTTGTTTTTCTGGCCTTTCTAAAGCTAAGCATACCTTGCCCTGCCACTACCGGTACTTGAGCAAAGTTTAAATTTAAATATAAACTATTAGTTTAAACTGTATTAAAATAATGCAAGCGTTGCTGTTTGTGTTCAGTTTTACCAAGGCTGCTAAGCGTACCCTAGGTACCAGTAGTGTACGATATATTTACATGTACGCTATTGTGCGATGTATCATGTATCTATACGAAATTGTGTTTGACAACCCTACATACTTTGCTCAACATGCCCGTCCTTTCCCCACCTCTATAGATCTGCGTCCAGCCACTGATGTACGCTAATGTGCGATTCACCTTAACAATAAGGTTCTTACTACTATATATTAATATATACTAAATTTCCAGTCCTCCCTTAACAAACCATCATATTTAAAAATCGGGATTGTGTTTGACAACCCTGTATACTTTGCTCAACATGCACGTCCTTTCCCCACCTCTGTAGATCTGCGTTCGGCCACTGATGTCGAGGCCCTCAACCTTCTGAAGTAAGCTGCGCACCTTATGAAAGGCTGCCCGCCTAGCTTGGTGAAGAGTTGGTGTCACCCGTGCAATGGCGATGCCTTGGCTTGTTTATCTTGATCTTGATCCAACTTAGATTGGTGCTTTACGTGCCGTAGTTTTCATAAAGTCATGTGCAAGTGTAAGCTCGATGTAACATGATTTCGTGAAGCTGTGTATCCTCCTGCAGGGGCAGTTCTCTGGTTATACGATATTTGGTCTGATAACATGATTTGTCAGCCGTCAGGCTTCTCGTCGTCTGCGGCAAAATTCAAGTCAACGTGGATTGTGCAAACACTATCACACCACAATCCTGAGTACAGAATGCAATTATAAGGGTGTGGAAAGACTGCCGAGGAGTCATTGTCGGATCTTCGTCCAGGTAACTAGCGCACATAACGGGGAACAAACTTTCCATTCGCATCCCAGCCAGCTTGCTAGCAAGAATTTGAATCGTTACATGCTTCTTCACTCAACTCTGGGCTGCTCACCGTCTGCCAATTGACAACAAGTCAACTCAAAAAAATAACATTTACCAGTTGTCCACTCCGAAAGTCCGAATTGGTCCACTTGAACTTGATGACATGGTTCCAGCCAGCAATATGGCTGCTCGCCGTCTTCAGCTTTCCTTTTTTGGACTTGATCTTGGAATTGGTCTACAGGCACTAAGGCAGACTAGGCTAGACTTAATAAAAAAAAGTGGCCGTAGCATGCGGCTGAACATCTGCAAATTTCCTTAACGAGTTATGATTTCCTCCTGCGAGGCCCCAGTTTCTCAATTTCTCATCAGCTCTTCCTTTATGTAGATTTCTTCCTTGCAAGTTGTAGGGCGTACCAGGATTACCCGTATGGTTACGCTTGTAACCAACCCCATCGACGTTTCTGGCGAATTTCATCTTCCATACCGCACCATTTCTGCACAACCTAGGCTGAGCGTGTCCTCTACCCTCTCAGTTTTCTTCATGTCTAAGGCCAGGCACGGTGGTCGCGTGAGATCGGCACTCGGGCCGGCCTTGCTTGGTGATCTATAACCGGGATGCGACGTTTAAATGGTGAAGTCATCGGACCAAGTTGAAAGGTTGGTTTGGGTAGCCACATGGCATACTTGGGGGGTGCATTGAGTACACACAAATGTGGGCGGGGAGGTCTGGATATGCCTCATGGACACCATGTGTGATTATAATCTTGGTATGCCCAAATAGGGCTGCTTAGGTAGGGTAATCTGGCACATACTAGCAAGTGTGTGGCCCAGGGCACACATCTGGCAGCTCTACCTATCATGTATGTGTACTCCATGCATGCCCCAAACATGCCATGTGGCTACCCAATCAAAGCTTGCAACTTGGTCCGTTCACTTTCATTTTTTTAAGCTATAGTCTAGTGCCGTGTGTGCAATGTCAATAGCCTATTTACATTCCATTTGGGGCATGGGGAGAGAAGGCTCAGCTTACAGAAGGATGGACATGCAACACGACATTAAATTACTTGTAAAAGGTCCTAACTGCAAACCATATCCAAGGGGATGTATCCTTCTTCACATAGGATATACAAAATTAAATAGAAATACGGGTAATCCTGGTCCAGCCTATTGCAACCAGGATTGTTCAGAGACCCCCAAATCTGCTTCTCGAGAATCAGCCAGTTTCAAAATCTGCTTCTGAGACGCAACGGACCCCCCCAAATCTGCTTCTGCGACGCACCCAGACCCTCTGAGATGCAACGGACCCTCCAAAATCTCCGTCTGCTACGCAACCGACCCGCTGGATCTGCATTTGCGACGCAGAGGACTCTGCCCATGTAGCGTCTGCGACGCAGGAAGCAGCGTCCTGAGCAAACCTGCTTGCAACCCGCCATTTGGTCGCTGCTGGCCAACAGTAATACAATAACACAGCATTTTGTAAACTGGGTGAACTTGGGGTCAAATTCCATACGTACGGAGGCCGAATGGTTGGCTACGGTATGGCAAACACCATGAGCACTTCCATAGTTTTTATTTTTCAGCTATGAGCAGTAGCGTTTAGGCAGCTCCCTAAACCAGCGACTGTCCTACACCAAAATATTTCAGGAGCTCTCTACACTTCGACAGCTGTTCTTGTGAGCTTCAAGGTTGACCAGGTACCGGTTGCTGGCTGAAACTATGTAAGTATGTAACCAAGTTCAAGTGGACCAGATACCGGTAATGCGAGGTTTGGCTGAATAGACAGTCAGGGGAGCTGCTTCGCTGCGGTTGCATTTTCCCTGATAATCTGTCTTCTACTGCCAAGACGGCGAGCAGCCAAATTGCTTGCTGAAGTTGTGTAACCAAGTTCAAGATGCTGCTGCTTGTAGCCGAAAAGAAAAGCAATGGGCAAGGGAAAAGAAAAGCAATGGTCCCCAACGAATTTTTAGCACACCAAGGAGGACGTAGGTGTTGTTAAAGATACTCAACTTGGGCTGGCTTTGTTTACAAATCAAATTTGCTCCAGACAAAATCCAATACATTGCCATGTCATACAGGGTATCATTCAGATCAGATCAAATCAATGAACGTTGTTACGTCAATAACCCCAAAGAGAGAAAAGACAATGGCCCGTAGGTATCACGTTCATTCGTAGTTATCGCATTCATTTATTTATTTTAATATGATTTCTATGGTATAACTTCGGAGACCACGCGTCACGAGGAAGAGACACGACTACAAAAGTAAATACCGTTCAGAAAGTCAAATGAAACATCCAGCACGGCCATAGCTAATGGCCCCAGTGAAAGCAAACAGGCCGGCCCCCTCAACCTCTATTTATTTATTGATTCAGCACGGCCTCCACCCTCGGAATTGAAGTGGCAGATCGTGACAACTCCATGTCTAGAAGGAAACATCAGGCTCTGGGCACTGGACTGGAATCCAGGGAAGAAAACACTGGCACACGGGCACTGGAAAAGAAGCCAGGGAATAGAACATCTCGGGACTGAACCCGAAGCCAGGAGATAGCTCGAAACAACAGGACAACATATGTCCGTACAATGACTAGATGATATGATACAAGCACAACTAGAGTATTCGCCATGCAAGAGTTGGCCAGCCATCAGGAGCAGTCGCTGATGCAGGTCAAGGCCCGAACTGCTGCCACGCTCTAAGGCCCTAACTGTTTCAAGGCTCTAACTGTTGCAAAACCCTAAGGCTCTAACTGTTCCAAGGCCCTAACCGTTGCGAGACCCTAAGGCCCCAACTGTTGGGAGAACCTAAGGCCCTAGCTGTTGTCAGGCCCTAGCTATTGCGAGACCGCCACGTCCTAACATACAATCATGGAACTATACAGGCTTTCAAGAAGGAGTATGCTTGGGCACCTTCAGACAACTCCCCACCACCGCGTCATATTTTCCTTTTCAGCTACAACCAGCAGCTCCTAGACAGCTCCCTGAGCCAGCTACTGGGCTAAGCCCCAAGATTTTGACAGTTCTGGCCAGCAGATTCTGTCAGCTTCACACACTTGGTTGCATTAGCTTTGTCTGAATAGCCAGTCAGGGGAGCTGTCTAGAAGCTGCTGCTTTTAGCTGAAAATAAATACAATGTACCATGTCCAACTCCCCCCTCGTCTCCTTCCTACTTATATCATATTCTTATGTGGAGGTTGGCCCCAGTGCACGCAAACGGGCTGGCCCCCTCAACCTCACGCCTCATAACAAGGCGTACTATTTCAACCATTATCCACATCGTAATTTATGACTGACTGGGATCACCTTGCACGCATGGGAGAAACTACCGACTTGTGCCACTGTTTTTCTTTTCGGCTTCTAGCAGCAGCTTCTAGGCAGCTCCCTGAGCTAGCCACCTGGCTAAGCCTCAAAAATTCAGCAGCGCTAGTAAGCTGATTACGTCAGCTTCAAGGTTGACTAGGTTGCTTAATGTTTGGCTAATTAGCCAGCCAGGGGAGGTGCCTAGATGCTGCTGCTTGTAGCCGAAAAGAAAAACAGTGACTTGTGCATGGATGCTGTATGGATGGATGCACGGTCACCATTAGTGAGGCAGATGGGTGCTGAAGGGGGCAAGGGAGAAAACAAATCTGGGCCACTAAAGTCCTGCAGATCAACCCACGGATCACTACTCATGCTGTGTTTAACAGCGGGAGGTCAAATACTCAGCGTATGGTGTAGACTGCATACATTTATGTATGCCTTGTGTACCCTGGTGACATATAGATACCAGCATGTGTACCATAACAGGAAAGCTTTGTCGAAAATATACAGTCTTCCTGATTCTCCACTAAATATGCAGTCTTGACAAAGCCTAAAATAACAAATATCCAGTCTTCACCCAAATATTCGGTCTTGAACAGACTGGACAGCAGCAGATGGTTCACTTGCATCTGCTGCTGTCCAACTGTTATAGCTGATACTGCGACATTTATGTACAGCCACAATCTACCAACGGGGGTCAGAGCAAGACCCTCGGCTCACATCAGATAAGTCTTCAGAACAACACTATAACGACTCACTACAATCACCCGATATGATCAGCTGGTGAGGTGGTCCCAAATTGAGGAAGATCATCGATCATCATAAATCGAACGAAAGGAGGGTCACATGATTATCACGGGGCTTACTAGTAGAGACCATCGTCTGGGAGCGCGAAATCCTGGATAATATATCTCCTTACCATGAAGATGCTTTTTCAGTCCAAGTCAATGCCCCTGGGCAACAATCTGCGTAAGGCAGTTAATCTGACACCCTTCTTATATCGTGATATCAATGCAATAGTAGGTATAAGATCCGGTCACAATAAGTACCTCGACAGAGCTGGGCAGACATAAGCCATGGGCAAAACATCCGGGCCACAAACCATGCGAATGATGGCACAGACCTGCGGATTAAAGGTCCTCCTTCACAGCTGCCTCCACGCATGAATACACTATAGAAGTAGCAAGCCATCAGCCAACACGTTCAAATTAACACAGTATATGTATCTTCATCCCCCATGGTATGCCCCATGGTATCTCTATCCCCCACGGTATCTCCATCCCCCAAGGTGCGCCATACGGTATCTCCATCCCCCACGGTATCTCAATCTCACAAGGTACGCCCCACGGTATCTCAATCCCTATCGGTATCTCAATTCCCCAAGGTGCGCCCCTCGGTATCTCCATCCCCCACGATATCTCCAGCCCCCAAAGTAAAACCCACGGAATCTCCATCCCCCACATAATGCCTGAACTTATTGAAGGTACAGTGATGGAGACTTTCCCCATCCAAATTATTAACGACCTCAACACTCCTGCTAAGCAAAAATCCAAGTAGCACAAGGAGTCTATCTTGCCTGCGGAGCCTAGCCAGTAAAGTGGCTAAAAGGCTCCTGTCAGACGGAAACCCTTGGTACTCCACCTCACTGATTCATGGAGATGGTCCTGTCAAAGCTCATCGTCAAAAGCCTTGTAGGTAGTGGTTCTAGCGCTGGAGCTAGTGGGAGGAGAGCACAAGGAGATACACTCTGAATCGGATGTCACCGAGGGGCCCGTGCTAGGGCCACAGGATGATGGTCCCCATATTCCAGAAGTCTGAACCGGGCTGAGCTGGGTGTTCTGAGCCGCTGCCAGGCTGAGCGGGCTGAGCTGGAGGTTCTGAGCCGCTACGGAGTTGCCGGACATGCCGAGCATGGAGTCCTTGCAACTGCAGAGATAAGACAAGGGATAAGGGTTAGTCCGGCGTAGTGCAGAAGGGAGGGACCGGTGCGTGGGTGACCTGACGAGTAGGGCTGTGATCTGCGCCTGCACCCAGTGCGCACTTTAAACATTATAACTCTCCGATTCCGTAATCAGCGATGCAAGTGCTGAAGACTCCACACACATAAGTTGCGCAGTTTGCGGGGTCACAGAAACAAACCAGAACACAGACCATAGCCCCAACAGACAGTCGATCCAGCGAATCAAGAGCAGCAGCATAATTCACGTGTCACCCGAAACAGCAACAGACTTGTGAAGGTTAGTTCCAAGCACGTACCCTCTACACAAAGGGAAGACCATGCCGTTCGCCTCGTGCTCGAAGCTGGTGAAGCGGTTACAAGATCTGCACAAATCAAAAACAAGATTGAACTTAAAGGGTGATCCAAGGGAAGTCACAACGAAGGAGTAAAGGTTGATAACCAAAGAGTGGTGGAAGGCGCAAATGCCATGGACTCTTAAGGCGAGTTCGAAATACAAGGACAAGGATAGAGATGGGGGAGAGATGAGAAAGAAAGAAATAGTACGCGTGGAAAAGGAATTGGCAAGGTTTTGAGAGCCAGCTACGATACGCAAACGCGACAAAGAAGAGCAACCCCAGACAATAAGATGCGTGAATTGCGTCGCTGCACTAAGGGGTAGGGAATTACAATAAACGGTTATTGAGATAACCAACGAGGAAACATTGCGAGAGCGAAGTTAAACGGACAAGGCGAGCAGACACCAACGTGGACAGAAGCTTTGCCGGAATAACTCTCAGCGCAAGTCCTATACCTGCAATGTATCAAGGCAAAATTACCTGCAAGGGTGCAGCCAAGCATCTTCGTGGCAGGGAAATGAAGTCCCAGGATAGTTTTTCGGGCCGTCGTTCGGGAGAGAGACATATCTTTGCCTCTTCTGATTACTGCACTCATCAAAGCCTCTACTATAGGAACTCTCGGCTCCGGCATCCACAGCCCTGAACGGGCAACCGTAGTTCTGCATCACGTGGAGAGAAATGGGCAAAAAACCTCGCTTAAATGCTGCGACTTCACTCCAGGAGTATATAGTGAGGCAAAAAGAAAGAGATATGAATAAGAAATTGACTCCGAAGAGGACAATCTCAACAAGTGCAGTATTAACTCTGAACAGTCGTTCTGTTGACACCTAAGTGCAGCCAGCTCGGGCCTTCGTGTCGCCCGGTGCAACACAAACCACAAAAACCACGATCCACTCACCACCGTAGTGAGTGACGTCCCCAACTGCTCTGCCAACTGCTGTCCTCCCTCACCTGAGTCGTCCAGTCTGGGTATGCGGTGTAGTAGGGATAGTGTGTTGCTGGACTCCTCAATCGACATAGCAGTCGTTTCGTTTCGCATACTAAGGAACGTGAATGCTCTCTCGCGCTTCCCAGGACGCAAAATAAACATAGATGCATGCTAACAGGCCCAAGTTTAACCGATATCGGTGCTCAGACATTCCCGCACATGAGTCAGATTTATCGGACACATCACCAACTGCAGTTGCAACTGCACGTGTGACCGATCCAGCTACAGATCAGATTCCAAATTCGGGATTAGGGTGTGTTTCTACAGGACTTTTTGGCCTTCCCGTGGATTAGGTTCCAGGAGTCGACCTGGCAGCTCAACTGAACCCAACTGACAATCCCCGGAGAATCCCGAAGTCCTTGATTCGCCCGAAGGACTTCGGGATTCTCCGGGGGAGTTTCGGTTGGGTTCAGTTGAGCTGACAGGTCAATTGCTGGACCCCAATCCACGGGAAGCCCAAGCGACAGAACCAAAGAGAGAGCCGCTGTGAAGTAAAAGATGAAGTTGTCACAACGCTAACAATGACACGCCTTGTCGATTTTGTGTGTCGACCCTGCGGCGATTCTCCTGGGATGCTGATGTGGACTCCGGGAAATGCTGATGTGGACTCCGGGGAGACTCCAAAATCTCCAGGGGTGGGCGCGTGTTCCCCCGAAACTTTTCTCCTGGAAAGCCAGGGGAAAGTCGTTAATCGTCCGTTTTGTACTTTTAAACGTCATTTGTCGTAAATATTTCGAAATATTCAAAAATACCCAGGGGTAAAGATTCGACGACCTGTCGCGAAGATTTGCCGACCTGGAACTCTGGGGATTCTCCGAGGATTCTCCGGGGATTCTCCGGGGATTCTCCGGGGAACCCCTGTGGAAACAAAATTGCCTACCTGGCACCGAGGGTTTACTTTTTGTTTCAGGGGACGCGAAAATATATAAAACCAGTCACACAGTTACTATGGCCCGCTTTCTGTGTTCGGCCGGTACTACAGTAGAAACACACCCTTAGACGGGATAGACGGCACGACGGCAGACCATGGGCAGACTGCCGACTGCGACTGCTGTACCTCCTGTCAAGTTTAAAAAAACTATGAGATCAAACCCTGGAACAAACTACTAGATTACACTCCCAGGGATCACGCTGTCGCCTGCGAATCTATCTTCTAATCCGATTTGGCGTACTGCGTACTGCGTACTATTATCTTCCCGCCGACTAGGCATGGTGAATTGGTGATTCCCTTCCTCTTTCCTTTTAGAAGATAAAGTTTTTAAATTGGGACCACCCAAGTGCGATTTTTGTGCATCTAGATATTTGCCCACACGCCTGATCTGAAAGTGAACTTGAGGAAAAGTCTTATCTCGCTCCAGCAACAGTCGTTATGAGAGTGGTAATGAAGTGGGTCTCCTGCTCAAGGCATGTCTTAAAACTGTCGTCAGTCCACACACATGGGATGACCCAGGCCTCATTGAGCAAGGAGTTTCGCGTTCATACTACCCTGGTGCAACCTTACACATGTCCAGTTCTTCACTCCGCCTGCAGTGGGTGAGCACTGAGCATTTCACAGCATTCAAAAAAATGCGATACCATGAGTCAGAAAGATTCCCGCATCTGGAGAAATTTGTGCATGCATTGCTGGTCATCCCCCCTCACACATCTGATGTTGAGAGGGGATTCAGTATCCACCGACTAATCAAGGGTAGGTTGCAGTCCAAGCTTAGGGCATACACTGTTGACGCTCTCATGAGGCTGAAACTGAATGTCTCTTCAGCAACAGACTTTGACTACACTGGTGGCTCTGACATGTTTGAGAACTCGATCCTCCAAGGCAAGGATTCTGGACAGAGGGTGGGGATGATGGAGAAAGTGTGTAGCGAGCTGCAGCAGAAATG
This sequence comes from Chlamydomonas sp. ICE-L, assembly GCA_013435795.1. Classification (NCBI taxonomy): domain Eukaryota; kingdom Viridiplantae; phylum Chlorophyta; class Chlorophyceae; order Chlamydomonadales; family Chlamydomonadaceae; genus Chlamydomonas; species Chlamydomonas sp. ICE-L. The sequence goes on from JACBWV010000673.1 coordinate 3,429,141, forward strand.
CTACCACGATATCATTGATGAATTTACTGCGGATACTATTGTTTTCAATGACAAGGATGATCAGGAGGAGGAGGTAGAGAATGATGAAGATGAGGAGGAGAGTGAGTGGGAGTAGGAGGAAGAGGAGGTGGAAGTGGTTAAGGTGGTGGTACAAGCAGCTGTCCTCCCCACCCTACCCCCCCGAAGAAAGTCTGGAATTTTTTTCCTCTTCAATTTCTGGTTAGGTCCATCATATTTTATCATTCTCTCTCTTGTGCGATACCCACGAGAGATGTGGGATTTACATGTGCCAGAAGTGCTAGGTCTTGAGTACTAGGGCATTGGGGGACCGGGGGCGGGGGTGGTGCAGGCGGGCGCGCACGGGAGCGGAGGTGAGTGCGTATTTATACAGTTGATTAGAGGGTGGTCAGAGAGCTGAGAGCAGCAGTGTCGGTTACTTACGAGGGTTCAGAGAAGGAGATGACGACCCAAGGTAGTTCCGAGCAAGCCTGGTAGGGTAGCACCTGGTCATGTCAGGTTCTATAACTACTCAAGAGCTACCAAAAGCCGCTTTGCTGCTACTCTCATTGGGATTGAGCGATTGGGACCTCGGCCTTTTTTTATTCCTGTCCCAAGGGCCCCACTTTCCCAGCTTTTGCAGCATCTCCCACCCGCTACTTCTGGCGCACCACTGATATATCATGTTGGACAGCTTGCAGTTTTCATAGCTGCCAACTCCAACACCCTAGCCCAACAGTGGGCAATATGCTATCAATCCGCTACGATCGATGCACATGTTCAGGAGCTCACTTGTGGTTTACCCTTCATTTGCATTGATGGTGTCGAGACAGGGCGTGAGCCTATGCCACTCAATTACATTGATGGCGTTTGCATGCCGTGGAACAACTATGACATCGAGCTCATAGCACTATACCCTCCCACTGTTTGCCGCCCTGGACCTTTCCATCAGGTCCTAAGCAGACTCACTAAAGAGGTAAAGGCAGATGGATTCTGAAGGGATTAGTTTACCTGATTCCTTGGTTTTATATTGTACACTTCTTTTCTTCCTTGCAAGTGGAAGGCAATCATTTGCTCACTGAGTATAATAAGTCTGCTTTCAGCAGCTTGAGGATTTCGGTTTGTTACAGCCCCTTCTTTTGATTAGCCTGTCTAGCTTAGGTTTGTAAGGTTGGTTCAATCCTGTCCACCTCTGCGTGGTGCCAGGCAGATATTGAAAAATGTGTACTTATAGCATTAAACTCACAGTATTTTCAGACCCTGCTCTGTGAACCCTGTGATTATTAACTCAGTGCCTTCCTGTAAGAGAATTTGTAACAGATTTCCCATCTCCCAGAACCTCCCCACGAGTAAAGCATTGATGAATTGAACCCCAAACAATTGTTTTACTGACGGGGGCCCTGAGTTCGTGCTAGAGTGGTAATTTAATTGTACGATTAAATCAGTCAAACGAAAACGAAGATGCTTAAATAAGGGTTCAGGTAGAAGCTCTAATTCTTTACTTCGGCACGTAACAGCTTTCACGATATGCATGCATTCACTGAATATGTTTTCTAATGAGATTTGCATATAAGCATGCCTATGTATGCCTACCTGGCATACACCTCTCAGAGTGACTATACGCAGTGTCATACATCCCCTGGTGAATATAATGACGTAGTATGTGTATGTATGCTGCCCCTAGACTGTAACATACATACACACACTTGATCATTCTATTTTATCAGGTCATTATTTTCACCAGGGGTAGATATACACCTACGTAGTCATTATATTCATCAACACTGTTTATTTTTGGCGCTACCCGTAGCAATTTCTAGACGGCTCCCTTTCCCTGTCCTTAAGCCAAAGCTAGCTAGCTCGTGCACCTGAAAGCTTATATGACAGATATTCCAATTAAGCTTCAAGCATTTGGTTTGACCTAGTGGCTGAATATTGGAGCTGGCGGGAAGCTGACATGAGTAGCACACAAATGAAACAGTGCTTTACCAGGAGGTCGGGTTACCCAGGGCAAGGAGCCAGAAGCGGCATATATTTTATTTTCAGCTACAAGTGGTAGCTACTAGGCAGCTCACAGGCTTACTACCAAGCCAAACCTATAGCAGCTTAGTGCATATCGAAGCTGGCAGAATCAGCGTTCCAGTACTGTTTAACTCTTGGAGCTTTGCCCAGTGGCTGTCTCAGGGAGCTGCCTGGAAGCTGCTGCTCGTAGCTGAAAAGAAAAGCTACAGCATAGGGCAAGGAGCAAGAAGCATGACAAACAAACTAGAAGGCAAGGGGCTGCAGAGAGATGGTTGCAACCGAGAGGTGTACGGGTTAGAATGGTCACCACAACCGGAAGAGTCCCCGCTTTTAATCTGCACCCCAAAATGTGCACTAGAAATCCCTGGTTTCCGTGGTTCTCGCAAGAGGGGTAATTCTTCGCTGCAACGTGCAGACAAGACGCCAAACCTGGTGTATAGAACCTTGTAACAATTTTCAAGAGGCTGCAGATAGATGGTTGCAAGCACGGAAGTGCTCTGTGCCATAGTTTTTCTTTTCAGCTACAAGCAGCAGCTTCTAGGCAGCTCCCGGAGCCAGCCACTAGGCTAAGCCCCACGATTTGACAGTTCTGGACAGCGGATTCTACCAGCTTTTAGACACACTAGGTTCCATTAGCTGAATAGGCTGAATAGCCAGTCAGGGGAGCTGCCTAGAAGCTGCCGCTTTTAGCTGAAAAGAAAAACAAAGTACTGTATTTTCAATGCACTGCACTGTACTGCACTTACTTTCAATGCACTACGGATTCTCTGCGCTTGTGATCTTGATTATCCTCCTAGTGTTGTGACCAGATCCAAAGTTATGAGGGGGGAGGCATGGCGTGAGCGACAATACAGGCATGATGTGAGTTCATCAGGCAGCCCAGATCCAAAGTTACGAGGGGGGAGGCTTGGTCGTGACTCGTGAGCGACAGTCCATGCCAGGATGCGATTTCTTCAGGCAGCCCGGATCCAAAGTTATGAGGGGGGAGGCTTGGTCTTGAGGGACAGTCCATGCCAGGATGCGATTTCTACAGACAGCAGCTTGTGCACTAGCTGGTGCTGCTTCACAGTTGACAGACCCCTGCAGATGCAAAAATGTGTGTTCATGTATGTGTAGGGAACGGAAATCTGATAGCATATGATATTATTTCCTATGATGCCGGCAGTCTGATTAGGCTTAAGTTACCATGTATATTCAATTTCATTTGATGCAATTTCATATGATATCATACTCGCCTTTGGTCAACATCAAGTGAGTGTGAAACTGGATTGTCTGAATGTGAGTGGAATTGAAAAGTCTGAATGTGAGTGGAATTCAATTAGTCCGAATGAGGAATGCATGGGAAATGGGCTAGTGGGCTGAAGATGTGGATACATGTACAAAAGTTTCTTGTTTTGGCTTTGTTGTCTTGTCTTACGTTTCCTTGATTTGAGTTGCGTCTCGTTGCAGTGTGATGCGGTTTGGCGTGCAGTACATAGTCTTGTGAGGTACATAGTATAATGCTAAAGTGTGTTGAATCCAGGTACGTTTTGTATTGTACCAGATATGCCCCAGTGCATTGTAGCATTTATTTTCAGCAACATCTTCTCGGCAATTCCGTCGACTGGCTATTTAGCCAAACCGAAAGCGACCTAGTGCCCCTTGAAGCTGACACAATCAGTTACGAGTGACAGCTTCTTGGCAGCTCCCTCGACTGGCTATTTAGCCAAACCAAATGCGACCTAGTGCCCCTTGAAGCTGACACAATCAGCTACGAGTGACAGCTTCTTGGCATCTCCCTCAACTGGCTATTCAGCCAAACCAAATGCGACCTAGTGCCCCTTGAAGCTGACACAATCAGCTACGAGCAACAGCTTCTTGGCAGCTCCCTCGATTGGCTATTCAGCCAAACCGAATGCGACCCAGTGCCCCTTGAAGCTGACACAATCAGCTACGAGCAACAGCTTCTTGGCAGCTCCCTCGACTGGCTATTCAGCCAAACTGAATGCGACCTAGTGCCCCTTGAAGCTGACACAATGAGCTAAGAGCAACAGCTTCTTGGCAGCTCCCTCGACTGGCTATTCAGCCAAACAAGGGCGTGACCGCCCTTGTGTTGGCAATTGAGTGGGGATCCGCTGGAGGTATGAGGAAGCTTCGCTGAGCCCCGCTGTCACTAGGGTTGTTTTGTGTGCTGCGTGCCATGTGCGGTGTGTGCAACCTTGTTGCTGCCTTCGTAAACCTTGTTGCTGCCCTCGTGGCTGTTCTTGCGAAACGTGTGTCTCGTATACCGCGCTTTGGTACACAGTTGCGCGTTACCTCATGAACTAGGGCTGTGCACCCTCCGGCTGTGACTAGGCAGTCTCCTTCGGGATGACTTGACTGTCGAATCCCAACGTCAAGTGTTTCGGGGCGCAGTTTGACTTAAATCTACCTGGAAGACGAGGTGACGTGACTGAAGATACAACTTGTCTGAAATTTGCTTCGAGTCGGAGAATAGATGACTGTATTTGCGAGTTAATCGAGCTGCCTGCCGTTTGCAAACGTCAGTTGGTGCGGTCTAAATGCACTTTGTAGGGCGAACCCTTAGGTTCCCTAGCGCATCCGTTTGGCGCCTCCGTTTTGCTCGCCCATTTTGCTCGTCCGGTGTACGTAAGTCGCTACCCATGGAGGGGCGGTGACCAAATGCGACCTAGTGCCCCTTGAAGCTGACACAATCAGCTACGAGCAACAGCTTCTTGGGAGCTCCCTCGACTGGCTATTCAGCCAAACCAAATGCAACCTAGTGCCCCTTGAAGCTGACACAATCAGCTACGAGTGACAGCTTCTTGGCAGCTCCCTCGACTAGCTATTCAGCCAAACCAAATGCGACCTAGTGCCCCTTGAAGCGGACACAATCAGCTACGAGGAACAGCTTCTTGGCAGCTCCCTCGACTGGCTATTCAGCCTAACCAAATGCGACCTAGTGCCCCTTCAAGCTGACACAATCAGCTACGAGCAACATCTTCTTGGCAGCTCCCTTGACTAGCTATTCAGCCAAACCAAATGCGACCTAGTGCCCCTTGAAGCTGACACAATCAGCTACGAGCAACAGCTTCATGGCAGCTCCCTCGACTGGCTATTCAGCCAAACCGAATGCGACCTAGTGCCCCTTGAAGCTGACACAATCAGCTACGAGCAACAGCTTCTTGGCAGCTCCCTCGACTGGCTATTCAGCCAAACCGAATGCGACCTAGTGCCCCTTGGAGCTGACACAATGAGCTTTACAGAAATGCTGGAATATTTGAGTTGAGCTCAGTGGCTGGCTGAAGGGGCTGCCTAGAAGCTACTGCGTGTGCCGCAAATAAAAGCTCTGCCGTGCATCTCACATGATGCCCAGGAAGTCATGGTTACGAGACATGACAGATGGGTATCCTGAATCAGTTATCCAAAAGTGCTGAAATATTGAGTTGAGCTAAGTGGCTTGCTCAAGGGGCTACCTAGAAGCCACTGCGAGTGCCGCAAATAAAAGCTCTGTCGTGCATCTCACATGATGCCCAGGAAGTCATGGTTTCGAGGCATGACAGATGGGTATCCTGAATCAGTTATCCAGAAGTGCTGAAATATTGAGTTAAGCGAAGTGGCTGGATCAAGGGGCTGCCTAGAAGCTACTGGGAGTGCCGAAAATATAAGCTCTGCCGTGGGGAAGGGAACGTCGATATGTTATCATGTCATATGATATCATAGGATGCCGGCAGTCTGATTAGGCTAAAGTTACCATTCATAGCATTTGATGCAATTTGTATGATATCATATGATATTATTCTCGCCTTTGGTCAACATCATATGATTTGCCGGTCCCTACAGATGGGTATCCTGAATCAACTCACAAATGGTGTTTTCTGAAATGTTGCTTCCAACAATGGTGAAATTATTATCTTGCATGTTCAGGTAAGCAACTAAAGCAGACAGCATGTTAAGGTAAGCAACTGTAGCAAACAGCATGTAAATGTAAGCAATTGTAAGCAAGACATAGCAAACAGCATGCTAATGTAAGCAAGACATAGCAAACAGCATGCTAATGTAAGCAAGACATAGCAAACAGCATGCTAATGTAAGCAAGACATAGCAAACAGCATGCTAATGTAAGCAAGACATAGCAAACAGCATGCTAATGTAAGTAACGCATAGTAAACAGCTTGTTAATGTAAGCAACTGTAAGCAAGACATAGCAAACAGCATGTAAATGTTAGCAACTGTAAGCAAGGCATAGCAAAAAAAGTTGTCCTCAAATTGTGTCTGTTCATGATGTTAGCCAACATGCTGATTCAGTACATGGTGTTTGTTGATAGGGTACTTCCGTTCATGATGTTCGTCAACAAACTATTCCTTGATGGTGTGTTTCCTGACAGTACAATTTTTCAACACCAACAGAACAACACCAACAGAACAACACAGAGATGCAGTTCAACATAATGATAGTTCTTGATATGCAGTTCTTTCTTGCATGGTGTGTGCTGGCTCAGAACTTCCTGACATGGTGTCTTTTGTGGCACAGTGTGTGTGTTGACATAGTACTTCTTGGATTGCTTAAGTTGAACTCCCTGCTGGAGAGCTACGGCGGGATCAGCGAGATCATGGCACCAGGGGGAAAGCCTGGGTCACGGACCATCTAAGTGTGCATGGAAGACAGTACTAAGCAAAATACAATACCAGTCATCTATAGTTTGCCTGCATGCTTCAGTGAGTCAGTGCTGTGTGGTTGTGCAGGATCTGTCACCCACTTGAATGCCTCAGCTGTGATATTGATCTCGAACATAGCACCACATCCACCGGATTTATCCTGCACAGAAACATCGATCGGCTGCAGGGCCCCTGTCAGCTTCTCCGTCACTGCCTTCTCAATCTCCGTCTGGCCGGACACAGCAGAGAGCGCTCGGGAACGAAACGCAGGGGACCACATCCCCGAGGCGATCGATTTCGCAACGACGCTGCGCATTTTATACGAGCGATGTGATGTGCTGGACGGATGGGTGAGGGTGTTGATATACAAAAAACGCCTGTTTTTATCGATTTTATAGCTGTGGCGCAACTGGGCGAGGGAATTGTAGGATGGTGGGGTTGAGGCAGGTTGAGGCGAGAGTTTAGTTCGGTTTTGATCCCGTGGTGTTGATGAGAAGTCGTCGATGGCCGCTGGGCCAAAGCCAACTACGGCGAGACAAGCAATGATCGGCTTGTGATCGGCTTGTGAGTTGTGATGTCAAATTGTCAACCTGAACAAGGATATATACATGGTGACCTGAACCAGGATTTAGAAGTATCCGGCTATCAGGAGTATCAGCTAGGAAAGTCTGTTGTGCATGCGGTCAGTACTTCAGAACAAAGAGCCCTTACATTGGAATGGGAGGCTATTCACCTCAAGGAGAGGCTTTTCATCCCTGCTCCCCTGAGGAGAATTTTCATGCCTTGAGGGTGAGCCCCCCCCCCCCACACACACACCCCTGCCCCACCCCCCCACCCCCCAACGAAAATCAGACAATACGCCTGCAATGCGTGTAAAAAGTGTGTAGTGCATGCAGCAGCATATGTAGGGGGGGCGGGGGGCATGGGTACACATATGTAGTACCGGTATAGGGAAACCAACTACCGGTATTACATCATATTGCTTGCACGTACATGGCTGTCGAAGATTGTTGTAGTCCGGCTTGCCGTCTCTAGAGTGGCTTAGAGAAGCCAGTTCTGAGCTCCTGCTGAGCTCTGTGCCAGCTGCTGCCCCGTGCCGTTTCCAACTGTGGCCACGTGCCCGGCTACCGGTATGCAAGTACTTCTGCACTGCCACCATCTCTCCGACATCAGCGGGCTATGGCAGCGACTGATTATCTTATTCTACCTGTAACAAAGTAGCATCTCCAATCAAGTGTGTCTGCAGTCTCCTGCTATCATTTATGAAAAAGAACCATTTATGAAAAAGTGAGACGTGAACCAACGTATAAAAACCTATATTTCGTTGCGCAAGGAATTTCACCCCAGGAGGTGGGTCTCTCTACACGAACCAGCGACACCAAGGATTCAGTTCGAATGGCGTTGCCACTCCTACAACTCTGGAGCGCTGCTACCGCCTTCAAACGAGGCCGCCCCTTCAAGCTTCCATCTGGCGACATCACCAACGGCCATTGCCCCATTTGCCCCTCCCAAGACTTAGACATAGCTGGTCACATCCTTGGTTCATGTACACACCCTCAACTCAGGGCCCAATATATTTCTAGACATAATAGGGCTTTGCTTCAAATTGTCAATGCCATTTATTCTGGCTCTCTCGGCTCCTCATTGTTTATCCTAGATGCTACTAAATGTAACGAGCTTCCAACTAGTGTCAACAGTAACAGTCTTCCATCCTGGCTCTTACCCGCCATGGACCTCCTCTCAAAGCTCCGCTCAGATTATTTAAGTTTTCAACCCTGCTCACGCCCCGACTAAAACTGCCAAAGTCACCCCAGAGCAACTCAGCGCCCTCCAACGGTCATGTATCATTCACCCACTTAAACTCGGGTACACTCACGACTCCCGTCACTATGCCACCTTCATCACTAAATCTGCTCCCCTAACTACTGACCTATCTCCGTCATGCAGGCTGGACTCTCGCCCCACGCACACACCACATCACTCTTCTTGGCTCATATCATATGAGTCATATGGTGCCAACTTCTCCACCATCGACACCACTCTTGTGACCCTCCGCTCGGCGTTCCCCCAACCAAACTCCCTTCTCTACTTCGCTCCCTCCATGTTCATGCTGTCCACGTTGCCCACTCCATCATTGTTACCCATCGTCGTTTGGAACGCTCCTTCACCCGACCGTACCTCTCCTGGTACAACCCGCCATAACCTGTACTGTCAGGTTATGACGGGATGTACGAGGAGAGGTACGGAACTGGTGCGGTCCCGCGACCTGGTGCGGTCCTGGTACTGCCACGGTACCGTACTGCCGACCGGCGCTCGATTTCTATTTCTATTCCGTGCCAACTGTCTTCCCTTCATTCCGAATGAAATGAAATCAATTCTGAATTCAATTGATTTTAATTGATTTTAATTTAATTTTATTAATTTAATGTTGTGTTATTTAATTCGATTTTATTCCATTCAATTAAATTTAATCAACGTGATTTGAACGCATTTAATTTCTTTTTTAAGAATTCGTATCGGATTTAATTTAATTTAATTTGATGTTATTGAATTTCATTGAATCGATTTATGTTTTAGCATTGTTAACTATAAAGTGACGACAGTGGGAGTTTTTAAGGGTTGTTGATTTTTAAGCAGTATTGAACGTTTCTGTAATGTTATGCAATGCATGTATGTAGATTGGCTTTATATTAAGAATTTGATGCAAGACAAATGAGACCAAACAGGTGTCTGGTTGATTCTACGGATTTTGTACAAGGTATTGCATGTTTCGGCCCAGCCCAGACGTGAACGGTATGTCCCGTCCTCCTGAGCGGGTTTTTGGCCAGCGGTAGGTGGCGTGGCTTGCCCCTGGCCCCGCCACTGCCCCCGCCCCCGCCCCGCCCCTGCCATAATTCATCCCAAATATAGAATGCTGAACTTTTTATGTTTTTCATGAAACCCGAAAATTTGGTAGGGCTAATCCCTTCTTCCAAAAATCTGGAGATTTTTTTCATTCGGGTATACCCAAGAAGTTTGAGGAGGACAGATCAACTTCCTGGTTTGCCCTTACCTAACCGCACTAAACGTAGATTTTTAAGTGCCCTTGACCAATCTCTGTTGCATCATGCTAGGGAAACCACTCATGCCTTGCATTATCCCAGGAAAGCCGGGCATACCTTGCGTTATACCAGGCATCATGCTTCACGTCGAGACTCGGGAGACCCACCTCATGGGGTGAAAATCCTTCCAACTAGAAAAAAGGTCGCGAAACGTAGATTTGCAAGTGACCTTGATCAATCTGTGTTACATCATGCCAGGGAAGCCATTCATACCTTGCATCATCCCAGTAAAGCCGGACATGCCTTGCATCATACCAGGCACCATATCAGGAAAAAAGCTCACGAAACGTATACTTGGAAGTGCCCTTGACCAATCTTCGTTACATCATGCCAGGGTAGCCATTCATGCCCTGCATTATCCCAGGAAAGCCGGGCATGCCTTGCATCATACCAGGCATCATACCAGGAAACCCACCGGGAGGCCCCCCTCCCATCATGCCTGGAGGACCCCCCATCCCCCCGCCCCCGCCCCCCCCACCAAACCGTCCCCCACCCCCGCCATTAAAGCGGCCGCCCATACCACCCCCACCATAGCGCCCCCCCCTGCCTCCCCGTCCCCGATCTGAAAAGCCTCCCCGGCCACCACCTCCCCCCCCCCATTCAGGGCCTGGTCCGTGCATAGGGCCAGGAGGGGGGCCTGGTCCAATGGCGGGTCCACTGAGCTTTGGCATGCCCTTGCTAGGGAAGGTGACAGCACAGGGGCGGCCAGCGATGGGCCGTCTGCATACAAGAAAAGGGTGTGTGTGTGGGGGGGGGGGTGGGGATGGAGTGTAAGGGTGTGCTTGGGTGTGGCGTGTGTGTGTGGCTGTGTCAGCGATGGGTCGTCTACATACAAGAAAAGGGTGTGGGTGTGTGGGTGTGCGGGTGTGTGCCAGCAATGGGTCGTCTACATACAAGAAAAGGCAACACATTATTTTATGTGGCGCAACCTCATATTCGCGGCTCCTCTTCAGGGTACTACATTTTGTCAAATTGGTCAGCGCTTTCAGCGCACAAACGTCATATTTGTCAGCGCTTTGTAGTGCAAAAAGCCCAAAAACTGCGCGCTGCGCCCACAGGGGGTTGAAAAAACTGCGCGAAACGCGCAGTGGGGCTCAAAAAGTGTGGGCGAAATCCAACTGCCGCGCACGCTTTGTAGTACCCTGGTCCTCTTCATACAAGAAAAGGAAAAACAAGAATTCATTTGTTTTAACCTCATATTCGTTGGTCCTCTACATACAAGAAAGGGAAACACATGAATTCATTTGTCTTCACCTCCTATTCGTAGGGTTGGACCGACATACAAATGTATAATATATGTCTACACATTTATACCTGTTTATACGTTTAAATACGCCGTATATAATAATAAATAAATAAACGTTCTTACACGTTTATACGGCTCACACAAATAAACATATATGTTTGCTTCCCAACCCGACATATTCGTTATTTGCCTTCATGCTTGCTTTTTGTTTTTTAAAGCTGACTGGCTGATTGATCAATTGTGGTTGTGTGCTTATTCCTGTCTTTCTGTTTGAGTGAAAATTTGAATGGATGCCATCTTGTTCCGGAGATCCCCCCCCCCCCCCCCCCCTACCCACCCACTACCAATAGAGATCACTACCTGGGACCCTGTTTTGACCACACTCTACAATACCAGGAGACTTGAATTTTGGCCCCGCCCCCCAAACTCCCCCGGCCAGCCCTTTGGGCCGCCAACCCAAATCGCTACCAGGAGCCCAACCTTGAAAGACACCAAATCCCTCATCGCTACCAGAAGACTACCTTTCCGAAACAAAAAAACTCCATCTTGTCTGTTCTAGATTCAGCCAGGCATCCCATTTTGAAGAATGGCTCAATGGAAGAGCTCATTGAAACGATGAAGGTGCTGGGTTCGAATCCATACGGGTGCGCTTTAGTTCTCGTGATCGCTGTCAACCGCCAAGGTAGCTTTGTCCAGGTAACATAGCAGCCCGTTGCCTACCGCCATAAGTTGGAGCTCCCTTAATACCACGCCCTGCAAGACGTTATCATTACTTATACACACTCACCAAGAACGACCAAGGGTGTAAGGGGAAGGTCACGCCTTGCCCTCACCACACTACCACACCAGTACACGCTCACCAAGAACTAGCAAGGGTGTGAGGGGAAGGTCACGACTTGCCCACACCACACCTCATTACCACACCAGTACACACTACCAGGCGTTATCATTACTTATCACTGTAACACAAACTCACGGCCTCTGTCGGTTAAAATAAAACGATTTGTTGAGGCCCAGTTCATCAGTGCTTTTTCCTTTTCAGCCCCTCCCAAATCCAGGTAGGGCAGGTCCCTTTAGCCTATTTGGTTACCCCTGGACAGAGGAGCCGAGGCCTCCACACATTTACTTCTCCAAATCGATTTATCAGTGCCTTTTCCTTTTCAGCCCCTCCCGACTCCAGGTAGGGCAGGTCCCTACTTGGCTATTTGGTTACCCCTGGACAGAGGAGCCCAGGCCTCCAAACATTAACTTCTCCAAATTGATTTATCAGTGCCTTTTCCTTATCAGCTCCTTCCGACTCCAGGACGGGCAGGTCCCTATTTGGCTACCCTTGGGCAGAGGTGCCCAGGCCTCCAAATGTTTACTTCTCCGGATCAGGAGGAGCCCAGGCCTACATTTTTTACTTCTCACCACTTCTCACGATCGATTTATTCTGAAAATGGGGCTATAATGGTATGATATGATTCATGGCAATGTATTGAGCCAATTTCAGGGCATTCTGAGCACCTCATTTTTGGGGGGGGGGGGGGGGGGGGGGGGGGTGGGGGCAGCCCTCCTCAGGTTCTTCAGGGGTAGGTGTCCAAACATTTTTTTATTTACTCCTGCCTGGACTGAAACATACTTTTGAATAGGCAGAACAATACAGGGTGAGCAGTGCAACGTGTACCTAACATGCATTTATGTTGCAGTCCAAGGATAGGCCAGATAGGCTAAAGGAAGTTGCCCTAACATGCTTTCCATTGCCTGCAGGATTCGGGTACCACTGAAACATACATACATTTGAATAGGCAGAACAATACATGGTGAGCAGTAAAAGGCTAGCCTAACAAAAACGGCTGAATCCTGGAGTGCTCCCATTGATAAGTAGGGATAGGCAATATGATGTCATACGATATCATGTCATCATACGATATCATATGATATCATATGATGCCGGCGGTCTGACTAGGTAATTTTGGCCTGGGCCATCATATCGTATGATATTAAATCATAAGATTTTTGTATGATATCATATGATATCATACTCGTCTTTGGTCAACATCATGTGATTTGCCGTTCCATATTGATAAGACCTTTCCCAGCCATCTGCCTGTCGTGTACCAGATCACGCTCATTACCTTTTAGTGTGCGACGCGACGCAAATTGAACGACTCGGTGTACCCCAGTGTAACGCGCTGCCCCCCGAAAACCACGCGGAGCCCGGGGGGGTTGGGGGGGGGGGGGCATTTCTGACAAGTTTAGCTAGACCCATTCGTCGCCATGCTGGGACGGAATGGCGAGGCGTCATTTGAATAAAAAGTGGATCACACAGCAGATTACATTATTATCAACACTGCACCATGGGTCTCCAGGTTGAAAGTGAGGTAAGCAAGGCAAGGCATACAACTAGGGGTCGGCTATGTTATATAATATTAGTGAATAAATAATATTATATAATATTAGTCGGACGAGCCGTCTCGCCAGAAATTCGTTTTTTTTTGAAAAACTAATATTATAGTGACACTATAATAATATTCGTTAATATTAGTATTTCAAAAAACAAATTAACTATTATTATTATAGTGTCACAATAATATTAGTTTTTCAAACACTAATATTAGTTGCTATTTATGGTGACTACTGTTAGTTCCGGCTTTCTGGTTGTGGTGGGGTGGGGTTGGGTTGGGTGGGGTGGTAATGGTGGTGGTGGTGGTGTACATATCTTAACCGTTTTTTTTGCATATTTTGAAATCATGTATTGACCTATTTTTGTATCATTGTTGTATTGATATATGTTTTGTCATATGTTTTGTACTGCTTGACAAACAAATACCTTTTTTGTATTCACGGTGACTACTGCTAGTTCCGGCTTACGCAGTGGTGTCCTTAACTTTACGTCCTGAGAGTGGCTCATTACTCGGATGTAACAATTTCAATTTAAATTAGTTGCCGTTCCCTACATACAATTACCTGAGTTATACAATTAACATTACACCACCACCACTTCCCTACATACAATTAACCCAGGTTGCCGTTCCCTACATACAACTAACTGAGGCTTCCAGGCTCCAGGCTCATGTGGGTTTCGCAGAAGAATCGTAAAAACCTCGCTAACATCAAACAATTGCAAACATCAAACAATTGCGAACATCAAACAATCGCAAAAATTGAGTAAGAGCAGAAGAGGGACTGTACCGCTGCTCAGGGATTGTACTGCTACTCCGGGATTTGTTTTTCAAATCTGGAAGTTTTTTCTTTCTAGCTTTATGGTTTTAGGCCTCCTCCAGGGACAGCGTTTTGATAGCTTTGATAGCTTTTAAAGCTTATTAGGCCAACTTTTTCTTTCTTTCTTAATAGCGGCAATTTGGGCCAAAACAGGGTCAAAAGTAGCGATCACTGTATATAGCGGGGGGAAAACTACCTCTACTGTAAAACAGGGGCGATGAGGTGGAAAGCGGATCGGGGGGGTGGGGGTGGGATATCCTAGACAGACTGTACCGCTACTGTACAACAGGGGCGATCAGGTGGACAGCGGATTGGGGGGGTGGGGGTGGGGGGGATATCCCAGACAGACTGTACCGCTACTGTACAACAGGGACGATGAGGTGGAAAGCGGATCGGGGGAGGGGGGTGGGGGGGATATCCTAGACAGACTGTACCGCTACTGTACAACAGGGGCGATGAGGTGGACAGCGGATCGGGGGGGTGACATTAAGTAATGATAACACCTGGTGGGGTGTGGTATTAAGGGAGCCCTGTCTTACGGCGGTAGAGAACGGGCTGCTACTATACCTGGACAAAGCTACCGTGGCGAAATGGAATGAGGTGGGAAGCAGATCTGGGGGTTGACATACTAAACAGACTGTAACATACATGTAAGTGATTAAACAACAGGAAGACAGGAAAAGGTAACAGCGACATACAGGAAGCAAATGCAAATGCATAGGCCTATGCAAAGATGCAACCCAAGAGGTGCTCGAGTAAGACTAGACTAGTAATGGTCGAGTCTCACTCAAATGGTGGTAATGTGTAACATACATACACAGGCCCAGGAGGATGACAGCCCCCCCCCCACACACCCACACCCACACCCACACCCCATTGGTGGTAATGTGTAACATACATACACAGGCCCAGGAGGATGACAGCCTCCCCCCCCCCCCCCCCCCCCCCCACACACACACCATTGGTGGTCATGTGTAACATACATACACAGGCCCAGGAGGATGACAGCCCCCCCCCCACACACCCCCACCCCCTACCCCCCATTGGTGGTTGGCCCCAGTGCAAGCAAACGGGCTGGCGCCCTCAACATCACACCTCGTAATAAGGCGTACTATTTATTTATTTATTGACCTTGAATTCTCCACCCCTGTGCAAGCAAACAGGCCGGTACCCTCAACCTCACACCTCGTAATTAGGCAAACTATTGTTTATATTTCATCCATACACAGGCCTCATCCTTGGAGGAGCTGTGTGTGTGTGTTTGGGGGGGGGGGGGGGGGGGGGGGGGGGGGGGGGGAGGCAACGGCACAGGGCGACCGACGACGACACGCCACCAGGGAAGGGGCAACAAGAGCAGACAGCGCAACGACCGGAGAGGACCGGACCGACGAAAGACAGAACGCCGAAGGACACATATGACGACAAGACACACACGCAGACAGACAGACAGACCGCAACGACAGCCAACGCACAGTCCGACAGACAGATCCGACAGAAGACAGACAGCCAGACGTACAGACAGACTACACACAGACAGACAGACAGGACACACACACATCCCCATCCAGACATAGACAGACATGCAGAACAGACACAACCCCGACAGAAACACAACACAGACATGACAGACAGACATATCAGGACATGACATGACAGACGGACAGCAGGAACAGCCACACACATAAAGACGACAACACATCACAGAAGACCGCCAGACAGAACCCCAACACAGCCATGCACCCGACAGAAGGACAGACAGACAACCACTACCGACGTCCAACAACCACAGACGAACAGACAGACCCACAGACAGAACAGAGGACAGAATACAGAACAGACAGACAGACACAGACAGCCAGACCGACAACCAGACACACGCAGACAGAACACAGACGAACCGAACAGAAGGCAGACAGGCACGAAACCAAACACAGGACAGGAAGACAGAAGACAGAGAGACCGCAGACACACACCCGGACAGACAGACAGACACAGACAGAAGAAGACGACAGCCTACCCAAGACAGACAACTAGACACACACAGACCGACAACAGCATCAAACACACACACACACACAGACAGACAGACAGCCTAGACACACAGAAGACAGACAGGACAGAACCGGACAGTACACAGACTAGGACATACGGACAGACAAGGACAGACCGGATGACAGATCCGACCGACACCACAGACCGACCCTACGACGATGCGACCGACGACCCGACAGAACACACCCACAAGACTAGACAACAGACAACACAGACACACCACAGACACACCCACATAAGACAGGACAAGACAGAATACGATGGAGAGGGGATAGGTCAGGGAGGAAGAAGGGACGTGTACAGGGGAAACAGGTCGTGGACAGACAGGGGGGACAGTACAGAATAATACAGACAGACCGTCTGGTATATGATATGGTACGGTTACAGACTACCGACAGAATACACACAGACAGAAAACAGACACCACTAAGAAAAGACATGACATACAGGACAGTGACAGACACATACAGTAATAGAGAAGACAGAAGTGAACAGTATATACATACACACACACACCCACATAATTACAACATACAGACCATAAACGGAAAAACGTAGGACGTATATACAGACCGTACACATCTCACTCATACATTATACATACATAACAAACATACATACTACATACACACATACCTAACACACATAATAATACATACATACATACATACATAAAAATACAACATACATACACACACACACATACATACATACATACATACATACATACATACACACTAATAATACAACATACACACATACATACACAGGCCTCACCCTTGGAGCTGGTCTTTGCACCGAACAGCGGCTTCAGGCTCCACAAACTCAACCAAGGCACAGCCCTTGGAGCGACCATTAGATCGATCCTCTATGAACTTAACACTAACCTGCATGGGTGTTGGTGTGTTGGTGTGTTGGTGTGCTGGTGTGCTGGTGGGGGGGTAAGGTTGTGGTGATGGTAGTGGTGTTTTTGATGGGGTTTTTAATGGTGTTTTTGGTGTTTTTGGTGGTGGTGGTGGGTGTGATGGTGGGGAGTGGGAGAGTTGTGGTGGGGGGGTAAGGTTGTGGTAATGGCATTGGTGTTTTTTGTGGTGGTGGTGCTGGTGGTGGCAGGGTGGTGGGGAGGGTAAGGTGGTGGTAATGGTAGTGTGGTGTTTTGAGGGGTGGTGGGTGTGGGGGTGGGTGGGGTTGGTAGGTGTGGTTTGTGGTGGGGTAGTGGTGTTGTTGGTGGGTGGCTGGTTGGCGTGTTTGGGTGGTGTGTGGTGTGTGGGGTGGTGTGAAGTGTGGTGTGGTGTGTGGTGTGGTGGGGGGTTTTGTTGTGGTGTTGTACGTGTGTGGTGGGGGGTGTGGGTTAAGTTGGTGTGGTGGTGGTGTTGGTTTGTGTGTTGGTGTTGTGGTGTGTTGGTGTGGTGTATGGTGGTGGTTGGTGGGGGGGTTGGTAAATATAGTGTGCGGTGGGCTGTGGTGTTTGGTGTGTGGTGTGTGTGGTGGTTTGTGGTGGCGGGGTGGTGGGTGGTGATAGTAGGGGTGTGGTGGGGGAAGTGGGTGGGTTGTGGTGGGGGGTGGGGTAGATGGGTAGTGGTGTTTTGTGGTGGGGCCTAGGTTGTAATGGGTGTGGGTGGGGTGGGGTGGGTGTAAGTTGGGTGTTGGTCGTGGGGGGGTGTTGCTGTGGTGTGCTGGTCGTGTAAGTGTTTGGGGGTGGGGGTGCCAGGGTGTGGGGTGGTGGGGTGTTTGTACTGGTGGTGGTTGGGATTGGTGGTGTGGTTTGGTGGTAAGGGGGTTATGGTAGCTGGTTTGTTTTTAGTGGTGGTGGTGGTGGGTTGTGGGTGTTGTGTTGTTGTAAGAATGGTGGGCTTGTGGTGGGGTTGGTGGTGGTGGTAAGGTGTGGTTGGTGGTAATAGTAGGTGGAGGTAGTAGTTTTTTTTGGTGGTGGGGTGCGGTGGTGGTGGTGGGTGTTATGGTTGTGGTGGGTGAGGTGGTTGATGGGGGGGGGGGGGGGGGGGGGGGGGGCAGGTAGTAGGGTGAGTAGTGGTGTTTTTTGGCTGGGGGGATTGGTGGGGGGGTAAGGTGGTGGTGTATGGTAGTGGAGTTTGTTTTGTGTGTTTGTTTGGTGTTGGTGGTGTGGTGTGGTGTGGGGGGGATAAGGTGGTGGTGATGGTAGTGGTATTTTTTGTGGTGGTGGTGGTGGTGATGGGTGTAATGGTGACGGTGGGGTGGTGGGGTGGTTGGTGGTAAGGTGTGGTGATGTTAGTTTGTTTTCGTGTGTGTGTGTGTTGTTTGGTGTGGTGATGTGGGGGGGGGGGGGGGTTTGGGGGTCATGGTGGTTGTGGGGTGGGGGGGGTGGTGTAAGTGGTGGTATTGGTTACTGGTATTTTGTGGTGGTGGTGTGCGGTTAAGGAGGTGGGTGTGATGGATAGTTGTGTTGTGTTTGGGATGGTGTGGGGGATGGTGGTGGTCGTGGGTTGTAATGTGAGGTGGGGTGGGTAGGTAATTGTGGTGGGGGGGTAAGGTGGTGATGGTAGTGGTGTCTTTGGGGTGGTGGTGGTGGGGATGGGTGTACTGGTGGTGGGTGGGGTTGCGGTGTGGTGGGTGTAAGGAGTGGAGATGTAATGGTGATTTTTGTTGGGGTTGTCGGATGTGGAGGTGTTTTGTAATGGTGGTGGGGGATGGGGGGGGGGAGGTAAGGTGGTGTGATGGTATGGGTGTGTTGTGGTGGTGGCGGGGGTGGGGATGGTGTAATGGTGGTGGTGG
>JACBWV010000673.1:3448651-3511151 GCA_013435795.1 Chlamydomonas sp. ICE-L
ACCACCACCCCCCCGCCTCCCCCCTCCCTCTCCCCCCGCCCCTCCACCCACACCAACCCACCCCTCCCCTACCACCACACCAACCAGAAACCGCCTCCCCTGCCCCTCTCCCCTCACCCAACTCCACCCCACCATACCCACTCCCCCATCCCACACCACCACCGCCTCCCCCACCTCCCTCTCCCCCACAGACCTCCACCCACGACCAACCCCCCCCACACCCCACCCCCCTCGCCCCCCACCATCCCCGCCTCCCGCTCCCTCTCTCCCCCACCACCCCCCCACACCAAACCCCCCCCTCCCCGCCACCACCCACCGCCTCCCCATCCCTCTCCCCCCCCCCATTCCACCCACACAATCCCACCCCCTCCCCCCCCCCACCACCGCCTCCCCCCCCCTCCTCTCCCCCATGCCCCCACCCCCTCCACCCACACCAACTCCCCCCCTGGCCCCCCCACCACCGCCTCGCCCTCCCTCTCCCCCACCCCCTCCAACCACACCAACCCACCCCCTCCACACCCACACCAAACCCACCCTTTCCCCCTTCATGCACCCCTGGGGTGGGTGAGACTGTCTTCTTTCTCTTACCTGTGCTCCCTCCCCCCCCTCCCTCACCCCCTCCATCACCCCATCCGCCCCCCAACCCCCCCCCCACCCAATAAACCCCCCCCCCCCCCCCCCCTCCCCCAACTATCTACCCCCCTCCCCCACCCATCCACCCCCTCCCCCATCCCACCCACCCCACCCCATTCACCCCCTCCCCCTCCCCTACCCTAGGTGCGGACGATGGAGCCGCTGCATGGATCTGACGATCCAGATGTTGTGGTGCACTCCATGCTAGCACATCTGCCCCAGCACAGCGCCAAACTTTCCGAGCTCCCCCTTGGGAATGTCGTTCTGAACAGAAGTGAGTATTTGGAAAATAAGCCTGGATCTATGTATGTATGTTTGTATGTATGTATGTATGTATGTATGTATGTATGTATGTATGTATGTATGTATGTATGTATGTATCAGTCCAGGGGTAGACCGAATAGGCTAAAGGGACTTTACCAACCGTATTAGGAAGGGTTAAAAAGAAAAAGCACTGATGAACTGAACCCCAAATAATCCTTTTACTGACAGGGGCCCTGAGTTCGTGCTAAAGTGATCATTCAATTCTACAAAATAGGTAAATGAACAGAAGTGAGTATTGCTTTTGGCACTGGGATCAAATTATGAACACCCAATGTATTACCTGACCTTGTCAGTGTTAGCTGTTCTATTCTATCGTACCATCTCAAGCTCTGACAGACCTTGACCTGCACCAGTAATGATGATAATGCCTGATGGGGCGTGGCATTAAGGAAGCCCCATCTTACAGCGGTAGATAACGGGCTGCTACTTTACCTGGACAAAGCTACCAAGGCAGTTGACAGCGACTGTGAACACTAAAGCGCACCCGTAGGGATTCGAACCCCGCACCTTTGTGTTTCGATGTGCTCTACCATTGAGCCAATATCCACTACCAACCCCACCACCCACCTTTCACCCCACCCAACCCAACCACGCGGCCCTCCTGCCATGTGTACGAGGAACCCAATAGCAGCAGAGATGAATGGGCGGCCTTCCACAGCAAGGCGTTGGACGTAGCAACCCTTGAAACCCACCCTACCACCCACCACCCACCTACCAAGACAGACAGCGGCACAAGAGTCCAAGCTGCTCCTTCTCTTCTCCAACAATATCCACCACCCACCTCACCCCAACCTCACACCCCACCACACACCTCCCAACCACCTCCCACCCAACCCAACCACCCCACTTCTTGCCATGTGTAGGAGGAACCCAATAGCAGCGGAGATGAATGGGCGGCCTTCCACAGCGAAACAGGCAGCAGCACAAGAGTCGAAGCTGCTCCTTCCCTTCTCCAACAACATCCACCTCCCATGTATGACAGGCTTCGAACCTCACACCCCCCCACACACCTCACACCCAACCATACACCTCACACCCCACCCAACCCAATCACCCCACTTTTTGCCATGTGTAGGAGGAACCCAATAGCAGCGGAGATGAATGGGCGGCCTTCCACAGCAAGACAGGCAGCAGCACAAGAGTCCAAGCTGCTCCTTCCCTTTTCCAACAACATCCACCTCCCACGTATGATCGGCTTCGAACCTCCTGCACTGCCGTCCGCCCCAATTCCCCCCGTCCTGTACCATCGAATGATCATAGAGTATCCCTCTCTGAACTTGAGCCAAAAGAAAGCAATGGGTGAGGCTCTCGAGGCGATCAACTACTTTGACGACCAGCTGACTGCCCAGCAGTCAAAGCAAGAGTCTCTGAAGGACTATCGCCCAACGGCTGAAATCGCTGGAGATGCTGATGTACGTATGTATGTATGTATGTATATTACAGTCCAGGGGGTAGGCCAAATAGGCTAAAGGGACTCGCCTAACTGTGACAATCACAAAATTGTCTCACTGTATGTATGTGTGTATGTATGTATGTATATATGTATGTAAGTTACAATCCAGGGGTTAGCCAAGTAGGCTAAAGGGACTTGCCCAACCATGACAAGAAGGGCTAAAAATAGAAGTATTGATGTACTTAAACCCAAACAAAGAGGTATGTAAATAAATACATAGTACATCCTATTACGAGGAGTGCGGTTGGGGGGGCCAGCCCGTTTGCTTGCACTGGGGGCCAACCACCAAAAGGGGGGGGGGGGGGGGGGGGGGGGGGGGCTGTCATCCCCCTGGTGAGGTACATGTGCTTGACAATAGTTTGACTTCTTGTCTCCATTGTCTTGTCCTGGTCCACTGCCTTGTCCTGGTCTATCGCCTTGTCCTTGTCCATTGACTCATCAGAAGATGGCAAGCAGCCCAATTGCTGGCTGAAGCTGTGTAATTAATTTCAAGTTCTTGGCCCGGAGGCCATCATAGCAATTCTCAAGGCAAGAGGTGGCAACACTTGAAATAAAAGAAAGAAAGAAAGAAAGAAAAGATAGAAAAAGAAAGAAAGAAAGAAAAGAAAAAGAAAAGAAAAAAAAGAAAGAAAGAAATTGGCTCTCGAATTAAGTTGCATTGGGATGTGCGCCCTTTAATTCATTACCACCTTCTTGTGCCCCTTGCTTGCTCCTTGTTGCAATCCTTGCAATGCACAAGGTGCACACTTCGCCCACACACACTTTGAATTTTTTCTCCATTTCCAGGTATTGGAGGCCATCCTTGCAATGCGCAAGACTAGAGGTGGCAAGGCAACCCTCAAAAAGCCGGAAGAGAAGAAAAGAGGTGGAGAAGGACGGCGGAAAAGTACAGTGAATGAAGTTGAAGGTTATCTTTCAAAGGCCGCCCCATCCGGAAGCGGGCACTACAAGTTCACCCACCGTGCCAGCAACACTGGTAGCGATATCAGCAGCGATATTTCAGTGAGTGCTTCCAAGGAGAAGGACCACCGACCAACGGACCACGCGACCAAGGGGCATGAAGCAAAAAAGGACATGGCCATGACTGAGGTTGAGATGTTGGTGAGTCCATTCACGATATTGTGTGTGTGTGTGTGTGGTATTGTGTGTCTCCAAGGAGAAGGACTGACGTACTGAGAGCGTGGCCAAGGGGCATCAGGCAAAAAAAGAAATCGCCGTGACTGAGGTTGCTATGTTGGTGAGTCCATTCACGATATTTTGTGCGTGTGGTGTGTGGTATTGTGTGTCTCCAAGGAGAAGAACTGACGTACTGAGAGCGTGGCCAAGGGGCATCAAGCAAAACAGGACATTGCCATGACTGAGGTTGAGGTGTTGGTGAGTCCATTCACGATATTGTGTGTGTGTGTGTGTGTGGTATTGTGTGTCTCCAGGAGAAGAACCGACGTACTGAGCGCGTGGTCAACGGGCATCAGGCAAAAAAGGAAATCGCCACGACTGAGGTTGAGATGTTGGTGAGTCCATTCACGATATTGTGTGTGTGAGTGTGAGTGTGTGCGTGTGTGTGTGGTATTGTGTGTCTCCAGGAGAAGAACCGACGTACTGAGAGCATGACCAAGGGGTAGCAAGCAAAACTGGACATGGCCATGGCTGAAAACACAGTGAATATTTTAAAAACAGTCAAAGCAGTAAAAGCAGTAAAAATAGTAGAAGCAGAAAAGGCAGAATCACAGTGAATATTGTAAAAGCAGTCAGTGCTGTCAAATCAACAAAAGCAGAAAAGGCAGAATGCACAGTGAGTTTAGTAAAAGCAGTCAATGCTGTCAAAGCAGTCAAAGCAGAATAAGCAGAAAAGGCAGGTAACACAGTGAATATAGTAAAAGCAGTCAATACAGTCAAAGCTGTAAAAGCAGAAAAGGCAGAAAGTTGATTGCAAAGAGTGACCCAGCCCTAACTTGATCTGTCCTGTCTGCCCGCCTTCTGCTGCCTGACCTTGGAATCTCTGATTATGAGGATTCGGGTAGCCATGCCTCCCTTGTTTCCACCTCCGATTAGTACGCACACACCACCACCACCACCACTACCACCCTCCCCCATCCGCTCTGCCTTGTTTCCCCTGCCCCACCCCACGCCAACGCCCCAACCCACCTTGCAGCCTGACCTTGGAAGCTCTGATGAGGAGCAGGGTAGCCACGCCTCCCGTGCCGCCAACTCAGATCAGTACATCCAGTTTGGCAGCCAGCCAACAACATCCCGCCTGCTACCCCCTCGCCTGCCGCCAACGTACGGAGAGACCAACTCAAGGCCACAGCAGAAATATGGAGGGGCACCCGGCAGCCCAGTCCCTGCCCCTGCGTCAGGAACGCCTGGCATGCCAAGCCAGGTCGAGATTCTGGTCGTGCCAAACTTGCAACAACGCCAAGGAGATCACCAGAGGGACAGGCCTCCCTTACGTCAGCCATCCCCTCTTAGAACTGTGTCACCCCCAATGCCCCCCACCTCTCAAGAGGGCCCCCCTATGTACCCCACCCAGCATAGCTTCAGGCCCCCCAGCAACAATGGGGACATGCCACATGGCAGCTCTAGGCCAGCTCCTGCCCCTCTGATGTCCTGGGCCCCCCGACCTGCTGGTCCCAAATTCACTCTGTCTCCAGACCACCTGCATTTCGGCACAGTAGCGTTGGGAGGTGTGGCCCACAGTGCGGTACGCTTGAGGAATGGCAGCCGTTCTGCTGCCAGCTACTCTGTAGTAAGACCAGAGCTTCCCTTGCGAATGATTCAGAAACCTGGAGGGCTTGCACCTGGGGCTGAAGCATTTGTCACAGTCGAGTTTGTCGCAGAAAAGTTGGGTAACTTCGTGGGGGAGATCACAATTAATACTGATTCCCTGCCATTGAAGCTGACAGTATCAGCGAAGGTGGTCGAATGAGTGGAGGATTGTAGGATAGGCCGCTTGCTCAGATAACTAGGTGCAATGCTTCTCTGATTTTATTTTCCTACCGTGTACATGATAAGTTTTCATTGTAATGACGCAGGTATACGTGATAAGTTTTGTTTGCTTACTTGCTAGGGATTTTCTTTGATCCCCGTCGGTAAAAGATTGTTTGGGGTTCAGTTCATCAGTGCTTTTGCTTTTCAAGCTATACAGTTGGGCAAGTCCTACCCCTAGACTGTAACATACATACATTTGGTCTTTTTAGGACATCGTCATGAAGGAATTGTCCCATGAGAATTCAGAACTTGAATTTAGTTACATACCGTAGCTTCAGCCAGTAATTCGGCAGTAAAAAAAAGGATCAGTGCATGAGATCTGGTGGATCTAACAGTCTAACAGACGAGGAGATCAACGCTTCAAACAAGCCTGATTCATCCAATACCGAGTCACCATGACTTAGACCCCACATACACAATCAATTGAATGTCGAAGGGGGTGGTATTCCCTATTAAAGTGGAAGTTGGATAGAGGTTGTAGCAGAGCATACCGGAGCTTGCTAAGTTGATTATTGTTACAAGAGAAAAAACACTCTATTCTGGTTGGGAAGGATGCTGAAGGGGGCTGAAAAGGGTGCCAATACTGCCGAAGACCCCAAACCTGGAACCATGGCCCCCGGTTCTAGTGGAGCTGTTTCCGTTGTTGTTGGACATCCCCAACATCCACGCTGCGTCTTCCCCCGCAGACGCAACGTGGGGAGGGACCGTTGTATTGCAGGACGCAGGCTAAACAATTGGTTGCATCACAGGCAGCAAAGCTGGGGGTCCTAATGCACCCTATTTCGGTCATTCGGTGGTTGAGAGTTTGGTTTGTTTGTCCTCGACCCTGATGTAATGGGTGTTTTTGCTTTGTGGGTGCTTTTTGTTTAAAGCACAGAGTCTCATACACCCTAGCGGTGTCAAGTAGACTTTAACATGTAATGTAATGTAATTCGGTGCACGAAAATATCCTCCGAGAACAAATAGCGCAACAATACTAAATAGCAAAAGGTTTGCAATGATATCAGGTGCTACGAAGCTACACAACTGTAACAGAGTGCCAAAGCAGCTGCACGGCATCAGTGCTTTCTATTTTTACGCCCCTCCTATATATACGGTTGGGCAAAGTCCCTTGAGCCTATTTGGCCTACCCCTAGACTGCAATACATACAGCTGCACAGCAGCGACAACAAAAGCGCTGTGAAATATAACAAGCACTTAATTACTCTTTCCTGGAATTAATACCAAGGTTTGCCAATTAATTGGGAAAACATTCACAGGCCCGTAGCCATTTCCTAGCTCGGCCCTTGGCGCCTCAGTGTAGCTAACGTGTGGCTCGAGGCACACATATTCACACTACCATTCACACCAACTGCCACTACAGCTTTTCTTTTCAGCAACGAGTATTCTATGTAGCAGCCTCTAGGAACCCCCCCTAGCTTGCTACCCAGCAAAAACTGTACCAACCTAGAGAGAGCATCTGGAAGCTGACATAATCCACACCTCACGTGTGTCAACCACCATGAGTGAATCGTCGGTGTCGCTGGTTTGTATCAAGAGACGCACCTCTTAAAGTAGAAAAAAACTGCTCATCACACCATCAAGCCATACTCCTAGTAGGAAGGCTCCAACATTGCCCCTCCTTTGCTACCATCGCCATTGACGCGCTACTTTGACACCTTGAGACCAGACAAGATATGAGGACTTCATCCACATGGCTCAACCAAACCTCATGTGTGTCAACTGCTCATCATACTATCAATTCTTACTCTTCTTCCTATCAGGAAGGCTGTGACACTGTCCCGCCTTGGCCATGATGCTTCTTTTGTACAACCCGAGAAGAGACAAGGGACCCATTGAAGAGCTGCACATACAACCCCTGACAGGGCTGCACATACAACCCCTGATAGGGCTGCACGTACAACCCCTGATAGGGCTGCCACAACCCTTCTAGGGCTGCACAACCCTTATAGGGCTGCACAACCCCTTATGGCTGCACACCCCTCAATATGTGCACAACCCTGAAGGTTGCACAACCCTTGTAGTGCTGCACAACCCCTTATGGCTGCAAAACCCCTTATTGTCTTCACAACCCTTTGGGCTGCGTAAACCCTTATAGGCTGCCAACCCTTATAGGGCTGCACACCCTTGTATGGCTGCCAACCTTAATAGGGGCTGCACAACCCTTGTAGGGCTGCACAACCCCTTGTAAGGCTGCACAACCCTTGTAGGGCTGCACAACCCCTTGTAGGGCTGCACAACCCTTGTAGGGCTGCACAACCCCTTATAGGGCTGCACAACCTGCCCTTGTAGGCTTGCACACCCCTATTTACGGCTGCCCCCCCTTATAGGGCTGCCACCCCGTAATAGGCTGCACAACCCCTTGTAAGAGCTGCACAACCCCCTTGTAGGCTGCACGACCCTTGTAGGTCTGCACAACCCTGTAGGGCTAGCACACCTTTATCGCTGGCAATCACCCCTATAGGGCTGCACACCCCACCCTGTAGGGCTGCACAACCCCTTGTAGGGCCCTGCAACACCCTTGGTAGCTGCCAACCCCTTATAGGGCTGCACAACCCCTTGTAGGGCTGCACAACCCTATAGGCTGCACACCCTTGTAGCTGCACACCTTATGGGGCTCACTCCCCCTTTACAGGGCTGCACAACCCTTGTAGGGCTGCACAACCCCTTATAGGGCTGCACAACCCTTGTAGGGCTGCACACCCTGTAGGGCTGCAAAACCCCTTATAGGGCTGCACAACCCCTTATAGGGCTGCACACCCCTTGTGGATCACACCCTACCCTGTAGGGCTGCACACTCTTGTGGGCTGGCACACCCCTTATAGGGCTGCATAACCCCTATAGGGGTCTGCCCACCCTTATAGGGCTGCACACCCCTTGTAAGGCTGCACACCTGTAGGGGCTGCACACACTTGTAGGGCTGCTAACCCTTGTAGGTTGCACAACCCCTTGTGGGCTGCACACCTTGTATGGCTGCACACCCTTTTACGCTGCATAAAAAAAAAAAAAAAAAAAACACCCCTATAGGGCTGCACAACCTACCTTTGTAGGGCTGCACAACCCTTGTTGCGCTACACACCCTTTAGGGCTGCACAACACCCTTGTGGGCTGCACAACCCTTGTAGGCTTGCACACCCTTGTAGGTCTCACAACCTTCTTTGTAGGGCTGTCAACCGCCTTGTAGGGCTGCACAACCCCTATAGGGCTGCACACCCCTTATAGGGCTGCAACACCTGTATGGGGGGGGGGGGGCTGCCACCGTTATAGGGCTGCCCCACCTTATGGCTGCACAACAGGGCTGCACAAACCCTTGTAGGGCTTCCCACCCCTTGTATGATGGCACAACCCTTCTAGGGATGCACAACCCTTTGTATGATTGCACAACCCTTGGTAGGGCTTGCACAACCCCGTTGTAGGGATGCACGAACCCCGTATCGGGTTTGCACAACCCTTGTAGGATGCACAACCCTTGTGGGGCTGCACACCCTGTAGGTGCTGCACAACCCTTGGTAGGGAATGCACGCCCCTTATAGTGTTGCACAACCTTGTAGGGCGCACAGTCCCCCCTTGTAGGCTGCACAAACCCTTGTATGCCTGCACAACCCTTGTAGGATGCACAACCCTTGTAGGGATCCACACCCTTTGTAAGGGCTGCACAACCCTTGAGGTCTGCACAACCCTTTATAGGGATTGCACAACCCTTGTAGGATGCACAACCCTTGTAGGATTCACACCCCTTGTAAGGCCCTGCACCCCCCTTTAGGCGCGCACAACCCCTTATAGGGCTTAACAACCCTTATAGGGCTGCATCAACCCTTGTGGGATGCCCAACCCGTGTAGGGCTGCACAACCCCTTATAGGGCTGCACAACCCTTGTAGGGCTGCATAACCCCTTATATGCTTGCACAACCCTTGTAGTCTGCACACCGCCCTTATAGGGCTGCACAACCCTTGTAGGGCTGCACAACCCTTGTAGGGCTGCACAACACCTTGTAGGGCTGCACAACCCCTTGTAGGGCTGCATAACCCCTTGTAGGGCTGCACAACCCCTTATAGGGCTGCACAACCCTTGTAGGGCTGCACAACCCCTTATAGGGCTGCACAACACTTGTAGGGCTGCACAATCCTTGTAGGGCTGCACAACCCCTTTTAGGGCTGCACAACCCTTGTAGGGCTGCACAACCCCTTATAGGGCTGCACAACCCTTGTAGGGCTGCACAACCCCTTGTAGGGCTGCACAACCCCTTATAGGGCTGCACAACCCTTGTAGGGCTGCACAACCCCTGATAGGGCTGCACAACCCTTGTAGGGCTGCACAACCCCCTATAGGGCTGCACAACCCTTTTAGGGCTGCACAATCCTTGTAGGGCTGCACAACCCCTTGTAGGGCTGCACAACCCTTGTAGGGCTGCACAACCCCTTATAGGGCTGCACAACCCATGTAGGGCTGCACAACCCTTTATAGGGCTGCACAACCCTTGTAGGGCTGCACAACCCTTGTAGGGCTGCACAACCCCTTATAGGGCTGCACAACCCCTGATAGGGCTGCAGGTACAACCCTTGTAGGGCTGCACAACCCTTGTAGGGCTGCACAACCCCTGATAGGGCTGCAGGTACAACCCATTGTAGGGCTGCACAACCCTTGTAGGGCTTCACAACCCCTTATAGGGTTGCACAACCCTTGTAGGGCTGCACAACCCTTGCAGGGCTGCACAACCCTTGAAGGGATGCACGACCCTTGTAGGATGCACACCTTGGAGACTGCACAACCCCTGTAGGGCTGCCACAACCCTTGTAGGGCTGCACAACCCTTGTAGGGCTGCACAACCCTTGTAGGGATGCACAACCCTTGTAGGGATGCACACCCCTTGTAGGGATGCACAACCCTTGTAGGGCTGCACAACCCCTTATAGGGTTGCCCCAACCCCTTGTAGGAGCTCACAACCCTTGTAGGGCTGCTGCAACCCTTGTAGGGCTGCACAACCCTTTTCAGGTATCCACACCTTGTGGGCTGCACAACCCTTGTAGGGCTGCACAACCCTTGTAGGGATGCACAACCCTTGTAGGGATGCACAACCCTTGTAGGGCTGCACAACCCCTTGTAGGTCTGCACAACCCCTTGTAGGGCTGCACAACCCCTTATAGGGCTGCACAACCCTTGTAGGGCTGCACAACCCTTGTAGGGATGCACGACCCGTGTGGGGCTGCACAACCCCTTATAGGGATGCACAACCCTTGTAGGGCTGCACAACCCCTTATAGGGCTGCACAACCCTTGTAGGGCTGCACAACCCCTTATAGGGCTGCACACCCCTTATAGGGCTGCACAACCCTTGTAGGGCTGCACAACCCTTGTAGGGCTGCACAACCCCTTGTAGGGCTGCAAACCCCGTTGTAGGTCGCCACCCTTTAGGGCGGCACAACTTGTAAGGCTGCACACCCCTTAATGGGCTGCCTACCTTGTAGGGCTGCACAATCCTTGTCGGGATGCACACCCCTTGTAGGGCGCACACCCTTGGTAGGGCCTGCACACCCTTGTGATTGTTTCCAACCCTTGTAGGGCTCACAACCCCTTAGAGGGCTGCACAAACAACCCCTTATAGGGCTGCCACCCTTATAGGGCTGCACAACCCTGATAGGGGCTGCAGGTACAACCTTGGTAGGCTGCACCCCCTTATAGGGCTGCACAACCCTTGTAGGGCTGCACAACCCTTGTAGGGCTTCACAACCCCTTATAGGGCTGCACAACCCTTGTAGGGCTGCACAACCCCTTATAGGGCTGCACAACCCCTTGTAGGGCTGCATAACCCCTTATAGGGCTGCACAACCCCTTGTAGGGCTGCACAACCCCTTGTAGGGCTGCACAACCCCTTATAGGGCTGCACAACCCCTGATAGGGCTGCAGGTACAACCCTTGTAGGGCTGCACAACCCCTTATAGGGCTGCACAACCCTTGTTGGGCTGCACAACCCTTGTAGGGCTGCACAACCCCTTGTAGGGCAGCACAACCCTTGTAGGGCTGCACAACCCCTTATAAGGCTGCACAACCCCTTGTAGGGCCTGCACAACCCTTGTAGGGCTGCACAACCCTTTGTAGGGCTGCACAACCCCTTATAGGGCTGCACAACCCTTGTAGGGTTGCACAACCCTTGTATGGCTTCAACACCCCTTATATGGCTGCACCAACTCCTTGTCGGGCTGCACACCCCTGATAGGGCTGCAGGTACACCCTTGTGTAGGGGCTGCACACAGCTCCCCCTTATAGGAATGGCAAACCCTTATAGGGCTGCACAACCCTTGTAGGGCTGCAGGTACAACTCTTGTAGGGCTTCACAACCCCTTATAGGGCTGCACAACCCTTGTAGGGCTGCACAACCCCATAATCTTATGCTGCACAAACCCTTGTGGCTGCACAAACCCCTATCGGGCTGCACACCCCTTGAGGGCTGCCCCCCTTTGTAGTGCCTGCACAACCCCTTCAGGCTGCACAACCCTTGTAGGGCTGCACAACCCTTATAGGGCTGCACAACCGCCCCCTTTTTTTTGGTAAGGCTGGCACAACCCCTTGTTATGGGCCTGCAAAAACTCCTTGTAGGGCTGCACAACCCCTTATAGGGCTGCACAACCCTTGTAGGGCTGCACAACCCTTATAGGGCTGCACAACCCTTGTAGGGCTGCACAACCCCTTATCGGGCTGCACAACCCTTGTAGGGCTGCGCAACCCCTTATAGGGCTGCACAACCCTTGTAGGGCTGCACAACCCCTTATAGGGCTGCACAACCCTTGTAGGGATGCACAACCCCTTATAGGGCTGCACAACCCTTGTAGGGCTGCACAACCCCTTATGGGGCTGCACAACCCTTGTAGGGCTGCACAACCCCTTATAGGGCTGCAGGTACAACCCTTGTAGGGCTGCACAACCCATGTAGGGATGCACAACCCCTGATAGGGCTGCAGGTACAACCCCTTGTAGGGCTGCACAATCCTTGTAGGGCTACACAACCCCTTAAAAGGTTGAACAACCCTTGTAGGGCTGCACAACCCTTGTAGGGCTGCACAACCCTTGTAGGGATGCACAACCCTTGTAGGGATGCACAACCCTTGTAGGGCTGCACAACCCCTTGTAGGGCTGCACAACCCTCGTAGGGCTGCACAACCCTTGTATGGTTTCACAACCTTTGTAGGGCTGCACAACCCCTTATAGGGCTGCACAACCCCTTATAGGGCTGCACAACCCCTGATAGGGCTGCAGGTACAACCCTTGTAGGGCTGCACAACCCCTTATAGGGCTGCACAACCCTTATTTGGCTGCACAACCCTTGTAGGGCTGCACAACCCTTGTAGGACTTCACAACCCCTTATAGGGCTGCACAACCCTTGTAGGCTGCACACCCTTATAGGGCTTGCACAACGCTTTAGGGATGCACAACCCCGTATAGGGCTGCCACCCGTGTAGGGCTACACAACCCCTTTCTGGCGCACAACCCCTTGTTTGGCCTGCCACAACCCTGGATAGGGCTGCCACCCCTTGTAGGGCTGCACAACCCTTATAGGGCTGCACAACCCTTGTAGGACTTGGCACACCCCTTGTAGGGCGGCACAACCCTTTAGTCTGCACAACCCCTTACAGTATCATGCATAACCCTTAAGCTGCAACAACCCCTTATAGGGCTGCACAACCCCTTATAGGGCTGCGCAACCCCTTATAGGGCTGCACAATCCTTGTAGGGCTGCACAACCCTTGTAGGGCTGCACAACCCCTTGTAGGGCTGCACAACCCCTTGTAGGGCTGCACAAGCCCTTTAGGGCTGCAATACAACCCTTGTAGGGCTGCAAACAACCCCGTTAGGGCTCAAAACCCCTTGTAGGGCTGCACAACCCTTATAGGGCTGCACACCCCTTGTAGGGCTGCACAACCCCTGTAGGGCTGCACAACCCTTGTAGGGCTGCACAACCCCTTATAGGGCTGCACACCCCTTGTAGGGCTGCATAACCCCTTATAGGGCTGCACAACCCCTTGTAGGGCTGCACAACCTCTTGTAGGGCTGCATCAACCCCCTTATTGGGCTGCACATACCCCTGATACGGGCTGCGGTCACCCTGTAGGCTTGCACAAACCCCTTATAGGGCTGGCAACCCTTTAGGCTGCACAATCCAACCCTTGTAGGTCTGCGAAACCCTTGTAGGGCTTCACAACCCCTTATAGGGCTGCACAACCCTTGTAGGGCTGCACAACCCTTGTAGGGCTGCACAGCCCCTTATAGGGCTGCACAAACCCTTGTAGGGATGCACAACCCTTGTAGGGATGCACAACCCATTATAGGGCTGCACAACCCTTGTAGGACTGCACAACCCCTTATAGGGCTGCACAACCCCTTGTAGGGCTGCACTACCCTTGTAGGGCTGCACAACCCCTTATAGGGCTGCACAACCCTTGTAGGTCTGCACAACCCCTTATAGGGCTGCACAACCCCTGATAGGGCTGCAGGTACAACCCTTGTAGGGCTGCACAACCCCTTATAGGGCTGCACAACCCTTGTTGGGCTGCACAACCCTTGTAGGGCTGCACAACCCCTTGTAGGGCAGCACAACCCTTGTAGGGCTGCACAACCCCTTATAAGGCTGCACAACCCCTTGTAGGGCTGCACAACCCTTGTAGGGCTGCACAACCCTAGTAGGGCTGCACAACCCCTTATAGGGCTGCACAACCCCTTATAGGGCTGCACAACCCCTGATAGGGCTGCAGGTACAACCCTTGTAGGGCTGCACAACCCCTTATAGGGATGCACAACCCTTATAGGGCTGCACAACCCTTGTAGGGCTGCAGGTACAACTCTTGTAGGGCTTCACAACCCCTTATAGGGCTGCACAACCCTTGTAGGGCTGCACAACCCCTTATAGGGCTGCACAACCCTTGTAGGGATGCACAACCCTTTGTAGGGCTGCACAACCCCTTATAGGGCTGCACAACCCTTATAGGGCTGCACAACCCTTGTAGGGCTGCACAACCCTTGTAGGGCTGCACAACCCCTTACAGGGCTGCACAACCCTTGTAGGGCTGCACAACCCCTTATAGGGCTGCACAACCCTTGTAGGGCTGCACAATCCTTGTAGGGCTGCAAACCCCTTGTAGGGCTGCACAACCCCTTATAGGGCTGCACAACCCTTGTAGGGCTGCAGGTACAACTCTTGTAGGGCTTCAAAACCCCTTATAGGGCTTGCAACAACCCAATCCCCTTGTATGGCTTGCACAACCCCTTATAGGGCTGCACAACCCTTGTAGGACTGCACAACCCCTTATAGGGGTGCACAACCCCTTGTAGGGCTGCACAACCCTTATAGGGCTGCACAACCCCTTATAGAGCTGCACAACCCTTGTAGGGCTGCACAATCCTTGTAGGCCTGCACAACCCTTGTAGGGCATCACAACCCCTTATAGACCTGCACAACCCTTGTAGGGCTGCACAACCCTTGTAGGGATGCACAACCCCTTATAGGCTGACACAAAAACCCCTTATAGATGCAGCAAAGGCACACTTGTAGGGCTGGCAACAACCCTTATAGGGCTGCACAACCCTTGTAGGACTGCACAACCCCTTATAGGGCTGCACAACCCTTTGTAGGGCTGCACAACCCCTTGTAGGGCTGCACAACCCCTTATAGGGCTGCACAACCCTTGTAGGGCTGCACAACCCCTTATAGGGCTGCACAACCCTTGTAGGGCTGCACAACCCCTTATTGGGCTGCACAACCCTTGTAGGGCTGCACAATCCTTGTAGGGCTGCACAACACTTGTAGGGCTGCACAACCCCTTGTAGGGCTGCATAACCCTTGTGGGGCTGCACAACCCCTTATAGGGCTGCACAACCCTTGTAGGGCTGCACAACCCCTTATAGGGCTGCACAACCCCTGATAGGGCTGCACAACCCCTTATGGGGCTGCACAACCCTTGTAGGGCTGCACAACCCCTTATAGGGCTGCATAACCCCTGATAGGGCTGCAGGTACAACCCTTGTAGGGCTGCACAACCCTTGTAGGGATGCACAACCCCTGGTAGGGCTGCAGGTACAAACCTTGTAGGGCTGCACAACACTTGTAGGGCTGCACAACCCCTTATAGGGTTGCACAACCCTTGTAGGGCTGCACAAACCTTGTAGGGCTGCAAAACCCTTGTAGGGCTGCACAACCCTTGTAGGGCTGCACAACCCTTGTAGGGCTGCACAACCCTTGTATGGATGCACAACCCTTCTAGGGATGCACAACCCTTGTAGGGATGCACAACCCCTTGTAGGGCTGCACAACCCCTTGTAGGGATGCACAACCCCGTATAGGGTTGCACAACCCTTGTAGGGATGCACAACCCCTTGTAGGGCTGCACAACCCCTTGTAGGGCTGCACAACCCTTGTAGGGCTGCACAACCCTTGTAGGGCTGCACAACCCTTGTAGGGATCCACAACCCCTTGTAGGGCTGCACAACCCTTGTAGGGCTGCACAACCCCTTATAGGGTTGCACAACCCTTGTAGGGCTGCACAGCCCTTGTAGGGCTGCACAACCCTTGTAGGGCTGCACAACCCTTGTAGGGCTGCACAACCCTTGTAGGGATCCACAACCCCTTGTAGGGCTGCACAACCCTTGTAGGGCTGCACAACCCTTGTAGGGATGCACAACCCTTGTAGGGATGCACAACCCTGTAGGATGCACAAACCCCTTGTAGGGCTGCACAACCCCTTGTAGGGCTGCACAACCCCTTATAGGGCTGCACAACCCTTGTAGGGCTGCACAACCCTTGTAGGGCTGCACAACCCTTGTAGGGCTGCACAACCCCTTATAGGGCTGCACAACCCTTGTAGGGCTGCACAACCCCTTATAGGGCTGCACAACCCCTTATAGGGCTGCACAACCCTGTGGGCTGCGCAACCCTTGTAGGGCTGCACAACTGTGGGCTGCACAACCCCTTATAGGGCTCACACCATTCCTTGTAGGGCTGCATAACCCCTTATGGGCTGGCACAAACCACTTATAGGGCGGCACAACCCTTAGGGCTTGCCCAACCCTTTTAAGGTTCTGCACAAACCCTTGTAGGGCCTGCACAACCCCGTATAGGGCTTCACAACCTTGTAGGGCTGCCTAACCCCTTATAGGGGCGGCACAACCCTTGGTAGGGCTTGCACAACCCTATAAGGGCTGCGGCAAACCCTTGTAGGGCTGCACAACCTTGTTAGGGCTGGCACAACACCTGTAGGCTGCACACCCTTATGGCCTTCCTAACCCCTTGTAGGCTGCACACCCCTTATAGGGCTGCACAACCCCTTGTAAGGGCGGGCACACCCCTTATAGGCTGCACAACACTTGTAGGGCTGCACAATCCTTGTAGGGCTGCACAACCCCTTTTAGGGCTGCCACCCTGGTAGGGCTGCAGCAAACCCTTATAGGGCTCACAACCCTTGTAGGGGCTGCAACAACCCTTGTAGGGCTGCACACCCCTATAGGTCACAACCCTTGTAGGGCTGCACAACCCCTGATAGGGCTGCACAACCCTTGTAGGGCGCAACAATCCCCCTATAGGGCTGCACAACCCTTTTAGGGCTGCACAATCCTTTAGGGCTTCACACAACCCCTTGTAGGGCGCACAACCCTTGTAGTTCTGCACACCCCTTATAGGCTGCAACAACCATGTAGGCTGGCACAACCCTTTATAGGCTCTGTCACACCTTGTAGGGCTGCACAACCCCTTGTAGGGCTGCACAACCCCTTATAGGGCTGCACAACCCCTGATGGGCTGCAAGGTACAAACCCTTGTAGGGGGCTGCAACACCCTTGTAGGGCTGCACAACCCCTGATAGGGCTGCAGGTACAACCCATTGTAGGGCTGCACAACCCTTGTAGGGCTGCACAACCCCTTATAGGGTTGCACAACCCTTGTAGGGCTGCACAACCCTTGCAGGGCTGCACAACCCTTGAAGGGATGCACGACCCTTGTAGGGATGCACAACCCTTGTAGGACTGCACAACCCCTTGTAGGGCTGCACAACCCTTGTAGGGCTGCACAACCCTTGTAGGGCTGCACAACCCTTGTAGGGATGCACAACCCTTGTAGGGATGCACAACCCCTTGTAGGGATGCACAACCCTTGTATGGGCTGCACAACCCCTTATAGGGTTGCACAACCCTTGTAGGGGGCTGCACAACCCTTGTAGGGGCTGCACAACCTTGTAGGTCTTCACAAACCCTTGTAGGGATTCCACCACCCCTTGTAGGGCGCACAACCCTTGTAGGGCTGCACAACCCTTGTGGGATGCACACCCCTTGTATGGATGCCACCCCTTGTAGGCTGCACAACCCCTTGTAGTCTTCACACCCCTTGTAGGGCTGCACACCCTTATAGGGCTCACAACCCTTGTAGGGTCACACTCCTTGGTCGGGATGCACGACCCTTGTGGGGCCTGCACACCCCTATAGGGATCCCAATCCATTGTATGGCCTGCACACCCCTTTAGGGCGGCCACAACCCTTGTATGGCTGCACAACCCCTTATAGGGCTGCACGACCCCTTATAGGGCTGCACAACCCTTGTAGGGCTGCACAACCCTTGTAGGGCTGCACAACCCCTTGTAGGGCTGCACAACCCCTTATAGGGCTGCACAACCCTTGTAGGGCTGCACAACCCTTATAGGGCTGCACTACACTTGTAGGGCTGCACAATCCTTGTAGGGATGCACAACCCCTTGTAGGGCTGCACAACCCTTGTAGGGCTGCACAACCCTTGTATGGTTTCACAACCCTTGTAGGGCTGCACAACCCCTTATAGGGCTGCACAACCCCTTATAGGGCTGCACAACCCCTTATAGGGCTGCACAACCCCTGATAGGGCTGCAGGTACAACCCTTGTAGGTGATGCACACCCCCGTTGGGAATGCCACAACCCTTATAGGGCTGCCCAACTGTCGGGTGCACAACCCTTGTAGGGCTTCACAACCCCTTATAGGGCTGCACAACCCTTTTAGGGCTGCACAACCCTTATAGGCTTGCACACCCTTGGGGCTGCATAAATAACCCTTAAGGCTGCACACCCCTTGTAGGGCTGCACAACCCCTTGTAGAGCTGCACAACCCCTTATAGGGCTGCACACCCTGATAGGGCTGCAGGTACACCCGTGTAGGAGCGGACCACAAACCCCTATAGGGCTGCACACCCTTGTTGGGGGGCTGCACAACCCCTTGTAGGGCTGCACACCCCTTGTAGGGCTGCACAACCCTTGTAGGGCTGCACAACCCCTTATAAGGCTGCACAACCCCTTGTAGGGCTGCACAACCCCTTGTAGGGCTGCACAACCCTTGTAGGGCTGCACAACCCCTTATAGGGCTGCACAACCCTTGTATGGTTGCACAACCCTTGTAGGGCTGCACAACCCCTTATAGGGCTGCACAACCCTTGTAGGGCTGCACAACCCCTGATAGGGCTGCAGGTACAACCCTTGTAGGGCTGCACAACCCCTTATAGGGATGCACAACCCTTATAGGGTTGCACAACCCTTGTAGGGCTGCACAACCCTTGCAGGGCTGCACAACCCTTGTAGGGATGCACGACCCTTGTAGGGATGCACAACCCTTGTAGGGCTGCACACCCCTTGTAGGGCTGCACAACCCTTGTAGGGATGCACAACCCTTGTAGGGATGCACAACCCTTGTAGGGATGCACAACCCTTGTAGGGCTGCACAACCCCTTATAGGGTTGCACAACCCTTGTAGGGCTGCACAACCCTTGTAGGGCTGCACAACCCTTGTGGGAATCCACAACCCCTGTAGGGCTGCCACAACCCATGTAGGGCGCCAACCCTTGTAGGGATGCACAACCCTTGTAGGGCTGCACAACCCCTTGTAGGTCTGCACACCCTCCCTTGTCGGTCTTCACAACACCCTGTAAGGGCTGCACAACCCCTTATAGGGCTGCACAACCCTTTGTAGGGATGCAACAACCCTTGTAGGGCTGGGCACAACCCCTTATAGGGATGCACAACCCTTGTAGGGCTGCACAACCCCTTATAGGGCTGCACAACCCTTGTAGCCAACCCCTTATAGGGCTGCACAACCTCTTGAGGGCTGCACAAACTACCCTTGTTGTGCTGCACAACGCCTTGTAGGGCTGCAACAACCCCTTGTAGGGCTGCACACCCTTGTAGGGCTGCACAACCCCTTATAGGGCTGCTCAACCCCTTGTAGGGCTGCACAACCCCTTGTAGGGCTGCACAACCCCTTGTAGGGCTGCACAACCCTTGTAGGGCTGCACAACCCTTGTACAGGGGTCAATTCACAACAGACGTGGGGGCCATAATTCTGCTGATCAGACGATCGATTGAATTTATGTGGGCAGGTGGAAAAAAAGAACTGTTGAAGGAGAAGTCTGATGGAGACGGTAGCAGAGCATACTGGATCTGATAGCTAGGTAATGATGGTAACAGAAAAAGAAACCCTTGGGATATAAATAACCCAAACTCGCTATACAGTTACTACGGTGCTATCGTAACAAAGCAGCTTCATAAGAATCTCCGTAAGCAATGATATACAGCTACATATCAAACTTTGCAGATCGCACCAGCTCAGACTAATGCCTTCATTTTTGTCTTCCTTGCCATTCTTTGTCTACCTACTTACGGGCCTGACGCTGGTCTACAGCTGAGGCCTTGCGCGCCTCAGCATACCTAACACCAACATGTGGCTTGAGGCACTACTATCGTCAGCAAGAACTGCATTCCACAAGCAGTCTGTCGCAGAATTAACATGCAAGAGGAGATGCGCTTAGCAAGCATTGCCTGCTCACCTGGAGCTCCAACGAGGGAGTTGCCATCAATTCCCCCAAGTGCAAGCTGCCTTACGCGACATCTCCTCCTTACGCCCGCCCCCTTCATCCCCCCCACCGCCATCCCCCCTACCCCCTCCCCCTCCCTCTCCCACCACCAATCTCACCGACCTCCCCCCCTGCCTCCACCCATGTTCACACACTCCACCACACCCAATTCCCACTGCCCGTGTTTCCTCCCCCCACCCTCCCGCCACTCCCTACATTTCCCACGAGCCACCCCCCAACCCGTACCTACAGCCTAGCCACAGCCCCACTTACACTCCAACTCGACAACCACCATCTTCCCCTGCCTCTACAAGGCCTTTGGCCCTCCCACCCCCCTCCCCCCACCCCTCTCATTCCCCTCCCCTCTCCCACCTCACCTTCAACCCCCTTCCTTGCAATCCCAACAGTGACACCCAACCTACTCATACATTCACCCTGCAAATTGGCCTCCACCCCCACCCACCACTCCTTCCCCGCCATACTGATTGTGCCTTTGTCTACCGCCCAAAAGGCTCTACAGTCGGCTCCCTCTCCCTTCAACGACTCACCTGGCTCCACTCCAGCTACACACCCGACGAAACTACCTACCCAATACGCCACCACATTCTTTCCTCGGGCTCTTGCACACAAGATGTTGCTGACCTCCTCCTCCGCTACCCCAACCACCTGCTTGCCCCATCCTTCTCTGCCTCCTCAGAATGCACAGATGCCCTCACATTACCACCCACCACACTCCAACTCATCACCCGCCACTACCCACCCTTCTGCCATCGTTTCTCCTCCCCCTTCGCTCACTTGCCCCTTGACTCCCCCCCCCTATGTTTCACCCCACGATCAGGACCAACTCTTTGGCTCCCTTTCCAATTGCTTCGAAACCCATTGTACCGGCTCTTCCTTGGCTCACCCACCATTTCTCCGGCCCGCCCTTGAAAAGTCCATTCGCTAGGCCCTTGAATCCACCTGTATGTATGTTACAGTCCAGGGGTAGGCCAAATAGGCTAAAGGGACTTGCCCAACTGTATAAGAAGGGCTAAATAGAACAAGCACTGACCTAATCAAAAATGCCCTCCACCACCCTTCTTCCCATCCCTTCCTGGTCTGACTCCTCCCTTTCCCCCTGGTACTCCCACCCTTTCCTTCACATCCTCCACACTTTCCCCCCCCCCTACCCTACACCTGCTTTCCCCTTGCTCCCACTATCCTGATCCACCTCGGAACCACCCCTCCCTTCGTCCCACATTCACCTTGTATGCATCTCCAACACGTTCCACGACCCCCATTTCTCTCCCCTCCCCTCTCTGTCCCTCCTTTCCCGCTCCCATCCCATCCACACTTTCTTCTCCTCCACATTCCCGACATGCGGCCCTTCATCGTCATTCGCCCATCTCCCTTGGCCCGATGACCTCCCTCCATCACCTCTCTACAACTTCCATCAGCCAACCAGCAACCCTCCTTCACTCCTATGGGTACGTAGGACGGGGGTCGGACGCAGGCTATGCTGGTCGGTTTCGTCTCAGGACGCAGGCAATGAAATTGGTTGCGTCTCAGGAAGGAGGCTATAAAATTGGTTATGTCTCAGGGAGGAGAGCTGGGTGTCCTCCAGAGCAACCCTGATCCACACCACCTCCACCTGCCCCCTTCAGCCAATCATCCACCCTCCTCCACTCACCCTCCTTCTCGCTTACTACACTGACGGATCTGCTGTCACATCCCCCCCCCGTCCCACCCTCCTCGGTGCCGCCTTTTTCCATTCCCCATCCAACACAACGCTCCATGTCTGCCCGACCGGCCGTGCAGGAACCAATACCATCCGCCAAACTGGCCGCTATCTACTCGTACCTCGATCACGCGTGCATCCACCACCCTACAGACCCCATAACTATTTCCACTGACTCCCTTGTTAGTCTTTACATCATCCGTAGCTTTATGTACTCCCTCGCTTTCTGGCCTCCTCGAGAACAAACACTACCCTCTCCTGCTGAATATCCGTACTGACATACTCACCCGCCTCTACTCCTCCCATCACACTTCCTTCCTAAAAGTCAAGTCTCACACCGGTACCCATGGAAACGACCTTGCTCGTGTTGGCGCCCGCCTCGCCCTGGACTACCCAACCCGTTGCTCTTACGTCCTCCCACACCATTTAAACAACTACCTTTCCTTCCTCCCAGCATGGCCACATATGCCATCCCACCCAATCCACCCCTCTGGTTCACCCACATGGTCCCCCATCTCCTACTTATCACAATCTCTCACCATCCACGTCTCACACTCTTGAATTCACATGACCCTGCCCACCTCCCCAACCCCCACTTTTACCCGCGATCTCGCCACACTTGCCCACTACCTCCCCTCCTACTCCTCCCACACGTGGTCCTCCACTTCCTGCACCTTCTCCATGTGCAGAACCGTTCTCCTCTGTCGCTTTAGTCAACTCTGAACTGCCGCTACCGCCTTCAAACATGGATGCCCCTACAAACTTCCATCCGGCAACATCACTGACAACCATTGCCCCTTCTGCCCATCCCTAGACTTAGGCACCGCTGGTCACATCCTTGGTTCATGTACATACCCTCAACTACGGGGCCAGTATATTTCTAGACATACCAAGGCTTTGCTTTACACAATTGATGATATTCATTCTGGCTCTCTTGTCTCTCATTCATTCTGGCTCTCTTGTCTTGATGCTATTCATTCTGGCTCTCTTGTCTTCTCTTTGTTTATCCTTGATGCTACTAAATGTAACAAACTTCCCCCTGGTGTCTGTAGTCACCGTCTTCCCTCCTGGCTTCTACCCGCTATCCCCTTGGCACTCCTCTCCAAACTCCACCCCGGTCTCCTCATTATTAAAGGTATAAACCCTGCTCAGCCCCCAACTGTAACAGACGCACTCACCCCGGAGCAACTACAAGCCCTCCAACATTCATGTATCATTCACCTCCTGAAACTCGGCTACACTCACAACTCCTGTCATGCTGCCACCTTCATCCCGAAGTCAGCACAACACACTCCTCTACTCACCTATCTCCGTCAAGCTGGCTGGACTATCGCCCCACACACGCACCACATCACTCTTCTCGGCACATATGGTACCATCTTCTCCTCAATCGACACCACTAGTGACTCTCGGTTAGGCTAGTACCTCTCCTCGTATAGCCCGCCATGACTTGTACTGTCCTGATAGTGAGGTCCTGGTACTGCCGTTGCGTTACCACGCTCCGTAAGATGAAGCAATTAAAATGTCCAATACACAGGCGAAGAGGATAGGATGCTAATACAATATAGGGAAGTATCTAAACAAAGACAACAATGACAGTAACCCGGGACGAGGGACAAAAAAAACTAACAGGCATCCTCATGTGGATGAACACCACCCCAGAAAATTAAAAACGGATGCACACCACCACCACAACGGCGGCCATGCAAGTACAAATGAACGCGGGTGGTCTTGGGGCGGGCCAAATGAACAAATGGACGCCGCACCCCCGGAGAAGAAAAAAACAAATGCAGCGCATAACTCAACACATTCAAACACTGAATCCTTTTTCTAACTCACATTTCATGAGTTGCCTCAGCCATGTCTTCTTCACATCAGGAAGCCCATTCGCCACACTCCGGAACAGGCAATTTAAGGCAATTTAAGCGATGGCCACACACATCTACAGTGCTGAACCCCATCTCACACACTGCTGTTGCTTGCGTGACCGTTCTCAAGACAGCCAATGACAAGGTCACATTCCTCGCCCTGCTACAGAAAACAAAGAAATCAGGATTCAAGTCATTTTGTTCGGGGCGTCGTTTCAACAGGTGTGCCACAGGTCGCTAAAAGCCTAGCTCGGTCCTGGCCGGTGCCCCTTTGCCCCGGGTGTGCCTCACGTTACCTATTTCTTGAATGTCCTGGATAATCCTGCCTCGCCTCTGCTGTTTACCTAACACAAAGGTATAGGGGTAAAAGTCTGGGGAAACACAAAGATATGCATACACATAACTTGGTTCCGCGGGCCACTTCAGCACACATTCCTTCCTGCCCGGTGCCTGCCAGCCTGTGTCGTTTGCGTCGTTTGCGTCACAGGTCGCGGGGGACTACCTGGGCTATACCGTGGTTTTAGTTATACAAAGAACCACCCTTTACCTATTCATCTCTTCAAGGCCTCGGTACATAACACCATGGTAAAATAGTAGGGGGCCCTGGCGGGTCCCCTGGAGGTCGGCCCCGGGGGTAGTGTAATGTTCGTCAAGCAGCAGTGTCAGCCTCCTTGGTGATGGATGCACAAGCAGTTGCTTACTTATCCGTACAATTTAATATTGGGGGGGTCAAGAATCAATGTAGCATGGCATGGCATTATTATTCAACTTGGTGGCCTGTAAGGCTAATGAACTTATTAGCTCACTGTCTTCCCGAAGTTCCATGGAGGCAGGTGCAGTAACTCCCGAGGCTACAGTTGCTGCTTCGCAACCTGCAGGAACTAGTGCGAAAGAGCAGATTTCCTTGTCAAGGACAATGCGCTGATGCAATGAGCTACTAGAGTCACAAAGAAGCGAATTCTTGAAGGGGAAATCGTAGACATGCTCCAGGTCCCTAGACTGAGTCCACAGGACAGGAGGGAAACGACAAATGAAAACGCCGCGTCCACAGTCTGCAACCCTGAGATTCGTACGTGAAAAAGTGCCCTCAGAGGTAATCCGCCCCCGACGGGAATCGAACGAGTCGGTAAGATTTCAGGACAGTCAGATTAACCGGCAACTTTGACCGGCGTTCTTGAAAATTTGAAGATGTGAAGATTTGATGATGTGAAAAAACAGCACGATTTCGCATAAGTATCGCATAGGTCTGTCCGTCTGTCCCCCTTAGGAGGGCGACCAACTGAAAGATACCACTAGGTATGGTGTTAAGTAAATAACCACCTAGTTACGCGTTCCTGCCGAACTAGCCGCGCGAAGGATATCGGATATCGGCACAGCCCTGATTTTAACATAAGTATCCCCCTCCAACTGTACACGTCACAGATCCTGCGTGGTGCCTCGTGAGGGGAAAAAAACCAGCGCAAGATTACAAAACCAATGACGCTGCCACAAACAAACAAATC
The DNA here is from genome assembly GCA_013435795.1 of Chlamydomonas sp. ICE-L. Taxonomy (NCBI): domain Eukaryota; kingdom Viridiplantae; phylum Chlorophyta; class Chlorophyceae; order Chlamydomonadales; family Chlamydomonadaceae; genus Chlamydomonas; species Chlamydomonas sp. ICE-L. Next base: position 3,473,982 of record JACBWV010000673.1, read on the forward strand.
GCATTGCAAGGTATGCTACGTATATCGACACAGCTATGCTTAACCATCCCCCTCCAGATGTACACGCCACAGATCCATCCTACTAGATGGTGGGTGAAAAACAAACAAAACCAGCGCATGATTACGCTCTTTATCGAACACCATAAACCAATGACACGCGCGTACAAATCGGTAAACACAAATCAGTCCAACATGCACACACTCAAGTCCAGGTATGAAAAAACGCACCGGCGGAGGTGTGGCGCGAGCACGAAGACCAACAAGGTTGCATCCTCCTCCCCAGTTCGTTGCCGCCCCTTCATCAACACTGTCCAACCTGTACGTATCGCCACAATGGACAGCGCGGTCCACCGCGCGTACTTGGCCCTGTACTCGCCTATTAAAAGCAGCTTCAATATTCCTCATGTTTGAAGGGTCGAAGAATTGAGAATAGCACGAAGAATGCAAACCAAAGCACGGCAACTGAGTGGTATTCATGTTGCGAAATTTGTTACAGTGAAAGAAACTGCAGGAGGCCCTGTTCTGGCCTGTCCCCAGGCACCCAAAGTAGAGATCTGGAGAGAAGCTTCTCGAAGGCGTGACCCTGGTGACGTGTCACCGACACGTTCCGTGGCTCGGCATCTTTCGGAACTCGCTGTTCACGTTTCTCGTTTCTCGTTTCTGTGGTCTGTTGCTCGTTTCTGTACTAGACCAAGCATTGTGCAGGTACAGGCTCAGACTTAGGCACAGGCACGGGCGCAGGCATGGGCAAGGGCAAACTGGCATTGAGTACAATTGGCATAAGCATCAAGCGACGCAGAGTGGTGGATGATCTGAAGTATTTTTCTAGGTTCGCTTCAGGTATACTGCCCCTTGCTTCACCATGAGTGTTGTACGACTCCAGTCCTGTTGAGATGGTGAATGGGAATGCAGTTTGTATAGACCTGTTGCACTGTATTTTCTTGGTTGATTTTGCCTTGAGTCTCTGGTTATGACTACCTCGCTGGTAGCTCTGTTAGGAATTTTACTTTGGTATGATTTTTCCTGATTATGGGGAGATTTCACACCTGGTTTTCGTACGTTACACCTGGATGGAGCCTGCGTGGTCTGAGTAAAGGTTTCCCTCTATTTGCCCTGATTGGCATTTGTAGAGGTTACTTGAGATAGGTGGAGTGTGTCATTTTGAATTGCACTCTTTCCCCCCCCGTAGATGAACATTTAGGTTGGTTAAATCATATTATGATATTGGAAGTATCGGTGTTGCCCTTGAGGATGTCTTCCCCTTAGATTTATTTCTCTTGCTTTTTGAATTGAGATTTATTTTCAGTATAAGGTCTAAAAGTATCAATACCTTGACAGTTAGAACAGGTGGAGTTTCAGCGTTACCTGTTATATACTTATATTTGTCTCTCGATCACCCTGGACCGTACCCTTAGGGTTACTGGTCTGCCGCCATTGACTCTACTTTGTGTATCGCCTCTGGCCCTGTTAAGCATCCAGGTTGATCAACTCTCGTCTCGGTCTTCTCCCATTTCCCTAACTCTGTCAACAACTCACAGCCACGGACTTCAACACAAGTCATAAACAACACACGAGCCCCAGGGCCGACCTCCAGGGGACCACCAGGGCACCCTACTATTTCTGTACTAGGACCAAGCATTGTGCAGGTACAGGCTCAGACTTAGGCACAGGCACGGGCGCAGGCATGGGCAAGGGTGCACAACAATGCGTCATACACAGACGTGTGGTTGAAGCAGCCAGCGACTGCGTGCAACCTTCAAATGAACAACAAGCGTCGGTTGTATGAAATAAACAACAAGCATCGGCTAGTTATCGACAAAAGGCATGTGGATTCTGCGTGGATTCTACCAGATGGACGTTTCTGGAAGATTGGGATGTATGACGTGTCACTGTCGCCTTAATATCACAGACTCGGCATAGGCGCAGGCGCAGTCAGAGCCACAGGTCTGGCACCCTTTTCAGCCTCTTACGTCACCCTTCCCACCCAGAATACACCCTTGTAAGCCCCAAATATACAGTATACCCCCCCTAGTGGCAGTGACACATATCCCAATTAGCAGTGACACCTACCCGCAAACCCTCGGGAAACAGAGGGTCAATTTGGTACACGAGCATTTCATGATTAAAGGGGGTGGCATTCCCTGTTGAAGTAGAACTTGGATGGAGACGGTAGCAGAGCATACCGGAACTGATCGCTTAGTTGATTATTGTTACAAGAGAGAAAAACACTCTCAATACTAAATAGCTCAAGGCTTGCAATGGTATCAGGTGCTAAGAAGCTACACAACTGCAACAGAGTAACAAAGCAGCAACACGGCAACGACAACACATAGCACATAGCGCTGGCAAAGATAACAAACACTTAGTTACTCTTTCCTGGGAAAACAATACCTATGGTTGGGAAAACATTCAAGGGCCCGTAGCCATTCCCCAGCTCGGCCCTTGGCGCCTCAGTATAGCTAACATGTGGCTCGAGGCACACCTATCGTCAACATTCCCACTACCAATCAAACCAACCACCACTCGTACACACAACAGCTTTTCTTTTCAGCAAGGAGTAGCAGCTTCTAGGCAGCCCCCCGAGCTTGCTACCCAGCAAAACCTGTACCAACGTAGAGCATCTATCTGGAAGCTGACATAATCAACCATACCTCATCGTGTCAACCGCCATTCAAACTGAATCCTTGGTGTTGCTGGATTATGTCGTCGGGAGACCCACCTCCTAAAGTGAAATTCCTTTCACAACTAAAATATAAAAACTGCTCATCACACCATCAAGTCTTACTCTTCTTCTTGGCAGGAAGGCTCCAACCTTGCCCCTCATTGGCTACCATCGCCATTACGTTATTTTGACATCTTGAGACCCGACAAGGGATGAGGACTTCACACCCCAGTTGTTGCTCCATATGGCTCAACTACACTTCATGTGTGTCAACTGCTCATCACAGTATCAAATCTTTCTTTTCTTCCTATCAGGAAGGCTGTGACACTACCCCGCTGTTGCCATGATCAATGCTTCTATTTTGCATCCCGAGAAGAGACAAGGGATGAGGACTCCACACCCCAGTGGTTGCTGCTTGTGGCTTGGACCAGTGGTTGCTGCACGTGGCTCTACCACATCTCATGTGTGTCAACTGCTCATCACAAAATCAATTCCTATTCTTCTTCCTATCAGGTAGAGCTAGAAGAAACAAGAAGGTGTGGGGTTCAAATCCCAAGGGTGCTCTTTAGTGTTCGTGGACGCTGTCAACCGCGATGGTAACTTTGTCCGGTAAAAGTAGCAGCCCGTTCTCTACCGCCGTAAGATGGGGCTCCCATATTTTAATAATACCTCCCACCAGGCCTTCTCATTACTTTCCTTGACACTACCCCGCCTAGGCCACGACCAATGCTTATTTTTTTACATCCTGAGAGGAGACAAGGGATGAGGACTTCACACACCAATGGTTGCTTCACGTGGCTTGGCCCCAGTGGTTGCTACACGTGGCTTGGCCCCAGTGGTTGCTGCACGTGGCTTGGCCCCAGTGGTTGCTGCACGTGGCTTGGCCCCAATGGTTGCTGCACGTGGCTTGGCCCCAGTGGTTGATGCATGTGGCTTGCCCCTAGTGGTTGCTGCATGTGGCTTGGCCCCAGAGTTTGGTGCATGTGGCTTGGCCCCAGTGGTTGCTGCATGCGGCTTGGCCCCTGTGGTTGCTGTATGTGGCTTGGCCTCAGTGGTTGCTGCATGTGACTGGGCCCCAGTGGTTGCTGTGTGTGGCTTGGCCCCAGTGGTTGCTGTGTGTGGCTTGGCCCTAGTGGTTGCTGTGTGTGGCTTGGCCCTAGTGGTTGCTGTGTGTGGCTTGGCCCGAGTGGTTGCTGCATGTGGCTTATCCTCAGTGGTTGCTGCATGTGGCTTGGCCCCAGTGGTTGCTGCATGTGGCTTGGCCCCAGTGGTTGCTGCACATGGCTTGGCCCCAGTGGTTGCTGCATGTGGCTTTGCCCCAGTGGTTGCTGCACCGGGCTTTGGCCCCAGTGGTTGCTGTGTGTGGCTTGGCCCCAGTGGTTGCTGTGTGTGGCTTGGTCCTAGTGGTTGCTGCACGTGGCTTGGCCCCAGTGGTTGCTGCACGTGGCTTGGCCCCAGTGGTTCCTGCACGTGGCTTGGCCCCAATGGTTGCTGCCATGGCTTGGCCCCAGTGCTTGCTGCACGTGGCTTGGCCCCAGTGGTTGCTGCACATGGCTTGGCCGCAGTGGTTGCTGCACGTGGCTTGGCCCCAGTGGTTGCTGCACGTGGCTTGGCCCCAGTGGTTGCTGCACGTGGCTTGGCCCCAGTGGTTGCTGCACGTGGCTTGGCCCCAGTGGTTGTGCACGTGGCTTGGCCCCAGTGGTTGGTGTATGTGGCTTGGCCCCAGTGGTTGCTGCATGTGGCTTGCCCCTAGTGGTTGCTGCATGTGGCTTGGCCCCAGAGTTTGGTGCATGTGGCTTTGCCCCAGTGGTTGCTGCATGCGGTTTGGCCCCCGTGGTTGCTGTATGTGGCTTGGCCTCAGTGGTTGCTGCATGTGACTGGGCCCCAGTGGTTGCTGTGTGTGGCTTGGCCCCAGTGGTTGCTGTGTGTGGCTTGGCCCTAGTGGTTGCTGTGTGTGGCTTGGCCCTAGTGGTTGCTGTGTGTGGCTTGGCCCGAGTGGTTGCTGCATGTGGCTTATCCCCAGTGGTTGCTGCATGTGGCTTGCCCCCAGTAGTTGCTGCATGTGGCTTGGCCCCAGTGTTTGCTGCACGTGGCTTGGCCCCAGTGGTTGCTGCATGTGGCTTGGTCCTAGTGGTTGCTGCACGTGGCTTATCCCTAGTGGTTGCTGCATGTGGCTTGGCCCCAGTGGCTGCTGCATGTGGCTTGGTCCTGGTGATTGCTGCACGTGGCTTTGCCCCAGTGGTTGCCGTATGTGGCTTGGCCCCAGTGGTTGCTGTATGTGGCTTGGTCCTAGCGGTTAGTTGCTGCACGTGGCTTATCCCTAGTTGTTGCTGCACGTGGCTTGACCCCAGTGGTTGCTGCATGTGGCTTGGCCCCAGTGGTTGCTGCATGTGGCTTGGTCCTAGTGATTTTTGCACGTGGCTTGGCCCCAGTGGTTGCTGCATGTGACTTGGCCCCAGTGGTTGCTGCACGTGGCTTGGCCCCAGTGGTTGTGCACGTGGCTTGGCCCCAGTGGTTGGTGTATGTGGCTTGGCCCCAGTGGTTGCGGCATGTGGCTTGCCCCTAGTGGTTGATGCATGTGGCTTGGCCCCAGTGTTTGGTGCATGTGGCTTTGCCCCAGTGGTTGCTGCATGCGGCTTAGCCCCTGTGGTTGCTGTATGTGGCTTGGCCTCAGTGGTTGCTGCACGTGACTGGGCCCCAGTGGTTGCTGTGTGTGGCTTGGCCCCAGTGGTTGCTGTGTGTGGCTTGGCCCTAGTGGTTGCTGTGTGTGGCTTGGCCCCAGTGGTTGCTGCAAGTGGCTTGGCCCGAGTGGTTGCTGCATGTGGCTTGCCCCCAGTGGTTGCTGCATGTGGCTTGGCCCCAGTGGTTGCTGCACGTGGCTTGGCCCCAGTGGTTGCTGCATGTGGCTTGGTCCTAGTGGTTGCTGCACGTGGCTTATCCCTAGTGGTTGCTGCATGTGGCTTGGCCCCAGTGGTTCCTGCATGTGGCTTGGTCCTGGTGATTGCTGCACGTGGCTTTGCCCCAGTGGTTGCCGTATGTGGCTTGGCCCCAGTGGTTGCTGTATGTGGCTTGGTCCTAGTGGTCAGTTACTGCACGTGGCTTATCCCTAGTGGTTGCTGCACGTGGCTTGACCCCAGTGGTTGCTGCATGTGGCTTGGCCCCAGTGGTTGCTGCATGTGGCTTGGTCCTACTGATTTTTGCACGTGGCTTGGCCCTAGTGGTTGCTGCATGTGACTTGCCCCCAGTGGTTGCTGCACGTGGCTTGGCCCCAGTGGTTGCTGCATGTGGCTTGGCCCCATTGGTTGCTGCATGTGGCTTATCCCTAGTGGTTGCTGCATGTGGCTTATCCCTAGTGGTTGCTGCACGTGGCTTGACCCCAGTGGTTGCTGCATGTGGCTTTGCCCTAGTGGTTGCTGCATGTGGCTTGGTCCAAGTGATTTTTGCACGTGGCTTTGCCCCAGTGGTTGCTGCATGTGACTTGCCCCCAGTGGTTGCTTCACGTGGCTTGGCCCCAGTGGTTGCTGCATGTGGCTGGGCCCCAGTGGTTGCTGCATGTGGCTTATCCCTAGTGGTTGCTGCATGTGGCTTGGTCCTAGTGGTTGCTGCACGTGGCTTGGTCCCAGTGGTTGCTGTATGTGGCTTGGCCCCAGTGGTTGCTGTATGTGGCTTGGCCCCAGTGGTTGCTGTATGTGGCTTTGCCCCAGTGGTTGCTGCATGTGGCTTTGCCCGAGGGTTGCGCTGCATGGGAGTATCCCTAGTGGTGCGCCATGTGGCTATCCCATAGTGGTTGACTGCATGCTGGCTTTGCCCTAGTGGTGGCTGCATGTTTGTGGATTATCCTAGTGTTGCTGCAATGGGCTTGTCTAGTGGTTGCTGCACTGTGGCTTGGCTAAAAGTGGTTGCTGATGTGGCTGGCCCCAGTGGTTGCTGATGTGACTTGGCCCCAGTGGTGTGATGTGGCTTTGACCTGGTTGCTGCATGTGGCTATCCCTAGTGGTTGCTTAAAGTACGCTCCTTTCCCCTCTAACCTACCGTCCCCCCGCCCACTTTCTCCTTGTCTTTTGCTTCTCCCAATCTACCCACCTCCCTTTCCTTCATCACTTCTTCCCATTCTTCCCTTGCTTTAGAATCCCCCTTCTTCCCGTACGTTCATTCCATACTAATACGTCCCTCTGAGTTCCTTTCCCCCCCCTCGCACCCGCACATCCTACACCTTTGTCACTTTATTCCCATACCTCCGTTTAACCCTTTCCTTTTCTCCCTGTACTAACTCCCCATATACCCACCTTCATACACCCCACACCCACTCTTTCCCTTTACCTCACCCCCTCCTCATATGTTCTACTCATCTAGTTTACCTTTCTCTCTACCTGCATGTGGCTTGGTCCTAGTGGTTGCTGTGTGTGGCTTGGCCCCTGTGGTTGCTGCACGTGGCTTGGCTGGCCCCAGTGGTTGCTGCATGTGGCTTGGTCGTAGTCGTTGCTCCATGTGGCTCAACCACACTTCCTCGCTGTTTCTTTCTTGGACTGCACGTAGCAGCTTCTAGGCAGCCCCCTTTTTCCTTTTGTCTTGGGGTCAATCCTGTCGCTAACTAGACAGCTGGCACAAGGTGCATTACAATGCAGCTGAAAGATTTGAGAGTTACCCGGAGGCAGGCTAAAGGAGCTGGCTGGAAGCTGCTATGCTTAGCCCCAAAAGAAAAAATGCACTTTCTGTGTGACACCTGCACATCACACTATCAGGGTGTCTGTAGGACAGTAGGAGCGGTCTTACTCCTTTTACTGACAGGAAGGATCTGCCGCGGCCCTGCCTTTGCCACCCACATCTTGTATGTATTTGTCAGGTTAGACATGTGTGTGCGACCACCTTCCTCATCGGCTTTTTGGGGGGTCCATCCAGAGGGCATCCCTTTCTGCATCGTTTCCATCGCTGCACATCAGCCAGGCAGCCAGTTAGATAATTAAATATAATGTGTTTTGACAGAAGTAAGGGTTTGAGTGTTGATGTTACTGCTGAAGACAGCAAGCGGCATTGGCAAGCTCAATCCATGTCTGCAAGTGCAAGTTCAAACAGGGAGTGATTTAGGATAGTGGATATGTTGTGTAACATACAGGGTACTACTAAGCGCACACGGCAGCCCGGTGCCGTGCTGCCTTTTTGAGCTCCTCTGCGCGTTTCACGCAGTTTTTTCAACCCCTGTGGGCGCAGAGCGCAGTTTTTGCCCTTTTCGCACTAAAAAGCGTTGACCAATTTGACGTTTGTGCGCTTTAAGTGCTGACCAATTTGGCAAGATGTAGTACCCTGGTAACATAGTGCTTAACTGTTGCGCATATCGAAAAGGCAACTGGAGATGTCTAGGTACTGATTATTAGGTAATGATAAAGCCTGGTAGGGAAGGGTGTACTGGTGTGGGAATGTGGTGTGGTGTGATGTGGTGTGATTATGAGCTAATGATAACTAGGGACCATATCATCTGATTTTGACAAAAGGCGAGTATGAAATCATATGATACCATATGATATCATATGATATCATAAATAATGCATCATATATTCATATGATTTTGTCTTTAAATGGTAACTTAGCCTAGTCAGACTGCCGGCATCACATGATATCATATTGCCGTTCCCTAATGATAACGCCTGGTAGGTTGTGGTGTTTAGGGAGCCCCGTCTTACGGCGGTAGACATGGAGCTGCTATTTTACCTGTACATAGCTACCATGGGGGTTGACAGCGACCGCGAACACTAAACCGCCCAACTTCATCACTTCAACGAGCTCTACCTACCATTGGCCATTCGTCGAAACGGGATTGGGATTGATGATTAGGTACTCAGTGTCGGCACGCACAAATTGGATGTTGATAACATGCCTGTCTGTCTATCAGACTTCGCAAAAATTGTCAATAAATGTGAAGGATGTATGCGAACTTGATATTATCAACCCCAAACCCTTTCCACCCCATGCAATCCTACAGTCTACATATTGTCATCCAAATCAAGTTCACCCACTCAATAAAATCAATGCTACTGCTTCATACACCTCATAATAGGCACCTAGAAGCAGAAGCTAACTGACTGACTGACTGACTGACTGACTGACTGACTGACTGACTGACTGACTGACTGACTGACTGACTGACTGACTGACTGACTGACTGACTGACTGACTGTCTGTCTGTCTGTCTGTCTGTCTGTCTGTCTGTCTGTCTGTCTGTCTGTCTGTCTGTCTGTCTGTCTGTCTGTCTGTCTGTCTGTCTGTCTGTCTGTCTGTCTGTCTGTCTGTCTGTCTGTCTGTCTGTCTGTCTGTCTGTCTGTCTGTCTGTCTGTCTGTCTGTCTGTCTGTTCTGTCTGTCTGTCTGTTCTGTCTGTCTGTCTGTCCTGTCTGTCTGTCTGTCGTCTGTCTGTCTGTCTGTCTGTCTGTCTGTCGTCTGTCGTCTGTCTGTCTGTCTGTCTGTCTGTCTGGTCCTATCTGTCTGTCTGTCGCTTCTGTTCTGTCGTCTGTCTGTCTGTCTGTCTGTCTATCTGTCTGTCTGGTCTGTCTGTCTGTCTGTCTGTCTGTCTGTCTGTCTGTCTGTCTGTCTGTCTGTCTGTCTGTCTGTCTGTCTGTCCTGTCTGTCTGTCTGTCTGTTCTGTCTGTCTGTCTGTCTGTCTGTCTGTCTGTCTGTCTGTCTGTCTTCGTCTGTCGGTTGTCTGTCTGTCTGTCTGTCTGTCTGTCTGTCTGTCTGTTGTCTGTATGTCTGCGTCACGGTATGTCTGTCTCGTTTGTCTGTTGTCTGTCTGTCTGCCGGGTCTGTTTCTGCTCTGTCTGTCTGTTATGTATGTCTGTAGTCTGGTCTGTCTGTCTGTTACTGTATGTCACTATCGGTGGCTGTCTGTCTGTGTCCTTTGCGTTGTCTGTCTCTATTCAAATCCCGGGGGTGCTAGATGGTTTGCTAACCCCCGGGACTTTATTCCTTGCACAGATTTCAGTGCTGAAACCTTGTTCCACAGTAGCTCTTAGCTTGAGGCAATTTGCACTGCACATGGCTGCTTTTTTGCACCGAAATACTCGGTCCGTTTCCGTTATTTTTCGTGCATTTTCTAAACTACACATTTCTTCCGAACTCAATAATCTACTCAACGCCGCTCGTTAGTGTATGTGTTGTTCGGCCAGAGAAAAAAATGCTGGATGTGTAATCTCTTCGGAGGATTCAGGGGCTGGCATGAGCTCAAGGATCCTTTTGGCAATGAGGGATGCAGCCTTGCTGTACCCAGTCCTTGCTGCACGATGAGAGGTAGTGCAGGTGTGGGTTGAGGGTGTGGATTGGGGGTGATGGGGTGGGGGTGGGTGGGGGGGTGATGGGGTGGGGGTGGGGTGGGTGGGGGTGGGTATGGGGGTTGATGGTGGGGGTGGGGAAGCATTGGTGGCCGTAGATAGTGCAGTTGGGGGGTGGGGGGGGGGCACACAGTTTTTGGTAGCATTTCATGAGATCAAGGATCCCGCCGGCAATGAGGGATATAGCCTTGCTGTTCCCAGTCCTTGCTGCACGATGAGAGGTGGGTGCAGGTATGGGTTGAGGGTGTGGATTGGGTTGTGTGTGGGTGTGGGTGGGGGGTGATGGTGGGGGGGGGGGGGGGCATTGGTGGCGGTAGATAGTGCAGTTGGGGGGGTGGGGGGGGCACACGGTTTCTGGTAGCGCTTCATGAGATAAAGGATCCTGCCAACAATGAGAGATATAGCCTTGCTGTTCCCAGTCCTTGCTGCACAATGAGACGTGGGTGCAGGTGTGGGTTGAGGGTGTGGGGTGGGTTGTGTGTGGGTGTGGGTGTGGGGTGATGGTGGGGGGGGGGGGGGGGGGGGCATTGGTGGTGGTAGATAGTGCAGTTGGGGGGGGGGGGGGCACACGGTTTCTGGTAGCACTTCATGAGATAAAGGATCCTGCCGGCAATGAGAGATATAGCCATGCTGTTCCCAGTCCTTGCTGCACAATGAGAGTTGGGTGCAGGTGTGGGGTTGAGGGTGTGGGGGTGGGTTGTGTGTGGGTTGTGGGTGGGAGGTGATGGTGGTGGTGGTGGGGGGGGGGGGGGGCATTGGTGGCGGTAGATAGTGCAGTTGGGGGGTGGGGGGGCACACGGTAGCACTTCATGAGATAAAGGATCCTGCCGGCAATGAGAGATATAGCCATGCTGTTCCCAGTCCCTTGCTGCACAATGAGAGTTGGGTGCAGGTGTGGGTTGAGGGTGGTGGGGTGGGTTGTGTGTGGGTGTGGGTGGGGGGTGATGGTGGGGGGGGGGGGCATTGGTGGCGGTAGATAGTGCATTGGGGGGTGGGGGGGGGGCACACGGTTTTTCTGGTAGCACTTCATGAGATAAAGGATCCTGCCGGCAATGAGAGATATAGCCATGCTGTTCCCCAGTCCTTGCTGCACAATGAGAGTTGGGTGCAGGTGTGGGTTGAGGGTGTGGGGTGGGGTTGTGTGCGGTGGGTTGGTGGGGGGTGTTTTTTGGATGGTGGTTCGTCGGTCGCCGGGGCCCGTTGGGGGGCAATTGGTGGATTGGTATCTTTAGTTATAGTGCAGTTGGGGGGTGGGGGGGAAAATCATGCGTTTTGTTCTTTTTCTGGTAGCACTTTCAGAGATAAGGATCCTGACCGGCAATGAGAAGATATATGCCTTGGGTTTACCCCAGTCCTTGCTTTGACACAACAATGAGTAGGTGGGTTGCCACGGCCCTCTGTGGTTGTGGAGGGGTGTGGGGTGGGTTGTGTGTGGGGGTGAGGTTGGGTTGTGATGGTGTGGTGGGTGGGGGCGGGGGGTTTGTTTTTGGCGGTGCATTTTTTCGGTGGCCTTTTGGCAGAGAGTGCAGTTGGGGGGGGGGGCCGTGCTTTCAACACGGTTTTCTGCCATGGTAGCAAGTCATGAGATAACGGATCCTGCCAACCATTGAGAGATATAGCCTTTGCCTGTTCCCAGTCCCTTGTTGTGCACAATGAGAGGTGGTGCAGGGGTGGGTTGCGGGTGTGGGGTGGGTTGTGTGTGGGTGTGGGTGGGGGGTGATGTGTGGGGGGGGGGGGGCATGGTTGGCGGTTAGATAGTGCAGTTGGGGGGTGGGGGGACACACGGTTTCTGGTAGCAACTTCATGAGATAAAGGATCCCGCCGGCAATGAGATACATATATATAGCCATGCTGTTCCCAGTCCTTGCTGCACAATCAGAAGGTGGTGCAGTTGGGGGGGGGGGGGTGGGGCGCGGAGGCACACGGTTGTTGGTAGCATTTCATGAGATCAAGGATTACCGTCGGCAATGAGAGATACAGCCTTGCTGTTCATAGTTTCTTGCTGCACGAGGAGAGGTAGTTTTCAGTTGGGGGGGTGGGCCGGCTGGGAGGGTGTTGTTTGGGCCGCACCACCCGCGGTCGGTGGTAGATAGTGCAGCTGCGGGGCGGGGGGGGTTTGCGCCGGGTGGGGGGGGGCGGCATTGCATGCGTACAAAGGATCGTAGGCAGAGGGATATAGTCATCGGTTCAGTCCTTTGCTGCCTAACGCGACAAGTAGTTTACATTTTTAAGGGGGTTGTCGCCGTGATAAGGTTTTTTTTGGTGATGACTAGGTTAGTGCTTGTGTTGTTAAGTCGATAGAAGTGAAAGCAATAAAGGGAGCAGGCCCATTACTTGATATGTTTATTTAGACAGCCGGATTATGGGGAGGGCAGATGTAAATCTGCAGAGATTTAACTACCTATATAACAAGTGTCAACACGGTAATCATTTGGCGAACTAAATTATATAACAAGTGTCAACAAGTGAAATCATCTGAGTTTAACATCAAATATATAACAAGCGTCAACAAGTGTGAATTATCATGATGAATTACCCACTCATAGGTATAACAAGTGGCGGTAATGCACTTGCTACGTTGCCTACATTCCTGTAGACTCTCGCTCAAGGCTAAATAAAGGGAGTGTCAACCGAGCTTATGTGATGAAACAAGTAGGGAGGGACATATATAAATTATGAGAAGTACATAACAAGTGGTGGTACTGCAGTTGCTGCATTGTGTACTTTCCTGTGGAATCTTGCTCAAGGCTAAATAAAGGTTCCCCATCCTGGTAAAACTGTACCTGATTCAGAGGCCATGTAATTCACTGCCGTTGCCTTGTTAAGAGCCAAATTTTAATCAACATTTTCATCATTTTGAGTTTCAGAGTTTAAGTTCAGATTCAGAGTTTAGATCAAAATCAGAGTATATGTTCAAAATGAGAGTTTAAGGTCAGATTCAGAGTTTAAGGTCAGAGGTTCAGAGTTTAATTTCAGATTCAGAGTTTAGATCAAAATCAGAGTTTATGTTCAAAATCAGAGTTGAAGGTCAGATTCACAGTTGAAGGTCGGATTCAGAGTTGAACGGTCTTAAAATAGTTCCTGAACCCTAAACACATACATGTAGGTGGGTGTCCATGCAGGTGGGTGCATAACAAATTGACACCATTACCTTCCTACACATACACACCAACCAACCACCTGATTCAGAGTTAAACGGTCTTAAAAGCGTTCCTAAAGGAGTTACAATACCTATCTTGTAAAGTTGAAGAAGTCGGTGAGTGTCAACCGTGCTTACGCGATGGCACAACTAAAGACAATAGCATAAGTGTTGGAGTACGACTAGGAATGTGTGTACTGCTAGGAGGCAGGACTCCTGTACTGCCCGAGTAGCAGACCCTTTAAGTCAGCCACGGAGTGGCTACCTTACTGAAATAGTCAATGTTGCAGCAGTCTAGAAGACTGGGGAGAAGTAGAAGCTACTTCATGTTACATTGCTGCAACAATTAGCGAGTTGCATGTTATCTTGCTGCAACAATAAGCAAGTTCACGAGTTGCATGTTATATTGCTGCAACAATTAGCGAGTTGCATGTTATCTTGCTGCAACAATAAGCGAGTTCACGAGTTGCATGTTATATTGCTGCAACAATTAGCAAGTTGCAAGTTATCTTGCTGCAACAATAAACGAGTTCACAAGTTGCATGTTATATTGCTGCAACAATAAGCGAGTTCGCCAGTTGTATGTAGGCAGCAAGAGAAGAGGTGAGGTCATCATGGCAGCAAAGGGTACTTACCAGCAACGTGTATGGGGGGGAAGTTGTGGGCAGTCTGATGTGTAAGAACGTCTAGACTAGAAGCACTTAGCAAGAACTCCAGCAGCTCGTCTAGTGACCCATCTTTCTTGGCGTACCAAGCGAGGGTGTGGATCCCTAATGCCCCATTGTCCTTTCCCTGCAGTGCAGTGCAGTTGCAAGAGGGAATACAAGGGTGGTGGGGGTGTTGAGGTATGTGTGTGTTTGTGCGTTTGGGGTGGGGTGGGGGGTGGGGGGTTAGGGTGTGGAGCCCTAATTTACCATTGTCTTTTCCCTGCAGTGCAGTGCAGGTGCAAGAGGGAATGCAAGGGTGGTGGGGGTGGGGGAGGGGGAGGGGTATATATGTGTGTTTGGGTTGGATTGGTTTGGGGTGGGGGGGAGTGGGGTGTGAGGGTAGGGAGCCCTAATACCCCATTGTATTTTCCCCTTTTTTGAGGTTTGTGGTTAGGTCTGTGTGTGTATGTGCGTGTGTGGGTGGGTGGGTGGGTGGGTGGGTAGGTGGGTGGGTGTGGGTGGGTGGGTGTGTGTGGGGGGGGGGGGGGTAGTGGATGGTTATGGTTAGGTGTGAGGGTGTGGAGCCCTAATGCACAGTGTCTTATCCCTGCAGTATTGGAGTGCCATTCTCATTAGTATGTGTGTATATGCACGTATGTTTGTTATGTCATTTGTATTTATATTTATATTATTGTTTATATATTTAGTAGGACTGTAACATACATACTTAGGTGCTATCAATCTTTGTGCTTCCTTTGTGGCTGGACCAAACTCGATTGCTGTGTCAGCCATACATCACACTCCACCTGCCTACCTCATTAGTAATTTTTTGCTCGAACACTCATAGGTTCTTGTTGTGATCTGTACATCACATTATACCTACATGCAGCATTAGTAATTTGTGGCTCAAACACTCATAGGTCCAGTTTGTGGTCTGTACATCACACTGTACATCACATTGTACATACCTGCAGCATTAGTCATTTGTGGCTCAAACACTCATAGGTCTTGTTTTTGATCTGTACCTCACATTGCTCCTACCTGCAGCATTAGTCATATGTGGCTCGAACACTCATAGGTCTTGTTTGTGATATGTACATCATATTGTACCTACCTGCAGCATTAGTCATATGTGGCTCGATCACTCATAGGTCTTGTTTGTGATCTGTACATCACATTGTGCCTACCTGAAGCATAAGCCTGTTCTGGATCGAGCACTCGTGGGTCCTGTTTGTGATCTGTACAACACATTGTACCTAACTGAATCATAAGTATGTTGAAGCCTTCCTCCCCTAGGAGGTCGTCTTTCCGGATGTTTTCCAGCATGCCAATTCTGCTCCAGCATTAGTATTTTGTGACTCGAACACTCATAACTTTCAGAAGTCGTGTTTGTGATCTGTACATGATCTGTACATCACATTGTACCTACCTGCAGCATAAGCCTTCTGCAGCCTTCCTCCCCTAGTACTTCGTCTTTCCGGATGTCTTCCAGCATGCCAATTCTGTTCTTGATAATTCCTGATCAAAGGTGTAGGCAGTAGCAGTTGGATCATGGATATGTTCTGTAGGAGTCACCAGAATGTGGATGAGGCCTTTGCTCATGCTCTGCTCCTCCTCACCCTTCTTGATCATACCGGGGTCATGGTCAGACAGCCGCCTTAGTGCTTCATACCTTGCAGATGAATCGCCCCCCAGGCTCTTGATAATGTTTTGGAAGTCATGGCGCTTGTTCTGTGTAATCGCAACCAGAAGAGCTGTGACGTTCACGGGGGGACTAGCGTATTCTGATGGGGACTGTTCATCGAGCTAGATGCAATATCTCCAGCCACATGTTTCTGTTTTTTGTATGCCTCTGGGGCCTTCTCATGCCACAAGTCGTAATAAGCCCTACTCTGGTACAATACCAGCTTGTCCTCCAGCTTGACCTCCACGTTGCCCTCCAGGGTGACCTCCAGCTTGACCTCCAATGGATCGTGCTTCAGCTCATCCAATGTGTCTTGCTTTATATTAACCGGCTTCTGGTTACCATGTTTCTTGGTGGACAGAATTGTTATAAATTGCACTGAGCTGACAATGTGGCCATGTGAACCACATCTCTTTGGCAGTTTATACGTGAAGCAGTGCCCGTCGTTGTTTTTGAAGTGCTGGACACATTTTCCATCGCCTGCGTAGCACCTGCAGTACAATCCCATATGGTGATATTAGGGATGGGCATGGCCATGCTTTGCTTGTGTCTAGCTCTAGGCACGACATTTTATGTAGCATTTGATCGGTGCTATATCATGCGAATGGAATAGAATAGAAAATGGAGAACGGTTGGAAGAACACCCGGATGTTGTGTATATATGAAGAGGAAGGTATCAGAATTGCTGATAACATTTGCAGAGTTATCTTGTATGTTGATGATCTAGCTATCATGAGCGAGTCACAATCAAGCTTACAGATCATGCTCATCAATTGTTTGGAAGAATTCTGTAAAGCTTACAAGATGGAAGTAAACATATCCAAATCTGATGTTGTTGTATTTAAAAGCGACCTTGTAAATGGAAGAATGTCCTATAAATGGCAGTTTAAAGGCGAAGACCTTCCCATTAAGGAGGAGTTTGTGTACTTAGGGATTCTCTTTAAGGGGAAACACGGCAGGAATGGTGGCACACACGATGCCGGTGAGAGACAACGTGTTGCCGCCAACAGGGCTACTCATGCACTCTGGAAACGGTGCAACGAGATGGATCTCGCAAATGCCAATATCCGAAGTTGCCTTTATGGCACACTTATACAACCTATTCTTGATTACGGGTGTGAAGTGTGGGCTCCAGACCGACTGGGTAATATTAATACTTCTTACGGTCTCGAAGGAAATGTGAAGCTATTCAGAATAATTTTATGAGAAGGGCTCTTGGCGTTAGAAAGAACACCTCAACTGGCTTGGTCCTCAATGAAGTCGATAGGTCAGCTACATGGGCTCAATGGTTGAGACAATGTATTTGCTTTGGGAATAAAATCGTCGACCGTAAGGACGATGATTTTGTGAAAAGAGCCTTGCTAGAGAATGTTCTAATGGCAACCAGAGATAGCAATAAACAATGCTGGTCTCATGGATTACTAAGATGCATTCAGAGATTAGGTATTATAGAGCATTTCTCTGATATTATTCAAGATAATCAAACGTCACTGAGCAAGATTGACTTAGGAAAAATTGATGAAGGCATCTCTAAAATAACAGACATTGACTGGCAATCCCTGAGTACATTGAACCCCAGGAATCTTGGTGATTACCAAGGAATCGGTATTAAAACTATTACGCATGCAAATTGGATGACGTCAGAGGATAGAAACCATAGTTCAACGTACACTAACTTATTCAGCAATAGAGCTGAGATGATGATTTAATTATATTGTATAATTAAATTATCACTGTAGCACGAATTTAGGGCCCCCGTCGGTCAAAACGATTGTTTAGGATTCAGTTCATCAGTTTTTTCTCTTTGCAAGCCCTTCCTATACGGTTGGGCAAGTCCCTTTAGCCTATTTGGCCAACCCCTGGACTGTAACATACATACATACATACGTGGTTCGTTCTCAAGCTTACCTGCGTCCGGACAATTTTAACAGGTACAATGTTTCGTCGCCGAAATCTCTGAGGCACACCTCCAGAATCCAAGCCACCTAGGTTCCTGCATGGCATTTCGGTGATCTGAAGGTAAATGTAGTTGTGGATAAAAGGTAATGATAACGCCTGGTGGGGCGTGGTATTAAGGGAACCCATCGTACGCAGGTAGAGAGCGGTCTTCTACCTCAACTGGACAAGCTACCATCGCGGTTGACAAAGACCTGCAACGCTTAGGGCGCCCGTAGGGGGAATCGAACCCCCGACGCTGTGTGGAAGATGTATGGAACTACCATAATAACAGAACTACAATAATAACAGAGCTGCCGTGTAGAAGCTGTGTGGAAGATGTATGGAACTACCATAATAACAGAACTACAATATTAACAGAACTGCTGTGTAGACGCTGTGTGGAAAATGTATGAAACTACCATAATAACAGAACTACCGTAGGGAACTACCATAATAACAGAATTGCCGTGTAGAAGCTGTGTGGAAGCTGTATGGAACTGCCGTGTGGAAGCTGTATGGAACGATAGATTAACCACTGTTTGTTGCGTGCATGTTGGCTGTGGCGTTTGCCCCAGCAATAAGTAGGGAACAGCAATATGATATCATATGATACCATTTCATCATATGATATCATATGATGCTGGCAGTCTGACTAGGCCCAAGTTACCATTTAAATACAATCTCATATGATGCAATTTGTATGATCGATATCATATGATATCATCCTCACCTTTGGCCAACATCATATGATATGCTGATCCCTAGCAATAAGCCCAACATGCTTCACCTAGTATCCTGCCTAGTATCTATGGCACTACAGCTCGTACACTTTAAACTTTATGCCGTCTTGGTGTTGGATCTTGACTTAAACTCCTCGCTCGGAGGTTAGGGCCACTTCGTGTGCACACCTGGATCCCCAAGTCGGTGCTCGTTCCCAGGTCCTATCTTTTTCCACAGAAGTCTGCAGCAAATTGATGGATTGATATTATAGATATGATCCAATGATGATGAGTCAATTGTGACAGATCAAGACAACTCTACCTGGACGGGTGTGGGCTCACTCACCCACCCAGAGTGGCTCAAGTAAGGAGCCGTGTGTGAATTGCTAAGTGGTGTTTCATGAGATATATCATCAGATAGCCCTAGCGGCAGAAAAATACCTGATCAGAAGCTCAGGAGGAATTACTGCCCAGGGATCCGGCAACGCTTGACTAAGGGAGGCCACCAGCAGGTCGAGGGAATCTTCCATTGTGAAACTACCGGTATTGAGAACTTTGAAGCTCGCGGTGGAGATAAAAGCAAAGCAAGTCGTCGAGTTGCAGCATTGGGGTTGTAGCGGAGCTCCGATTGATTGGCAGGGGCTGAGCTAGTCCACTTCGAGGCAAGGACAATTTTCTGATTCTGGAATTTCGGGGGAATTATGGGGGGGGTTACGTTGTTTAGAGTTTTCTCGGCTGAGAGGAAACCTTATCGAGTTTCGGCCATCTGCGCTAGGCCCAAAGATCTGTGATGTACGGCCATGTACGGTGCTGCCACGGTACGAGAGTGACGACGCTGACCGACGCTGACTCCGTGAAGGTGACGGGCATGCCCGGGCATGGCGGGCAGCATGGGGGTCAGAAAAATCGCCTATTTCGACCATCAAACCCAGGAGCATCTGTTGACCCAACGCGAAAAAATATTCTCGAATTCGGGCGCTGATGCTGCAAGTTTAAAGGCTTATTGTGCAAGGCAGCCAATGTGAGGACCCCGCCGCCCCCCTGATTTTCGCTTTGTCTCAAGGATGCTCAACGGTCGAAATGCACGATTTCAGTACCCCGAAATTTGCTGTGGCAGCACCCCAAGGGGAAGCGTTTGGGAACGGCACTCTTGAAAACACCGAGCCATGGTGAGATCACTTATGCGCATAGATAATTATAATATGACCTCCCTATTGCATCAAAATTGATTTAAATTTCTTGCTTCGATCGCAAGTTTTTTTTTGTTTTCTCACATGAGCTTGTTTTGGGAAGTCATGAGTGTAACCGATTCAGTAGTGGGATTTGTCATGTTGGCGCCTGCAGGTCTTAAATGGGATGGGGGTGAGTGTGGGCTAGGGCCCTATCAATATTCGGGCCCTTTACCCCGTTGCAGGGTGTAAAGGGCCCCGTTACACAGGGTTTACAGGGGGTTTACAGAGGTCAAAGTCCCTCCCCGGGATCATAGCTGGGGTTGAGTCCCCTGTATGAAGTACATTACATTAACATTACATTTAATTACATTACATTAACATTACCATTAACATTACATTACCCTTTACATTTAATACATTAACATTACATTACACTTCATTACATTACATTAATTACATTACATTTTACATGATTTACATTACATTACATTACATTACATTTAAGTCTACTTGACAACCGCGAAGGGTGTATGAAGAACCTCCGGTGCCTTTTAACAAAAAGAAAAAACAACCCACAAGCTAAAAACCCCATTACATCGGGGTGTGGCCCCGAGACAAACAAACCAAGCTTTTCCTAACCCACCGGGTTTTGGTGGCGTAGGTATTTAAACCCCCTAGAGCCGACCCAGATCTTAACCCCCTTACAGTGGCGGAGGTTAAAGCCTAACAATGAGAAGTCACAAAGAAGAAAAGAAAAAAAGGGATAATAATACGGTGCCAACTAAGCAAGTCCAGGGGCCTTCCTGAACTTGCGCTTCTAAACAAGTAGAAAGATAAGTCGGCTGAGGTCGCTCCAGAAAGTCCTTAGTGGCCTTTCCCATTCATAAAGGTTTTTTTTCTTTGATGAGGCTGTCTTAGGCGAAGTTTGCCTCGTTGGCAGGTGCAAGTCGGGAAGGAAGCCAGGCAGTGGAGATGGGTACTATTACATTACATTACATATCATTACATTACATACATTACATTACATTACAATTTACATTTTAACAGTCTACTTGAACCACCGCGAGGGGTGGTAATGAGACCTCTGTTGGCTTTAGACAAAATAAAAATCAAACCCACAAAGCACAAAAACCCCATTAATCAGGGGTTTGTCGAGGGACAAACAAAACGCTAAACTAAACTAGGGGGGGGGGGGGGGTAAAAGTTTGTTTAGGTCCGAGGAAACTGCTAACCTAAGCTAGACTATCGTGCGTCCACACGAGAAAAAGGGGTCCGCGGGTTTTTCCCGGTTTTTTTACCCGCGAAATAAGGCTAAACCCACCCCTTAAACTAACCCTGCCCCTCGTTGGAACGAAACCTCTAAGCCCTTTTATAGATGTACATCACAGTCCCGAACCGTCGAGCACATTTTTTTTTTTCGCGCGATTTGGGCCCCAGCATATAACTTCGGGGTTCGAATGGGCACAAGTTTTCTACTTTAGTACAAGCCCCGTACTGCTCGCGAAGCCAAGCCACCTGCTGTCTCTCTCTTCGAAGTTTTCCATCCCTTCCCCTCGCGAGCTGTATACCTGGTAGAGCGTTACAATATTCCTCGCTTGTGAATTGCATTTAAGATTGCTCAATGTCTCATACATATTCGAAGTGAACAAGACCCGAACCTCGTAGGACGGCGTTGAAGCAAGCATGCCTCCCAAGGCGAAGAGGCCAGATCCTCCGCCTCCTCCCCCTCCCGAGGCCAACCCAGTAGACGAGGTACGTCGTCGCTACCCCACGACCTCCTTTAAACCCTCTCGTAATGCTCCCGCTCTCGCGGTCTATTTATAGTTTTCCGTGGAATGGGGCACTGCGTCCATGCACAGACTTCGACAGAAAGCAACCCTGGTTGACACCCATTATTCAGAGGTGACATTCCCCCCTCCCCCTCAACAACCCAGACAACAAACCACCCTTCCCTCTTTCCCTCCTCAACAGCAGGACCACCCACAAACCATCCCGATCCCCTCACAGAACCACCCCACGAAAACCCAACCCCTCCTCCTCACAAGCCACCTACAACTTCTCTCTCCCAATCCCGCCCCATCCATCTTTGGTTCCCCCCTTTCCTAATAACACTAAACAAAGACCCCATTCACCACCAACAAACCAATACTACCCCCACGCCCACCCCACCCACCCCCAACCCACCCCACACACACCCCACAACATACCCCCACCAAACCTTCCCCCCACCCCGCCCAACTCCCTCTTACCCTCCGCAGCTTCCCCCCAGTAAAAAGACTAGGACCCTGAAGGCGCCTCCCCAATCCAATACCCCCCCCCCCCCCCCCCCCCGCCCTCCCCTCCTCTCTACCCTCCGCCAGCCTCCCCCCAGGAAATCCAGGACCTTGGGAAGCCCCGTCCCTTTCCAGGTTAACATGGAGTTCCCGGTCGTCACGATGGTCTGCTTCTGCCCAGAGGTACAAGCCGGACCCCTGAAGGACACTCTCAAGAAAAAGGGTGTTGCTAGGAATCATTCCATTAGCGAGCTTATCCTCCGTCTAAGCCCGGAAAGCCAGCTAGCAAAGGACATTTCAGCAGAGCAGGACGCTCACTTTGATAGTGGCAAGCCCATGGAGGAGTACATGTGAGTGTGTGTGTAGGGGTTGATGGGTGTATGTGGGTGTGGGTGTACGTGGGTGTGGATGTAAGTGGGTGTGGGTGTATGTGGGTGTGGATGTAAGTGGGTGTGGGTGTATGTTTGGGTTGGATTAAGTGGGGTTCTGGTTTGTATGTGGGTGGTGGATTTAAGTGGGTGTGGGTGTCTGTAGGGGTGTTGGGGATTGTAAGTGGGGAGTGTGGGTGTAATTTGGGTGGATGTAAGTGGGTTGTGGGTGTAGTGGGTGTGGATGTTACTGGTTTGTGGGTGTATTTGGGTGTGATGTAAGTGGGTGTGTGTGTCATGTGGTGTTGCTGTAGTGGGGTGTGTGTTGTGTGTGGGTATTGGCACAAAGAACTGGGGTGAGAAACAACGAGGGAAAAAACAGCATGAGAAAAAGTAGGAAAAGAAAAAGGAAGGATTGAATTAAGCGAGGGAAAGAATGCGATAAAAGACGGTATTATGTTAATTGGTTGGTGGTCTTTGGGTGTTGGAATGCAAGTGGTTGTGGGTTTTAGGTGGGGTGTGGATGTTACGTGGTTTTTTGTGGGTGTCTGTGGGTGTGGGGTTTTGTCTGTGGGATGTGGGTGGTCCGGTTGTGGGCTGTCCGTGGTGTATGTTGTTAGGTGGGTGCTGGCTGTACGGGGGTTGTGGTGTCTGTGGGTGTGGGTTCACTGTGGGGTGGTGGGTTGTAGTGGGTGTGGCTGATTCCGTGGGTGTGGTGTCTTGGGTGTGGGCTGTCCGTGGTGTGGGTGGTTATGTTGTGTGGCTGTCCGTGGTGTGGGTTGTCTGTGGTTGTGGGCCTGTCCTGGGTGTGGGTGTATGTGGCGTGGGACATTGTAAGTGGGTGTGGTGTATGTGGGTTTGTGGATGTAGTTGGGGGTGTGGGTGTCTGGTGTGTTGGGATGTACGTGGTGTTGTGGGTGTATGTGGGGGGTTTTGGATTCAGTTGGTGTGGGTGGTATGTTGGCGTGGATGACGTGGGTGGGTGTAGGTGGGTGTGGATGTAAGTGGGTGGGTGTAGGTGGGTGTCGGTGGTAAGGTTGGGTGTCCGGTGGTCTGTGGGTGTGGTAGGGTGGTGAAGGTGTGTGGTGTGTAGGTGGGTGTCTGTATTGTGTGTGTTGGGTGAGTGGTTTGGCGTTAGGTGGGTAGTTAAGTGGGTAGGTGTGTAGGTTGGGTGTAGCCTGGTGTGGTGTTAGTAGTGTAAGGTTGGGTATAGGGTGGGTGTGGGCGTGGGTATAGGTGGGTTTAGGTGGGTGTGGGTGTTGTGTGTGTGTTTTATAAATTTACGCAGTACCCTGGGGTTTAGTCCAAATGAAGCTTTAAGGGACTTTACCCACCTTGCCTATCAGAGGGGCTAAACGAAAAAAGCTGCCTGAACTGGAACCCCCAACCATTGTTACGGCGGGGCCCTGGAGTTTTGTTGCTACAGCCACTTTGGTTTTTTTCCGAGGGACGCCCTTTTCCGTTTCTATCTCTACTTTTGCGACTTTCAGGGGTCCCTTGGCAAAACTAGTCACAAAATGCTCCTCCAGAAACCCCCCCCAAGGGCCCCGCTCTTTTAGTGGCTCTGCGGGGTTCGGGGGGCAGCGCGTTGCACTTGGGTCGCACTGAGTCGTTAAATTTGCAACGTGTCGTCAAAAACAAAGTGTGTATGTGTGTGGTGTGGTGTGGTGGGGATGGGGGGGCATGTGCATGGGCCTTACACACGTGTGTATTGGGGCTACTAGGCTAGGGCCTGGGTCGTCTATGTGCCAGGAGGAGGAGAAGAAAGAGTGTTTTTTGTGTGTTTTGTGGGTGGGTGGGTGTGGGGGTGGGGGGCCATGCCGCCTAGGCCCCTTAAACACACGTGCCGTATTGGAGCTACTTTTGGATAAGTTGGGGTGTCTTGTGCCAGGGAGAAGAAGAAGAAAGAGTGTGGGTGTGTGTATGGGTGTGTGGGGTGTGGGGGTGGTGTTTTTGGCGGGGGGGGGGGCCATGGTGCATGGCCCTTAAACACACGTGGTGTAATTGGGACCTTACTAGCTAGAGCATGTCGTTTATGTGCCATGATAATAAAGAAAGAGTGTAGGTTGTGTGTATGGTGTGTGTGTTGTATGTGGCGGTGTGTGTGGGGGGGGGCATGTGCATGGGCCGGTAACACCAACAGTGTATTGGCTACTAGGCTAGAGCATGGGCGTCCATGTGCCAGGAGAGAGAAGAAAAGAGTGTGGGTTGTGTGTTAGGGTGGTGGTTGGGTTGTGGGTGTGTGTGGGGGGCGGTGTTGCATGGGCCTTAAAAAAACACGTGTGTATTTGGAGCTACTTGGATAGCGTATGGGTTTCTTTGTGCAAGGAGAACAGAAGAAGAAAGAGTGTGGTGT
Source organism: Chlamydomonas sp. ICE-L (assembly GCA_013435795.1). NCBI lineage: Eukaryota > Viridiplantae > Chlorophyta > Chlorophyceae > Chlamydomonadales > Chlamydomonadaceae > Chlamydomonas > Chlamydomonas sp. ICE-L. Next base: position 3,498,257 of record JACBWV010000673.1, read on the forward strand.
TGTGTATGGGACGGGGGTGGTGTGTGTGGGTGGGTGGGGGGGGCATGGTTTGGCATGGGCCTTACGAACAACACTGTGTATTGGGCTACTGGAATAGAAAGCTGGGTTCCGTCCATTCCAAGGGAGGAGGAGGAGAAGAATAGTGCGTGTGCGTGGGTGTGGTTTGTAATGTGTGTGGTGTTTTGTAGTGGTGTGTTTGTTGTGGGTGTGTTGTGTGTGGGTTGTGGGGGGGGGGGGGGGCCTGTGTATGGCCCTTTACACACGTCCCTGTATTGGGGCTCTTAGGCCTTTAGACATGGGTCCCCGTCCAGGTCCCAAGGGAGAACAGAGGAAGAAGAAATAGTGTGTGTGTGTGGCGGGGTGGGTGGAGGGCATGTGCATGGGCCTCGCACGTGTGTATTTGGGCTGTCTAGGCTAGAGCGTGGGTCGTCCATGTGCCAGGAAGGTGAGAAAGAACGTGAGTTGTGTGTGTTTTGTGTGTAGGGGTGTGTGTATGGTGTGTGTGTTTTGTGTTTGGGGGGGGGGGAGGGAGGGGGGGGGGGGGGGGGTGGGGGGGTATTTTTTTTTTTTTTGTTTTTTTTTGTTTTTTTTTTTTTTTTTTTTTTGGGTGTCAATGTTTCTGAATCCTACCACGTTTGTATTTGGCCTCCTCCTCCTGTTCTAGCCTGTGGTCCTCCCTGTGCCCACTCCCTCCTTCACCCCTCTCCACCCCCCCCGCCCCCCCCCCCCCCCCCCCGGTTGAGTATGAACCAGAGGTTTGAGAGAGACAAACTAATAGACCTGGAATTAAAAATGCATGAGGTTAGTAATACTTACATTCATCCGGTTAGTCCACTTACCTTCCATCCGGTTTCTCTCCTGGTGGCCTACAGCATTCATCCGGTTCTCTCATTCCCCTTTAGTCGGTCGTCTCCTCCCTTACCCTCCCTGATCTACGCCATTCCTCCCATCCGGATCCTTCTTCAGCCGGTTCCCGTTCCTCCCTGCTTTTTCCCTTATGCCGCCCGTCCTGTCCCGGTTGGGCCAGCCTCTTCGCCGATTAAGACCCTGCCCCTCTCAATTTTGCCTCCCACCCCCTACTATTCATCCCCCCCTCCCCATACCTGCCCCACTCCCCAGCCTGCTGCCCCACTCATCACACAACACGCCTCAACCACACCCACGCACCACACACAAACCCCAACTCAACAAACACACCCAACACACACGGCTCGGCGCCGGTTTCAGGCGGCGGAGGAGGCACTTCAGGAGTGGAAGGCCAAACTTGAGCAGGAGAGACTAGACTCCATTGCAGAGGCAGAGGAGAATGGGACAGGTGTGTGTGCGTGCGATGATTTAAATGTGTATTATATATTTTGGAAGTGCCCCCCCTTCTGAGGGGCGGGGGCCCCAGGGTTACCCATTTGTTTGTTTGTCTGTCATGTGTTGGGGTCGGCTATGTTATATAATATTAGTGAATAAATAATATTATATAATATTCTATAATATTAGTCGGACGGACGAGCCGGCTCATCTCACACCAGAAGTTCGAATTTTATTTGAAAAACAATATTATTGTGACACTAAGAAGAATATAGTGAAATAGTTTAGTTTGTTCCAAACACTAATATAAGTTGCCGTTCCCTATTCATGTGTCACCCTGGCCCTAATGAAGTTGTAAACCTTCTGAAGCAGAGCCCCCAGCCGCAGATGAGGAAGATGAATAGCGTGAACTGAGCAAAGAAGAGGAGGCATACACGGATGTGTCAGAGATGTTGGTTTGGTTGGTTGGTTGGGTTGGTTGGGTGATCCACCTTGCCACACTCCCCCCCCCACCCACGCACCCACCCATCCTTCCTCCCACCCACCCACCCACGCACCCACACATCCTTCCTCCCACCCACCCACCCTCCTCCCTCACACCCTTCTGCACAGAGCCCCCAGCGCAGAGTAGGAAGACAAGAGCCTCACTGAGCAAGAGAGAGGAACAATTCAAAGATGTGTCCCTGAAGATGTTGGCCTATGCTGAGGTAGTGTTCACCCACCCCACCCACCCAGCAACCCTCCCACTCTTCCTCCCACCCACCCCACCACCATCCCTCCCACCTCCTTCCTGAAACAGAGCCCCCAGCCCCAGAGGAGGAAGATGAAGAGCCTGAACTGAGCAAAAGAAAAGAGAAACATCAAGTATGTGGTCTGAGATGTTTGGCCGATGCATGAGTAGTGTGCACCCACCCACCCACCCTCCACTCCCTCCCACCCTTCTTAACAGAGCCCCCAGCCCCCAGAGGAGGAAGAACGAACAGCTGAACGGAAGCAAATAAGAAGAGGAAACATTCAAGGATGTGTCTGAGATGTTGGCTGATGCTGAGGTAGTGTTTTCACCCAATCCATCACCCACCCATCAACACCTCCCACAATCCGCCCACCTAACCACCCACCCTTTCCACTCTAAAAAATAACCACTCTACCTCCCACCCCCCACCTACCCAACCTCCCTCCCCTCTCCGCCTCCCCTCCCCCCACCTCCCCCCATTCCGCCCACTCGTTCTAAACAGGCCCCCACCCCCAGAGGAGGAGACAAGAGCGTGACTGGCAAGAAGAGGAAACATACAAGGATGCATCAGACCTGTTGGCCGATGCTGAGGTAGTGTTCAAGGAAGCTAGCGAGAAGCTGCAATCCTCCAGCTCCGTGATGGACGAGCCCTTCGTGGCATACCCAGTGTACTGGATGGAGGGCCTAGGCAGTACACTCGAGGAAGTGAAGGCAGGTGTAGATGGAGGTGTACCGCTGAGAACTGTGGTGTGGGGAAAGCCCTTACCATCTGATCCCGCTCCCGCCCTTGCTGAGGGTTCCGAGGCAGGGACGGCGGCTGCTGAGGAGGGCGCAGACGCAGCCCCCCCAGCAGAGACTGTGGCCCCGGAGATCTTCACGGCACTACGGAAATCTGCAAAAAATGCAGCCTGGGATGAAAAGATGGCCATGGTGGTTGCGTTGGAGGTGGAGCTGCCTAAAAGGTTAGATCCAAGGGCCTGAGTGTGTATGTGTGTGAGTGTTTGTGTGAGTGTGTGTGTGTGTGTGAAATCGCAAAAAGTGCAGCCTGGGATAAGAAGATGGCCATGGTGGTTGCGTTGGAGGTGGAGCTGCCTAAAAGATTAGATCCAAGGACCTGAGTGTGTATGTTTGTGTGTGTGAGAGAGTGTTTGTGTGAGTCAGTGTATGTTTTTGTGTTAGTGTGTGTGTGTGTTTGTGTGAGTGTGTGTATGTGTGTGTTTGCGTTAGTGTGTGTTTGTGTTAGTGTGTGTATGTGTTAGTGTGTGTGTATATGTGTGTGTTCGTGTGAGTGCATGTGTGTGCGTATGTGTATATGTGTGTGTGTGTGTGTGAAATCTGCGAAAAGTGCATCTTGGGATGAGAAATGGCCATGGTGGTTGCGTTGTAGGTGGAGCTACCTAAAAGGTTAGATCCAAGGACCTGAGTGTGTATGTGTGTGTTTGCGTGTGTGTGTTTGTGTATATGTGCGTTTGTGTGTATGTCTGTGTGTGGGGGGGGGCGGGAACCAAGGACCTGTGTGTGTGTGTGTGTGTGAAATCTGAGAAAAGTGCAACATAGGAAGGTAAGATGGCCATGGTAACACAAATTCCGATTGACCCCTCACCACCTCTCTCCCACCCCTACCCCAAACCCCTATTGACCCCACACCACCTATCTCCCACCCCTACCCCAAACCCCTATTGACCCCACACCACATCTCTCCCACCCCTACCCCAAACCCCTATTAAACCCTTCCTATCCTGTCCCTCCCCTACCCCTACCCCAGCTCCCTATTGACCCCACCCAACCCTATCCCAACATGTCAGATCATCCAGAAGCAGACCCCCCCCAAGACACTGGCAAGGGGCAAGGAAGCCCTTCCCGTCCTGTCCCCCCCCCCCCCCCCCCCCCCCCAAGACACTGGCAAGGGCAAGAAACCCCCTCCTAAGAGAGGGCAATGAGCAAGGCAAGGGCAAGAAACCCTCCCCACCCCTGTCCCACCCCTACCCCAACGCCCTATTGACCCCACCCACCCCCTACCCCAACCTTTCAGTCCTCCAGAAGCAGACCCCCCCCCCCCCCCCCCCCCCCCCCCCAGACACTGGTAAGGGGAAGAAGCCCCCTCCTAAGAAGGGCAAGTGGAAAGTGCCTGAGCCAGATTCTGCACCCTCTCTCCTACCCCTACCCCAAACCCCTCTTGACCCTACCCCTACCCCTACCCAAACGTTTCAATCCTCCAGAAGCAGACCCCCCGCCAGACACTGGCAAGGGCTAGAAGCCCCCTCCTAAGAAGGGCAAGGATCAAGAGCCTGAGCCAGATGCTGCACCCCCTCCCCTAACCCTACGCCCCACCCCAACGCCCTATTGACCCTATTGACCCATCCCACCCCTACCCGCAACCTTTCAGTCCTTCAGAAGCAGACCCCCCCCCCCCCCCCCCCCCCCCCCCAGACACTGGCAAGGGCAAGAAGCCCCCTCCTAAGAAGGGCAAGGAGCAAGGGCCTGAGCCAGATGCTGCGCCCCCTACACTACCCCTACCCCAAACCCCTATTGACCCCATCCCACCCCTACCCCAACCTTTCAGTCCTCCAGAAGCAGACCCCCCCCCAGACACTGGCAAGGGCAAGAAGCCCCCTCCTCCTAAGAAGGGCAAGGACCAAGAGCCTGAGCCAGATGCTGCGCCCCCTCCCCCTGCGGTTGACACCCCAGGCTGGGACATCCTTGCCACGTTGATGAGCGATTTGCAGAGCCGTGCACGAGCTTACGATGAGTGGCGCTCCAAGGTACATGGAAGTAATGCATGGTGGAAAATGAATCATAATTGAATGGATAATAATATAATAATATGAACAACATAAAAATTAATTTAAATTAAACGATGAGTGGTGCTCCAAGGTCTATGGTAGTAATGCATGGACAGAATTATGAATTATAATTGAATTGATAATATAATAATAATAATAATAATAATAATAATAATAAGAAGAAGAAGAATATACAAAATATACAAATTAATTTAAATTTAACAATGAGTCGCAGTCCAAGGTACATGGAAGTAATGTATGGACAGAATTATGATTTATAATTGAATTAATATACATATAACAATTATACGATGAGTGGCGCTCCAAGGTACATGGTAGTAATGCTTGCAGTTTTTAAGCCATTCCTATCACTATACATATTCATTAAATTAAATTAAACAATGAGTGGCGCTCCAAGGTACATGGAAGTAATGCATGGACGCAAATGAATTATAATTGAATTTATAATATAATAATATTAACAATATAAAAATTAATTTAAATTAAACGATGAGTGTCGAACTAAGGTACATGGAAGTAATGCATGGACAGAATTATGATTTATGAATTATAATTTAATTAATAATATAATAATAACATACTTGAATTAATAAACATATAAAAAACGTTGAGTGGCGGTCTGAGGTACATGAAAGTAATGCATGCAGTTGACTAGCCTTCCTATCACGGTTGGGCAAGTCCCTTTAGCCTATTTGGCCAACCCCAGGACTGTAACACACATTCACACATGGACGAAAATGAATTATAATTGAACTAATAATATAATTGAATTAATAAAAATACATTACATTACATTAAATTATATTAAACGACGAGTGGCGGTCTAAGATATATGGAAGTAATGCATGGGCAGATGAATTATAATTGAATTAATTATATAATAGTAGAATACTAATATGATTGAAGTAATAAAATATAAATGAAATTAAATGATAAGTGGCGCTATATAGAAATAATGCATGGACGAAATCGGACGAAATTATGAATTGATAACAAGTAAATAAAACATGAATTATCATGAAATTAAGTGAATTAGCTCCTGTGGAACCCCCGGCTGTTAGTGCATGGAGAGTTACCCGCTTAAGAGTATTCAAGCCAAAGTGTTGTTTGTTTGTGGGTTTATGAATCACTCTCATCCAGGAGGAGACAATTAAAATATCCTTTCCACCACTCCGGGTACGTGTCATAACAAATACTCGAATGTGAAAGGGGGGCCGATTTCCTGTCGAAACCTGCCGTCGCAGGCAACTTTTTGTTAAAGGTTTTTGTCATGCCTTTTATTTTCAGCCCTTCCTGTCACAGTTGGGAAAGTCCCTTCAGCCTAATTGGCCTGTAACATACATACATACATACATACATACATACATACATACATACATACATACATACATACACACATACATAGGTTCGCATCTACAACGTGATCACTCCCACAGAGAAGAACCCCTCACATAAGGAGGCAGTGCCCATGATGCTTTATGAAAGCCTGCTGGAGGACGTGCCCGCGGAGCAAACAGGGGTGCCAGTGCTGATGCATGCCATGCTAGAGCAGGTGGCGCGCAATGTGCAGGGCAAGGAGGCTGTCCAGGAGGGAGAAGTGATAGGAGCACAGTCCTACGCTCTATCAGCCATCGACAGGTATGGGGAGCTGGTCACACTGCTAATTTTGAGGGTCTTCGGGTGCCTGCGCTGATGCATGCCATGTTAGAGCAGGTGGCAATCAATTAGCTGGGCGAGGAGGCGGTCCAGGAGGGAGAGGTGATAGGAGCACAGTCCTACGCTCTGTCAGCCATCGACAGGTAGGGGGAAGCTGGTCACATCGCTAATTTGGAGGGTCTTCGGGTGCCTGTGCTGATGCATGCTATGATAGAACAGGTGGCACGCAATGTGCAGGGCAAGGAGGCGGTCCAGGAGAGAGAGGTGATAGGAGAACAGTCCTATGCTCTATCGGCCATTGACAGGTAGGGGGTAGCTGGTAACACTGCTGATATAGAGGGTCTTTTATGCAGGGATTTTTATGCAGGGATTTGTTTTCCCGCTATATATAGCGATCGCTACTTATGGCCCCGTTTTGGCCCCAATTGCCGCTATAAAGAAGAAAGAAAACACGTTTGGCCTAAATAGCTCTATGTGGTCCTCAAAGCTATACAAAGCTACACAAATGCTGTCCCTGGAGGAGGCCTAAAACCATCAAGCTTGAAATACCCACTTTCAGATTTGAAAACAAAATCTCTGCTTTTCTGCACCCCTTGGGCACCCCGTTCACCAGTAATTCACCCTTTCAAGCCAAATAAAAGAGTGTCGATGACCTCCCAAATTAGCAGTGTCAGCACTTAGCTGGTGAGCACTTATTTTTCTAACCTACCTAAACCCTAAATCCTAAACCCAGCCCACCTAGACCCTAAACCACCTAAACCTAAACCTCCTAGACCCAAGTGCTGACCAGCGAAGTTCTGACCAGCATACCCCAACTCCCTCAACAGAGCCTTTGAAGTGTTCAGTGCCGCCGAACGTGGCGAGGTCTTCCTCCCAGAGCCTGAGGCCCAGTCCGACTCAGACTACACTCTTGTTCAAGAGGGTGACAGGCTGGCAGCTGTGGCTGCTGGGCTTGGTCTGGGCCATGTGCCCTCTGAGCCACGCAGATCCCGCTCCCCCACGTCTACTCTGGAGGGGCCCCTTCAGGACAACCAAATGGTTGGAATGGATAACCCTAACTACCCCGCCCACTTCAACTTCAATTTCGACGACGAGGAGGATGCGCAAGGTGTTGGGGAGGCAGGTGATTCTAAGGGCGGTGAGGGTGAGGGAGATATTATCCCTCTCTCATTACTCCGCCCTGATGGCTCGCTGGATGTGGCGGCCGTGGAAGCTCACATGCAGTCCCTCTTGCAGGTACAAGCTCAGGCTTCATAGATATTGGGTAGTGGATAGTAGATAGTAGATAGTGGGTAATAGATAGTGAGTAGTAGATAGTAGGTAGAGGGTAGTAGATAGTCGTTAGTCGGTAGTGGGTAGTAGATAGTAGAAAGTGCACTGTAGAAGCTCACATGCAGTCCCACTTGCAGGTTATTGTTTTTCTATCAATTTCCTGTAGGTAAGGTCAGGTTAGGTTGCAAATTCACACGTAGTACCTGAAGTGACTCATGCAGTCCCTCATGCAGTTTTCCCCCTTTTCAAGCCCCTGTAGGTCAGGTTACGTTAGGTTAGGTTGCTAATTCACACGTTGCACCTGAAGTGACTCATGCAGTCCCTCCTGCAGTTTTTTCCTTTTCAAGCCCCTGTAGGTCAGGTTACGTTAGGTTAGGTAAGATTCACACGTGGCACCTGAAGAGACACATGCAGTCCTTCCTGCAGTTTTTCCTTCTTTTCAAGTTCCTGTAGGTCAGGCTAGGTTAGGTTGCTAATTCACACGTTGCACCTGAGGTGACACATGCAGTCCCTCCTGCAGTTTTTCCCTTTTCAAGCCCCTGTAAGTCAGGTTGCGTTAGGTTAGGCAAGATTCACACGTGGCACCTGAAGAGACACATGCAGTCCTTCCTGCAGTTTTTTCTTCTTTTCAAGTTCCTGTAGGTCAGGTTAGGTTAGGTTGCTAATTCACACGTTGCATCTGAGGTGATACATGCAGTCCCTCCTGCAGTTTTTTCTTTCAAGTTCATGTATTCAGGTTAGGTTAAGTTGCAAATTCACACAGCACCTGAAGTGACATATGCAGTTCCTTCCTACCCCACCCAGATACATTTTTCGACTTTTTCGATGGTTTCGGAGCTTACAACCCCTTCAGGCCCCGGTTCCGACATGCGGTACACGAGCAAATTTTTAGCGGCCCCCTGTATGAGATATGCATTTATTTATGTATATATTTATTTATGTATTTATTAAATATCTTACCTGCAGGTGCCCGGTGTGGGTGGATATGGGCTACCCCCTATTGAAGAAGCTACCCCGCAGGCTGCTGCAGCTGCTCCTGCTAAGGGTGAGATGGGCAGCTCAGAAGAAGCTGCTGGTACAGAGGGTAGCTACACAGAAGCCGCCAAGGACGCATCGACACCCCCACCAGCAGCAGTAGTAACAACCCCACGAGCAGCAGCAGTAATAACCCCACGAGCAGCAGCAGCAGCTGGGCTTGGGGCCACCGGCAGCCCCACCGCTGCAAGCCCTAGGCTGCCAGCAGATCAGGCGGGAGTCTCTGGAGGGGAAGGGGAAGCCAAGCCACCTGCCCCCGCTCCTCTGTCAGTTGCCGCCACGACGCGCTTCCAACTGCTACAGGTAAGCACTTGTTAAAAACGTAACTGTTTGCATACCACTTTCAAACATGCATTATACCATGATATACCATTCAACATAAATACATTATACCATTCAACGTAGATACATTATACCATGATATACCATTCAACATACATACATTATACCATTCAACATACATACATTATACCATTCAACGTAGATACATTATACCATTCAACATACATACATTATGCCATTCAACGTATATACATTATACCATTCAACATATATACATTATACCATTCAACGTATATACATTATACCATTCAACATACATACATTATACCATTCAACGTATATACATTATACCATTTCCGGGCAAAAAGTCCCAGGGGTGGGTTGTGACAAGTCCTATGCAGCATCGCAAACAACTTGGAAAACTGGCGGAGAGTGTTGGCAACGGAACAACATATGGCAACGATGGAGCTGACCGAAGCCAGTTAGTTATAAGACAGTTGCCTGATGTGTCAGGCTTCGTCTCGGCATGTCCGTCAGACGTACAGACAGATAGACAAGGCGGTGAATCTAGGGGCTCCCGGGCTCCACGCTTTGTGCTCCGCCGGATTTGGGGGGCAGCGCGTTGCACTGGGGTCACAACGAGTCTTGAGAAAATAAAAACAATGCCCCTAGCACCCAGGAGCTAGGCAGAACCTGGTCAGCACTAGGCTGGTCAGGACTTCTTTTCCTAAACCACCTAAACTCTAAACCCTAAACCCTAAACCTAAACCACCTAAACTCTAAAACCTAAACCCTAAACCACTCAACATAAACCACCTAAACCCAAGTGCTGACCAGCTTCCCCCTACTGCTGCAGCTGCTGCTGCTGCAGGCTTGCGCCTCAATGCTGCCCCCTAGCCCCTCCCTTTCCCATACCCCTCCCTATTGCTGCTGCTGCTGCAGGCATGCGCCTCAATGCTGCCCCCTAGCCCCTCCCGCCCCCCGCTCCACCCCCCCCCCCCCCCCCCCCCCCCCCCCCCCCCCCCCACACACACACACACACACACTCACCCTTCCCCACCCCCACTCACCCCACCCCACCCCCTACTGCACCTGCTGCAGGCTTGCGCCTCAATGCTGCCCCCTAGCACCCAAGAGGCTCACAAGGCAGAGATTATGCGACGCAACTTCATTGAGCCGCTGCTTCCTGCGGTTCTAAAGCAGGTTGTTTCAAGCGCTCAACATAGCTTGCCCCACAGCAAGCTAGCGCGCCACGGGAGCTGTTCTCTGCTAGCTTGCTATGCCGGAGACTACGACCGCAGGGACGGCTTAGGCCTTCCTATGGCCATTTCCTTTGCCACATACTGGCAAAAGAGCATGATTGCCATCACAGAGGGAGAAAAGCTTGAGATGCCTGAGAAGGCATACAAGGTGGGTAGGGGGAAGCTAGCCCCCACTTAAGGTAGCCTCTACCAGTCGGGGGGGGAGGGGGGGAGGGAGGAAAACAGATTTTGGATTGCATGTTCTATATCCAATTTATATGGGAGTTGGAATTGTGGAAGTTTCATACAAAAGGAAGGGGGACATAAAGGTGAAAAAAAGGTTTGAGATGCCTGAGAAGGCATACAAGGTGGGGAGGGGGCAGCTAGCCCCCACTTGAGGTAGCCTCTACCGGGGAAGGGGGGGGGGGGGGGGGGGGGGGGGCAGGAAGACATATTCTGGACCGCATGTTCAATACGGTGTCCGCTTCAGATGGGATTTGGAATTGCGGAAGTTTCATACAAAAGGAAGGGGAAAATAAAGTTGAAAAAAGTTTCGAGATGCCTGAGAAGGCATACAAGGTAAATAGGGGAGAGCTGGCCCCCACTCAAGGCAGCCCCCACTTATTTGAACCCTAAACCCACCTATACCCTAAACCCTACACCCTATAAACACCAGAACCCTAAATCTTTAGATCAAAACCTAGACCACTAAACCCTAAAACCCCTAAGCCCCCTAAACTGAAGTGGGTGCTGCCTTCCCCTCCGTCTGCACAGGGGTCATTCACCCCCCACCCCCATGCGCCCACCCACATCCCACCCCCACACCCATCTACCCACCCACGTACCCACTACCCACCCACCCACCGACCACCCCCATGCACCCACCCACACACCCACACACCCCCATGCACCCACCCACCACCCACTCACCCCACTCACCCACCCCCATGCACCCACCACCCACCCACCCACCCACCCACCGACCAGTGGTCCCTGACCTGCAACAGAGAATCAGCCAACCCCACACCCCACACACACACACACACCCACTGCCTCCTCTGCCACCCACCCACACCCAACCCACACCTACTGCCTCCTCCGCCACTCAACACCCACCCACACACCCACACACACCCACACACCCACACACACTGCCTCCTCCGCCACCCACCCAACACCCACCCACACCCACACCTACTGCCTCCTCCGCCACCCACCCACACCCACCCACACCTGCCCTCCTCCGCCCCCCCCCCACCCCCCACCCACACACACACATCCATCTGCCAGGTGGTCCCTGACCTGCAACAGAGAATCAGCAGCGGGCGCCATATCAAGTTTCAGTACAGCGCCGATGGATCTGTCATTTCAAAGAGCGGATCTGGTCTCATCAGCATCGTTAAGGACTCTACGAGAGTGGTCTTCTCTGCCGGTCAAGCTAGCGTGCAGGAGGGAGATGCAGACGCTGATTCATCAAAGTACATGCTGGCTGCCACCCTAGACGATGGGGTTGTGGTCACCGCATGCCAGGTTGGGGTGCTGCCCCCCCTGCCCCCCCCTGGGCCTACCCCTGAAGAGGTGAGTCCTAAAGCTTTCTTCATCTTCAACATCATCATCCTCATCATCTTCATCATCCTCGTCATCATCCTCATCATTATCCTCATCCTCATCATCCTCATCCTCATTATCCTCACCAGCCTCCTCAGCATCCTCAGCACTATCAATGCCACGATCATCATCATCATCATTCCCATCCTTATCCACATCCTCACCCTCACCATCACCATCCTCATCCCCATCCTCATCATCCCCATCCTCATCCTCATCCTCATCCTCCTCATCAGCATCCTCATCAGCAACCTCATCAGCATCCTCATCAGCATCCTCAATGCCACCACCATCATCATCGTCATCATCACCATCATCACCATCATCATCATCATCACCATCATCATCATCATCACCATCATCACCATCATCATCATCATCATCACAATCAGTTACCATCCTCTTCACCATCATCACCATCATCACCATCATCACCGCCACCACCACAACCACGACCATCATCATCATCGATGATTGTATTCATCTACACCACCACCACCACCACCCCATTCACCACCACCGCCACCCTAATCACCACCACCACCACCACCACCATCACCACCACCACACACACCACCACCACCACCACAACCACCATCATCTCCTGCAGGTTGAGGCCGCCAAGAAGGCAGCGGAGGTAGCAGCAGCTCTCGCAGCTGCCGAGGCAGAGGCTTTTGCAGCAGCAGCTAAGAAGGGCGGCAAGGCCAGGCCTCTCACCCCCCCTAAGGACGCGGACGTGGAGTCCTCAGAGTCCACTCCGCCTCCCCCACCTCCCCCACCAGATGCCGCCCCCGTGCTGGCTGTTCAAGTAGCCACCCCACAGGGAATCACTGTCGGCTTGACCACAGAGGGTAAGGTCACCGTGATCCGCCCCAACAAGCCAGACCTACACAACGGTGGCTTGTCCCCCCCCAGTGCGGAGCAGACCTACCTGGCGTTGACACCGGATGGCGTGATGGTCC
>JACBWV010000673.1:3516151-3620539 GCA_013435795.1 Chlamydomonas sp. ICE-L
TCTTAGCCGGTTAGCACTTAGCTGGTCGGCACTGAGCTGGTCAATCCTTATCTGGTCAGGACTTAGTCGGTCGACACCTAGCCGGTCGGCACTTAGCTGGTCAGTACTTAGCTGGTTAGTACTTAGCTGGTCAGCACTTAGCTGGTTAACACTTAGCTGGCCAGTATTTAGCTGGTTAGTACTCAGCTGGTCAGCACTTAGCCGGTTAGCACTTAGCTGGTCGGCACTGAGCTGGTCAATACTTATCTTGTTAGGACTTAGCTGGTCATTGCTTAGCTGGTCGGCACTTAGCTGGACGGCACTTAGCATATCAGGACTTAGCTGGTCAGGACTTAGCTGGTCAGCACTTAGCTGGCCAGTTCTCAGCTGGTCGGCCCTTCTCTTCCTAAACCACCTAAACCCTAAACCACCTAAGCCTAAACAACCTAAACCTAAGTGCTGACCAGGCAAGCGCTGACCAGCTTCCCCTCACACACAACACACCCCACAACACTGGATGGGTGAGCCTCCAGTAGCTGCTGAATCCCACGCCGCCACCACATACCCCCCACACACCCCACACACACCCTTTACGTTTCTTGTAACCTCCCACCCGCACTCCCCCCAACCACCCACCCCCCCACACACACACCACAACACAGGATGGGTGAGCCTCCAGTAGCTGCTGAATCCCACGCCGCCGCCGCTGGTCCACACTTCACCCTCAATCCAGGTAAGTTGTTGTTTGTTGGGTGGTGGTGGTGTTGATTGGTGGTGTTGGTGGTGGGGGTGGTGGGTGGTGGTGGATCCAGGGTGAAGCACAGACATGCAGAGGGGGATAGGGAAATGTATTCTCCAATATAAGTGTAGCCAAACCCCAATCCCTCACCCCCATACCCAGTCCCCCACCAACCAATCCCTCACCCCCATACCCAGTCCCCCACCAACCAATCCCTCACCCCCATACCCAGTCCCCCACCAATCAATCCCTCACCCCCATACCCAGTCCCCCGCCAATCAATCCAGGCATGTTTTTTGTTGTTTTGAGTGAGGTGGGGGTGAAGTTTGGGGGATGGGGGGTGAAGGTGGGGGTCTGGGTCTGGGGGTGAGGGATTGGGGTTTGGCTACACGTACCCACTTATATTTAGGGAACGGCAATATGATTTCATATGATGCCGGCGGTCTGACTATGCTGAAGTTGCCATTTATATACAATATCATACGATGAAATTTGAGTTAGGAGAGGGGGGGGCTTAGGAGCTTAGGAGCTTAGTGATACTAGCGCTATTAACACTATTTAGTGCTAAAATAAATCCCATAATTATAGCGCTAACTAGAGATGAAGAGGAGAAATAGCACGTCATCGTCCGTAGCCTTGCGTAGCCCATCGTACGTTCCCTTCGTAGCCCTACGTACGTAGCTCGTAGTAGCCCGTCATACGCAGCCCTACATAGCCCGGCATACGTACCCTACGTAGCCCTGCGTAGCCCGTCGTACGTACCCAACGTAGCCCAAAAGATAAACAGTGGTCTAGAGTTTAGACAGACCCATCCAGGATGTTTGCCATTTTCTTGTATGCTGTTATATACTTATTTTCCTCCAATGTAACATGAGATATAATAATACGGGGATCTCTGTTCGCTCCCGCTGTTATGAGCTACTTCATCATGAACTCATGATGGTCAGGTCATGCACAATTGCCACAAAGCTCAGTAGGATGCATAACAACAATCTCTACACATATGGCACTTGTTCTGGGTTGTTTGGCTAAGTTTGGCTCAATTAGTTGTGCACTATTAGGGCGTATTTAGCTAATAGCCCTAATAGGGTTAATTTGGTCAAACGTTAGCCCTAAACTCCGAAGCCTAATGGTATCATATGATATCATACTCTCCTTCGGCCACCATTATATGATATGCCGGCCCCTACTTATATTGAAGAATACATTTCCCTACCCCCCTCTGCATTTCTGCCCTTCACCCTGGATCCACCACCACCCAACACCACCCAACACTCACCCACCCACCGTGTCCCCCCCCCCCCCCCCCCCCCCCCCTCCACACCCACACAACACCCAATCAGCACTCACCCTCCCACTGTGTCCCCCCCCCTCCACACCCACACAACACCCACACAACACTCACCCACACACGGTGTCCCCCCCTCCACACCCACCCACACAACACCCACCACCCACCGCACTTGACCCTGAATCCTGGAGGCTGACCATGTAACAATCCAAATACCAATGCAAATTCAGGAGGTCGACTTGGGCACTGGCCGGAGCCCAGCCCCCTTACGTGGGAGGAGATCCCTCTGCCACCGCCTCCCCCTCCCCCTCCACCCCCCCTGGACTCAGACAAGGAGCAAGAGGAGGAGGACTTGGATAGTGAGGATGAGAAGCTCCCTCCACCCCCTCCGCCCCCTCCTGAACCCATCGTCCACGTGAATCCCTTAGCTCCCGGCGTGTCCCCACGGCTGTTTGTTATTTACTCCTCCGGGGACGGGTACGAGATCGTTGGGGAGACAGCTGTGGCCAACTTCCTGGAACATGGAGCCATGTCGCCTGGAGCTGTTAAGAAGGTAGAGGAGCTGGCCTCAGCTCCGGAACCAGGTGTCAAGGTGCATTCGCTCCTCACATCTGTGTACCTCCGTAGTGCCGGGCCCTATCCTCTCACCCGGAGTGGTGAAGTGCAAGCAGTACGCTATGACCCGTACCTTGCTGAAATGGTGCCCTCGATTCGAAGGACCTCCACCCTCAAGGTCCCGCCCGTATGCATCCAGGGACCTGGCCTGGATTCGGCTTATATGCCAGCTGTGTCGGGCTACGCCCCCCCTGCGGATGGTCAACTCCCTCGCCTGCCTATCCTTGTCTACCGGGAACTGCTGGAGCATCCCCAGCTGACAGACGAGCAGGTGTGCAATGCTTACTTATCACTTGCTTATAAACAGCTAATAATCTACTTATAACCTGCTAATCATCCGCTAATAATGTGCTAATAATATACTTATAACCTGCTTATAATATGCTAATAACCTGCTAATAACCTGCTTATAATATGCTAATCATCGGCTAATAATATACTTATCACTTTCTTATTAACAGCTAATAATCTGCTTATAACCTGCTAAAAATCTGCTAATAACCTGCTAATAATCTGCTAATAACCTGCTAATAATCTGCTTATAACCTGCTAATAATCTGCTTATAACCTGCTAATAACCTGCTAATAATCTGCTTATAACCTGCTAATAATCTGCTTATAACCTGCTAATAATCTGCTTATAACCTGCTAATAACCTGCTAATAATCTGCTTATAACCTGCTAATAATCTGCTTATAACCTGCTAATAATCTGCTTATAACCTGCTAATAACCTGCTAATAATCTGCTTATAACCTGCTAATAATCTGCTTATAACCTGCTAATAATCTGCTTATAACCTGCTAATAACCTGCTGAAATAACACTCTGATAATAATACTCTGCTCATGACCTGCTTATAAACTGCAGAAATAATCTGCTTATAACCTGCTAATAATCTGCTAATAATACTCTGCTTATGACCTGCTTATAAACTGCAGAAATACTCTGCTTATAACCTGCTAATAATCTGCCAATAACCTGCTTATATCCTGCTTATAACCTTCCAATAACCTGTTTATAATCTGCTTATATCCTCTTTATAACCTGCTAACAACCTGCTTATACTCTGCTTATAACCTATTTATAATCTGCTTATAAGCTGTTTATAACCTGCTAACAACCTGCTTATAATCTGCTTATGTTATTGCAGTCTAGCCGTTAAGGTGTAGCTAAATAGGCTAAATAGATTTGCCCAACCTCAATACTGGGAATGGTTGTAAACAAAACAAGCACTTGTGAACTGAACCTTAACCAATTGGAAACTCCAAGAATTAGTGCTGTGCAGATGCTTGGACTTCCTGCCTATTCAAATGTATGTATGCTACAGTCCAGGGTCTAAAACAAAACAAAAAGGGTCTAGCCAATCAGGCTTAATGACTTGCCCAACCTTCAATAATATGAATATAAGATGAAATTATCACTGTAGCGCGAAATCAGGGCCTCCGTCAGTAAAACGATCGTTGGGGGGTCAGTTCATCAGTGTCTTTTCTTATTGGCCCCTCCTGATCCTACGGTTGGGCAAGTCTCTTTAGCCTATATGGCCTACCCCTGTATTTTAACAACAACTTACATGCATGCATACATACATTCATACATAAGTACATACATACAAACAAACATACATACATACATACATACATGCATACATGCATACATTCAAGTGACGGGTGGTCAGCCCCAGTGCAAGCAAACGGGCTGGCCCCCTCAACCTCACTCCTCGTAATAAGGCATACTTTTTATTTATTCGTTTACAGGTGACGGCTCTGGAGGAGGCCGCTGCTGTTACAGCTGAAGGGGAAGAGGACCCCTTGCAGCATCGCTCTCAACGTGCGAGTAGGGGTAATGCTGCTAGACACGAGGTGTACGCGACCAAGGCGGCGGCAGAGGCTGCAATTGAGAAGGCAAAGGAGGAGGCTGTTGATGAGTTAGCCACCCATGCAGCTGAAATACAAAAGCAGAAATACAGCTGGCCTCCCAAGGTGGGAGAGTTTGACCACACACACGCCACTCACCACCACACCATATCCCACCCCACCCGCACACACCATATCCCACCATACACCCCTACCACCTTTCCCACCCACCACCACCACCACCATCCCTACTTCCATCCTCCCACCACCATCCCCCACCATTCCCACCACCACCATCCCCACTACCATCCTCCCACCACCACCCTACACCACCACCACCACCACCATCATCCCCACCACCACCCCACACCACCACCACCCTACCCTTACCCACCACCATTTACTCTCCACCATTCCCCCCACCCTTTCCCTGTTCTCACACAGGTGAGAGAGTTTGACTACACACACCCCCACCATCTCCCCCCACCACAACCACCATACCCCATCACCACACACACACACACCACCCTACCCCCACCACCAACACCACCATCCCACACCCACACCCACACACCACCACCCTACCCCCCACCACCAACACCACCCCCCACCCCCCACAGGTGGGAGAGTTTGACCACACTTCCAAGCGCCCGGCAGCAGGCCAGCTACCACCACAACCACCCTACACCACCACACACACTATTACCCCCCCCCCCCCCCCCCCTACCCCCCCCCCCCCACACACACACACACCCCAACAACACCAACACCACCAACACCACCCACCAACACCCACAGGTGGGAGAGTTCGACCACACACCCAAGCGCCCAGCAGCAGGCCAGCTCATCCGCTACTTTGAAACCGAGGAGGGTCTAGTGGCTCTGCAGAACGACCCTTACCTGATGGATGGCGCAGAACCGGTGTCACGGAACACCCTCCCCCCCCGGTACCCACCTGATCAGCACGCAACACCCGGAGCCCCCTCCACCATCCCAGGTGTATACCTCGCTGACCGGGCTAGGCAGATTGCCGAGGCCAAGGTAGAGGCGGAGCTGTTGGTTCAGCAGGAGGAGGCCAAAAAGATGGCGGAAGTCAACATCCGTGGGTACAACTTCAGCCCTAGCGGTCCAGCGTTGCCGATGGGCTATTTGCCGGGCGAGATCCGAGGCGCCACTGGATACTCACAGAACTCTGTCCATAGCGATGTTTTGATGGCCACGACGTTCAAGTACCCTGATCTCGGTCACTCCCTGATCCTTGCTGGTCAAAGAGAGGCCTTGCTAAACAGTGCAAGGAACCCAGTGAAGGATGTGTACGGCCAGCCTAGGACTCAAGTACCGCCTCTACCCAGGACGTACAGACAGGTAAGCGTTGTGTTGTCTAGGGAAATGAAGCAGTGTAGTTATGTTGCACTATGATTGGTCAAAGGGGGGCCCTGCTAAATAGCGCAAGGAACCCAGCAATGGATGTGTACGGCCAGCCTAGGACTCAAGTACCGCCTATACCTAAGACGTTCAGACAGGTAAGCGGGGTGTTTTCTTAAGGAAATGAAGCAGTGTGATTATGTTGCACCATGTCTGGCCAAAGAGAGGCCCTGTGAAAAACAGTGTGAGGAACCCAGTTAAGGATGTCTACGGCTAGCCTTTGCCTCAAGTACCGCCTCTACCTAAGACGTACAGACGGGTCAGCGGGGGTTTTCCTTAGGAAATGAAGCAGTGTAGTTAGGTTGCGCCATGCCTAGTCAAAAAGAGGCCCTGCTAAATAGCGCAAGGAACCCAGTGAAGGATGTGTCTGTCCAGCCCAGCACTGTCTTTTTCCCCCATGCGATGCGTCAAAAGTTGAGCGACTTGGTGCGACCCCAGTGCGACGCGCTGCCCAAACCGCGCATAGAATAAAGCGCAGAGCCCGGGGGGGTGGGAGGGCATTTCTGACTAGTTTGGCCGGACCCATGGGTTGCCATGTAGCGACGGAATTGCGGCACGTCACACACAAAAAGTGGCCAGCCCATGACACATGTACCGCCTTTACCCAAGACGTACAGGCAGGTAAGCAGGGTTAAACATTGAATTGCCTGTCCAACCCCAGCTAACTTAGACTGAAGCATCTCCGTTGCAACCATCAAGCTGTATTTTTGTATGAATAGAATTTCGTCCCAGGAGGTGAGTCTCCCGCAGCTGAATAACCTCTTTGGGGGTGTGATTGTTTTGGTGTATCTGTTTTGGTGTGACTGCTTTCCTTTCTCTCTGCTTAATACTCTGCTTCCACCTACACCTGCTGGTGTGTCTGTTTTTGTGTGACTGCTTTCCTTTCTCTCTGCTTAATACTCAGCTTCCACCTACACCTGCTGGTGTGTCTGTTTTCCTTTCTCTCTCTGCTTATACTCCACGCTGCCACCAGCACCTGCTGGTGTGTCTGTTTTGGTGTGGCAGTTTCCTTTCTCTCTCTGCTTAAAACTCTGCTTCCACCTACACCTGCTGGTGTGCCTGTTTCGGTGTGACTGTTTTGGTGTGACTGTTTTTCTTTCTCTCTCTGCTTAATGCTCCACACTGCCACCTACTTGGTATGACTTTTTTTTTGCGACTGTTTTCCTTTCACTCTCCGTTTAAAACTCCATGCTGCCACCTACACCTGCTGGTGAGACTGTTTTGGTATGACTGTTTTCCTTTTTCTCTCTGCTCATACTCCACGCTGCCGCCTAAACCTGCAGAACGAAGCTGAGACTAAGATGAACGAGAGTTACCTACGAGCTGAGGGGGACAAGATCCAGCTAGGTCAAACATCCTCCGTTGCAATGCTGAAGCTGAGTAACAAGCTTGGAAAGCAATTCTCCCTCACCCCTGGTCACATACACTTTGGTGAGCTTATGATGGGCAGTGTCAGCCATCGCACCGCCAAGCTGAAGAATGTCGGCACAGGGGCAGCTCGCTACAGTGTTGTGCGGCCAGACCTACCCTTGAGGGTCATTCAGAAGCCTGGCCCAGTTGCAGTTGGTGAGTAGGGATTGGGTTGGGGAGTAGGGATTGGGTTGACATTGGATAGGGATTGGGTTGGGGAGTAAGGTTTGGGTTGGGGAGTAGGGATGGGGTTGGGATTGGGTAGGGATTGAGTTGGGGAGTAAGGTTTGGGCTGGGGAGTAGGGATTGGGTTGGGATTGGGTTAGGGATTGAGTTGGGGACATATGGGCAATGTCAGCCATCGCACTGCCAAGCTGAAGAATGTCGGCACAGGAGCAGCTCGTTACAGAGTTGTCCGGCCAGACCTACCCTTGAGGGTCATTCAGAAGCCTGGACCAGTTGCAGTTGGTGAGTAGGGATTGGGTTGGGGAGTAGGGATTGGGTTGAGATTGGGTAGGGATTGGGTTGGGGAGTAAGGTTTGGGTTGGGGAGTAGGGATGGGGTTGGGATTGAGTTGGGGAAATATGGGCAATGTCAGCCATCGCACTGCCAAGCTGAAGAATGTCGGCACAGGAGCAGCTCGTTACAGTGTTGTCCGGCCAGACCTACCCTTGAGGGTCATTCAGAAGCCTGGCCCATTTGCGGTTGGTGGGTAGGGATCGGGTAGGGATTGCGTTGAGGAGTAGGAATTGGGTTGGGATTGGGTTGGATTGGGGATTAGGGATTGGGTTGGTGAGTAGGGATTGGGTTGGGATTTGGAAGGGGAGAAGGATTTTTTTTGTTTTCACTGCCTTTCCTGTTTCAAGGTTGGGCAAGTCCCTTTATCCCATTTGGCTACCTCTGGACTGTAAAAATACAAACAAGCTATATACCAACCGTGGGAGACGCCCCCCGAGGACATGACGAGCATGAAGATCATGTAGAGCATGACGAGCATGTAGAAGCATGCACCTGACTCGTCTTGGAGCATGGTATTCCCAGAGGGGTCTGTGTCTCGCGCACAAAGACCCACCCTTTGAGGCGAAAATCCGTATTGTAAAAACAAAGTTTCTGTTTAATCATGCATGCCTCAGCTATTAGCCATTCATTCCTCAACTATGGCCAACTACTTGTGCCAAGTGCTTCTGCGACCTCCTCTCACCCTCTCACCTTCTCACCCTCTAATCCTGCCACACCCCATCGGAACCCAACCCAACCCAACCCAACCCAACCCAACCCAACCCAACCACAGGGATGGAGGCTGTCTTAACCATTGAGTTTGTGGCTGAGACTCTCGGAGACTTTGTTGGTGAGGTGGTCGTGAAGAGCGAACTGAATGTGCTCACGATCACTGTCTCCGCCAAGGTCGTCCCTGCGGGTTCCGGTGCGGAGAGCGGGACAGGGGCTGGAGTCGGCAACCTAGCGGCAACGACTGGGTTGGGGAGCCGGCCCACAAGTGCATCCACCCCACTCACGTCTGAGATGGTGCTGGACGAGACGAAGTCCTTGGAGGAGATCTTGGGGACAGACAAGGAGGTGGAGGAGGCTTAGTTCGGGCAGTCATCACTGTTTTTTTCCGGGCATAGTAAACATGGGTGGTGTATACTCGACTACACCTCACTCTTGCGTACATTATGCAATCGCATAGTATGTATGTTACAGTCCAGGGGTAGGCCAAATAGGCTAAAGGGACTTGCCCAACCGTGATAGGAAGGGCTTAAAAAGAAAAGGCGCTGATGAACTGAAATCCAAGCAATCGTTTTACTGACGGGGGCCCTGAGTTCGTGCTACAGTGATCATTTAATTCTACAATATCATTCAATGATCACTATTTCTTTGGGGGGCTACACATGGCAGCTTCCCGCCAGCTCCATTATCCAGCCACTGGGCCAAGCTTAAAGATGTCAGCCTCATTGTAATGCCTGTCAGGTCAGCGTTCAGACATACTAGCTAGCTTCCGGTTAGGCCCAAGGATGGAGAAAGGGAGCTGCCTAGAAGCTGCTACACACAGCCTTTTAAAGAAATTGTGGCAAGCATAGTTGGGTCAGGACATCTATGATGAAATTACATCATCAGTGATAAACACAGACAAGCTCGTGTCCTGATATATTTAGGCCTTCCTGAAAAAGAGCAGTTGGGGTTCATTTAACCAGGTTGTTAGGGTTTCGCTAGGTTGTTGGGTTCAGGTCACCAGTGCTTGTTTGTTGTAACTGCCTTTCCTATCATAAAGTTGGGCAAGCCCCTTTTACCTATTTGGCTACTCATGGACTGTAAAAATACACACAGTTGGGACCAGGGTAATTCAAAGCGCGCGCTTTTGAGCGCTGACTTTTTGACCCCCTCTGCGCTTTAAGCGCAGTTATTTGCAACCCCTTGTGGGCGCTGCAAGCAATTTTTGCGCTTTTTGCACTACAAAGCGCAGTTTTTTTGCTTTCAAGTGCGCTAAAGCGCTGGCCAATTTGGCCATTTGAAGTACCCTGGTTGGGACAGGTGAGCAGAATCCGAATTTGAAGAAGTAGTCACTCCGGTACTCCGGTTTGGATTGGATTGTTGCGTTGATTGTCTTTCAGCCAGATCTGGGCTGCTTGCTGTCTGCCAAATCCAAGTCCCCCGTGCAACAAAACCACAGCGAGACATAAGTCAACGCCACACCGATCCCATATGCATATTATATAAATAAATAAGTTATATGTAAGATAACCCCCTATTACTATGGTATCACACAAACTAGGTAGAAAACTAAGCGGGGTGTACTCTGGGACCCATAGTATGTTTAGCCCCCTGGTTGAGAGGCACCAGGGGAAATCAGATCCTACGAGTCCAGGGCTGTGGTAGGGAGACCCGCCCTCTGAGGCGAAAATCCTTATTATAAAATTGCCTTAGTAGTGAGTACCGGTAGTAATATGTTATATGTACCGTTTCTATGCACCATAGGTCTTCTGACACCCAAATTCTGTAGTCCTGGCCCTCACTGGCATGAAATCACATTCCAGATACTTAATGTTACCGGATTTCAGATGCTTGGATTGAGCATTGCGCTGCCTGATAATTCATGTTGACGGATTTCAGATGCTATGCTTGGGCATCGCCTCGGTCACCACTCACCAGGTGGCCATTGCCCAGGCCACAAGTAGCCCTGACTGTTTAACCTACCCCTGGACTGTAACATATACATAGGGCTGTCAAGCTTGCATCGTACGATATTTTCGGGCTTATCGTACGATATATAGTGTTTACCGGGATATATTGTGCTGGTGTAGAGTTTTATCGTGTGCTGTATCGTACGATATATATCGTGTTAGGTGGGATAATACGTAATTCCGAGACGGCTTACCGTAGGCGCCTGTAATGTTGGCGGTAAATTTGGCGGTTGGGGTACCGCCATGTTCCTGCAAGGTAGGCGTGTAGGCCAAAACCGGTTCGAGCACAAACCGGATCAACCGCCAACGTTCAGGCGCGAGCAGCTGGACTACAGTGCAGTACACACTCAAACATACAGCCTCAGAGAGGGTCAAACACCGGTATGTGGTCTTGCTAGTTCGCTTCTGCATATTGTCATAATTGATGGATTCTCCAAGGACGTTGGGCCTTCGCTCCCTGTCCCCTCTTCAAGGTGGTGCTCCCCGCCCTATCCCACAACAACGTCCCGGCCAATCTCTCATCTCTTCGTTTTTTAACAAGCTCGACCAGCCTGATGATGGGGGTTTTAGTGAGGATGCACAGCCTGATGATGACGGGTCGGCAGATGAGGATGCACAGCCTGATGAGGGGTTGTCTGACGCATGGACTAGCGGTGATGAAGGGGATGGGTTGGCTAGCGAGGATGATGGGGATGCTGAAGGCGTAGCATAGCCTACCGGTACTACCAGCCTAGAGATTCCTTTTTTGGCCCCTCCTATCTTGGTTGGGGAGTCCCTTTAGCCTATTCGGCCTACCCTTGGACTGTAATAATAACAACAACTGCTTATGGGGCATAGAATGTGTTTTAAAATGGAGCAGGCATGGCCAAGAATGTGTTTTATTTTAATGTGTCACAGTGCGTCCCATGCGTACATGATGAGGAGGCATAGCCTACCGGTACTACCAGCCTAGAGATTCCTTTTTAAGCCCCTCCTTTTTGGTTGAGGAGGTCCCTTTAGCCTGTTTGGCCTACCCTTGGACTGTAATAATAACAACAACTGCTTATGGGGCATTGAATGTGTTTTAAAATGGAGCAGCCATGGCCAAGAATGTGTTTTAAAATGGAACCGCCAGTGCATGGCACTTGGGCCAATTTATGTTTCTCCCAAATTGTAAATTACCGCCAAAGTTCTGGCACAGAGTCATTTGGTGCAATTTTTTGTGTGGCCGCCAACAATTAAAAGCGCCAACAATACAGGCGCCTACGGTATACTACTGAGCCATGTTTGGAGGGGTCGCAAAGTCGATCCCGGCAGACAGAAATTGAAATTGTTACATCCGTGTAATGCCGTTACTCACAGGACGTGAAGTTAAGGACACCATAGCGTAAGCCTGAGCTAGCTATAGTCAGCGTAGGACCGCCTCATTCAAAAAGAATCACCACCGATGCCTGACACCGTCAGGCACCGTGGCCACATTACGCCAGTTGCAACTTAATACGGGGGGTTTTCACCCCGGTTAGGAAGCACCGACGGAAAGCGGCTGGCAAGACAAAAACTGAGGGGGGGCACGGTCTCTGGCAGGCAGACACACCTCTCTGCGCGCACGTTTTTGCTCGCTCGCAGATGCTTTCGAGGGCAGCACGCTCACCATGGCATCAGCAGCAATGAGAGTGGCGAGCGTGATTTTCCATGCACTTCTGGTGCTATAGGGTGGGTGCTATAGGTGGAAGCGTAGTTTGGGGCTTCAAGTGGAAGTGTAGTTTGGTCTAGTGGTACGATAAGCGGATTTGACTGGGATTTCCTTGCACTGGGTCTGGGCCAGGGAATTCAGTATATCGCCCTATATCGTACGATATATCACGATATACCGCACGATAATCGAGCATGATATTATCGTGTTTTCTATCTCCCTCAGTATTGGTTCATTTGACTTGATTTTAAGTGGAAGGACGTGTCAACGGTATTTCCTGTTATATCCCCTTGGTCTTATATTGATTCCCCCCCCAAAAGGGTCGAAACATATCGTACGATATATCACGATATATCGTACGGTAATTGAAAATATCGTACGATATTGACAGCCCTACATATACACCTTCAGCACGAGATCTGTTTTTTTACGTGGGACTCCAAAACCTGCATCATGATACGTAACCGGTTTCAAACTATGAGCCTACGACGCAACAGACCCTCCACAATCAATGTGCGCAGCATGTATAGCAGCCCTGTTTATGTCATCGCTTTCAGGACATTCAAAAACAGTCCAGGACTAAGTCCACTCCGCAACTTACATCTTCCTGAACTTGGATAAATAGCTATAGCCAGCATTTTGACTGCTCGCCGTCTTCGACAGTAAAAATACATTACCAGGAAAGTGCAAACGTCAACAAACTGTTTCTTCGCCCCCCCCTGGCCCCCCCTTTTTTCTTCTTACATCTCCAACAACAATCGAGCACGTGGTGTTTTGCGCCCGACTCCGCCATCAACACCCCAAAAATAATTATGATTATGTTCTGAACTTATCTAAGACGGCGAGCATCATTAGAGGCTGGAGCCACGTATCCAAGTTGAAGTTGAAAAGTTCCAAAATGAACTCTAGTCCATAGGACGAAGAATCGGTACATGGGTAGCTATGAATAGCAAGTTAGTTTCGCAGATCCCAAAGCTCGCAATCGCACAGGTGATCAATTGCGCAGTTCGAAGTGTTAGCAAAGTCTGGCCCCTCAAACAGCAAGGCTATTTGAGAGTGGTCATACCACACGGACATCTGACTGATGTACAGCGGTTTTATCACACGGACGTCTGATCAGTTGTCCTAGTGGTAACACCACCTACTATGAAGGCGAAATAACTTTATTCCCACTCCGGCCAACTGTCTATTCGTCATCTAGAGAAACGAACACACTCTTCTCAAGGGTTTGTTTCCTTGCTGCAAACGCGGCCTTCACCTGCGGGGTGCGGGGTGCGGAGTAGAGAGGTGTGGGGAGTGGGATACTATGGGCAGTGGGGTAGTATGGGGAGTGGAGCAGTATGGGGAGTGGGGTAGTATGAGGAGTGGGACAGTATGGGAGTGGGGTAGTAAGGGAAGTGTGATTCAACTTGAGAAGAAACCGTATACAGTAGTGGATTTACCATATGGGCATCTGATCAGATTCAGCGTTATAACTTATTATTAGCGCTATTACTGATATATTAGCGTTATTGTGTAGGTGTGTAGGGGATGGCGGGTGGCACTTACAATATCACGCTTTGAGATAGCCAGTGAGGGGATCTGCCTAGAACCTGCTGCTTTTAGCCAAAAAAGCAGCAGGTTCTGAAAAGCTGGAGCTGAAAAGAAAACACTGGTGGTGGGTAGGGGGTGTGTGTGCAGGTGTGTAGGTGCTTAGGGGGTGGGTGGTCAGGTGGTTAGGTGGTTAGGGGGTGGCGGGTGGTACTTACAATATCACGCCTTGAGATAGCTCCCAACATGCAGCCCTTGTCATCGACCACCGGCAAGCGACGAATCTTCTTGGTCACAAGAATCCTGTGAGCCAGGCAAGGAAGGTGGACATTAGAATATGGGTGGGTGGGATAGGTGGGTGGCTAGGCTGGTGTGTGTGTGGGGGCTGGTGCGTGTGTGTGTGGATATCTGGTTGGGTGGGTGGAGGTGGAGAGTGTGTATGGGTGGGTTGGATAGATGGGTGGCTAGGCTGGTGTGTGTGGGGTGGGTGGGGTGGGGGGGAATCTGGTTGGGTGGGTGGAGGTGGAGAGTGTGTATGGCCGTATGGGTAGGGATCGGCAACTAATATTATTGGGGAAACAACTAATATTATATAATATTATATTTAATGGAGCCGGATTTTGTTGGGAGCCAATCTGGATGCTTACAAAAATAAAACAAAGCAGTTGAAACGCGGACTGGAAAAGCGTAACTATCGTGGCCGAATGCTCAATCAACATTGTGGCCGTGCATTGTAAGCTTAGGCAAAGGGGGTAGTGTAGCAAAGCTGTGTCTAAATCAGTGTAGAAAGCTACAAGCACCAGCTTCTGGGCAGCTCCAAGGTGCACTAGCTCTAATTTTAGTAGTGATAGAAAGTTAATTATGCAAGTTTAGTTTTTTTTGAAGTAGCTGCTCATTCTGTTTATCTGTGGGACATGCCCTTCATACATCGAAGGGGAAATCTGCTGAGTTGGCTCCACGAGATTGTAGAGTGGTGGTGGAGGGGTGATCAGGAGCTGTGTATGTTTGGGTGTGCATTTGTATGTGTGTTTGTGTGTGTATGTGTGTGCGTTTGTATGTGTGTTTTTGTTTATGCGCGTTGGTCTGTATGTGTTTGTATGCGTGTGTTTGTATCATTGTATGTGTTAGTGTGTGTGTGTGTGTTAGTGTGTGTGTGTGTTTGTGTGTGTGTGTGCGCGCGCGTGTGTATGTGTGTGTATGTGTTTGTGTGTGTGTTTGTATGTGCTTGTGTGTGTGCATGTGTGTGTTTGTCTGTGTGTGTTTGTATGTACGTGTTTGTGTATGTTAGTGTGTGTGATCGTTTGTATTTTTGTGTGTGTGTGTTCTTGGAGGGGGAATTCCCAGCTGTCCTAGACCTCGTGTCCTTGGAGGGGGAAGCCCCATCCATGATGATCAAGTTGGGGCCATCCTCCGTCCTGCTGGTCCTAGCAACCGTGCAAGATTCCTTGTGCTGCTTGGTTGTCTGGTGGGGGTTCGAGGCGGAGTATTGGTTATTGCACCGCTTGCGAAACAACACGCAAGCCCCGAGAGTGCCTGGGCTCTCATTGAGGGCAACGTCGAACACGTCGTGGTAGGTGAACTTGTCCCGGTTTAGGTGGGCTACCAGCACCTCCGGCTTCTACAATGTGCAGTTGTGTTGCTGCATTCCACCATCCTTCAGAGCTTCGGCGGTAGCATATCGCTGCCAAGCACAAATATAAACGAAACTAATCTGACGCGCGATGCCTAGGCAAGCTGCGAAGCTGCGAGAAGAATGAAAGCGCAATGCCGCGTGAAGAAAGAAAGCGAAGAAAAGGAGAAAACGCCCCCTAAGTACAGGCAGTACAAATTCGACTAATATTATCTAATATTAATATTAACATAGCCGACCCCTACGTATGGGTGGGTTGGATAGGTGGGTGGCTAGGCTGGTGTGTGTGTGTGTGTGTGTGGGGGGGGGGGGGGGGGGGGTGGGGGGGGGGTATCTGGTTTAGGTGGGTGGAGGTGAGAGGTGTGTATGTGGGTTGGATAGTTGGGTGCTAGGCTGGTGTGGTGTGTGTGTGGGGGGGTGGGGGGGGGGGGGGGGGGGGGGGGGGGGTGGAATTCTGGTTAGTGGGTGGAGTTGGAGAGTGTGTAAGGGTGGGTTTGATATTTGGTGGCTAGGCTGGTGTGTGTGGTGGGTGGGTGGCGTGGGTGGTGGGGGGGATATCTTGGTTAGGTGGGTGGAGGGTGGAGAGTGTGTATGGTGGGTTGGATAGGTGGTTGGCTAGGCTTGTTTGTTGTGTGGGGGTGGGGGTGCGGGGGGGGGGATGCTGTTAGTGGGTGGAGGTGGAGAGTGGTATGGGTGGGTTGGAATTAGGTGTGTTGGCAGGCTGGTGTGTGTGTTTGTGGGGGGGGGATATCTGGTTGGTGGGTGGAGTGGAGAGTGTGTATGTGGTGGGTTTGATAGGTGGGTGGCTAGGCTGGTGTGTGTGGTGTGGGGGGGGTGGGCGGGGGGGGGGGGGGGGGGAATTCAGGTTAGGTGGGTGGAGGTGGAGAGTGTGTATGGGGTGGGTTGATAGGGTGGGTGCTAGGCGGGTGTGGTGTGTGGGGGGGGGGGGGGGGATATCTGGTTAGTGGGTGGCGGTGGAGTGTGTATGGGTTGTTGGATAGGTGGGTGGCTAGGCTGGTGTGTGTGTGTGGGGGGGTGGGTTTGGGTGGGGTGGGGGGTGGGGGGTATATCAGGGGTTAGGTGGGTGGAGTGGAGAGTGTGTATGGGTTGTTTGGATATGTGGGTGGCTGAGGCTTGGTGTGGTGTGTGGGGGGGGGGGGGGGGGGGGGGAGGGGGGGGTAATCCCCGGTTAGTGGGTGGACGGTGGATAGTGTGTTGGGTGGGTTGGCTAGTGGGTGGCTAGGCTGGTGTGTGTGTGTGTGTGGTGGGGGGGGGTGGTGGGATATCTTGTTAGGTGGGTGGAGTTGGAAGTTGTGTATGGGTGGGTTGGACAATAGGTGGTGGCTAGGTGTGGTGTGTGTGTGTGTGGGGGAGGGGGCGGGAGGGGGGGGGGGAGTAAGGTTTAGGTGGGTGGAGGCGGGAGTGGGTATGGGTGGCGTGGATAGGTGGGGGGTAGGCTGGGGGTGTGTTTGTGTGTGTGGGGGGGGGGGGGGGGGGGGGGGGGATATAATGGTTAGGTGGGGGGAGGTGGAGAGGTGTATGCTTTTAGGGGGGTGGGTTGGATAGGTGGGTGGCTAGGTTGGTTGGTGTGTGTGTGTGGTGTGCGGGGGGGGGGGGGGGGGGGGGGGGGGGGGGGATACGGGGGGATATCTGGTTAGGTGGGTGGAGGTGGAGAGTGTGTATGGGTGGGTTGGATAGGTGGGTGGACTAGGATCGGTGTGTGTGTGTGTGTGGTGTGTGGTAGTGGTGGTGGTGGTGGTGTGGTGGGGGATATCTGGTTAGGGTGGGTGGAGCTGGAGAGTTGTGGGTGGGTTTGGATAGGTGGGTGGCTAGGCTGGTGTGTGTGGTGTGTGTTGTGTGGGGGGGGGGGGGGGGGGGGGGGTGGGGGGGGGAGAGGGGGGGATGGTGGGGGGGGGGATAGGGGGGGGGAGGGGGGGGAGTAGGGGGGGGGGGGGGGGGGGGGGGGGGGGGGGGGGAGATAAGGGTGAGGTGGGTGGATGGTGGAGAGTGTGATGGGGGGGTTGGATGGGGGGGGGCTAGGCTGGTGGGTGGGGTGTGTGGGGGGGGGGGGGGGGGGGGGGGGGGGGAGGGGGGGGGAGAATAAGGTTAGGGGGGGGAGGGGGAGAGTGGGTATGGTGGGTTGGATAGGGGGGGGGATGGATGGTGTGTGTGGGGTGGGGGGGGGGGGGGGGGGGGGGGGATATCTGGTTAGGTGGGTGGAGGTGGAGAGTGTGTATGGGTGGGTTGGATAGGTGGGTGGCTAGGCTGGTGTGTGTGTGTGTGGGGGGGGGGGGGGGGGGATATCCGGTTAGGTGGGTGGAGGTGGAGAGTGGTGTATGGGTGGGTTGGATAGGTGGGTGGTAGGCTGATGTGTGTGTGTGGTTTTTGGGGGTGGGGGGGGGGGGGGGGGGTGGTATATCTGGTTAGGTGGGTGGAGGTGGAGAGTGTGTATGGTGGGTGGATAGGTGGGTGGCTAGGCTGGTTTTGCTGTGTGTGTGTGTGTGTGTGTGTGTGTGTGGGTGTGTGGTGGGGGGGGGGGGGGGATATCTGGTTAGGTGGGTGGAGGTGGAGAGTGTGTAGGGGTGGGTTGGATAGGTGGGTGGCTAGGCTGGTGTGGGCTGTGTGTGGGTGTGTGTGTGGGGGGGGGGGGGGGGGGGGGGGGGGGGGATATCTGGTTAGGTGGGTGGAGGTGGAGAGTGTGTATGGGTGGGTTGGATAGGTGGTGGCTAGGCTGGTGTGTGGGGGGGGGGGGGGGGAGGGGGGGGGGGGGGGGGGGGGGGATATCTGGTTAGGTGGGTGGAGGTGGAGAGTGTGGTTGATGGGTGGGTGGCTAGGCTGGTGTGGGATGCTGGATGTGTGTGTGGTGTGTGTTGTGGGGGGTGTGGGTGGGGGGGGGGGGGGGGGGGGGGGAATATCTGGTTAGGTGGGTGGAGGTGGAGAGTGTGTATGGGTGGGTCGGATAGGTGGGTGGCTAGGCTGGTGTGTGTGTGGGGGGGGGGGGGGGGGGGGGGGGGGGATATCTGGTTAGGTGGGTGGAGCTGGAGAGTGTGTATGGGTGGGTTGGATAGGTGGGTGGCTAGGCTGGTGTGTGTGTGTGGGGGGGGGGGGGGGGGGGGGGGGATATCTGGTTAGGTGGGTGGAGGTGGAGAGAGTGTGTATGGGTGGGTTGGATAGGTGGGTGGCTAGGCTTCTTGGTCACAAGAATCCTGTGAGCCAAAGACAGTTTTGTTTTCTTCCAGAAATCTTCAGGTCAAGTTGGGCCCATTTCGCCCAAATTTCGTACACCTGAGGGTCGCACGAGGGTGCAACCGCGAGACACAATGTGCGAACGGTCGCACACACAAAAAACTGGGCAGGCAACGAAGGTGAACATTTCATATGATTTTATAATGCTGTCATGTGGCAACTCATGGCACCCATGCTAGCTTCGGGTTTTGCCCAAGGACAAGGGAAGAGAACAGCCTAGAAGCTGCTACGCGTAACCCCAAAAGGAAACAGTGAACTGAAGAACCCCCAAAGAAACAGTCGACCAAAGAAACCCCAAAACAGTGAACTGAAGAACCCCCAAAGAAACAGTCAACCAAAGAAACCCCAAAACAGTGAACTGAATTACCCTAAAAAGAGTGAACTGAAGAAATATAAAAAGGGTTAACCGAAGAACTCTAAAAACAGTGAATTGAAGAAACAGTGAACTGAAGAACCCTAAAAGGAGTGGACTGAAGAAACAGTGAACTGAAAACCCCTAAAAAGAGTGGACTGAAGAAACCCCAACACAGTGAACTGGAGAACCTAAAAAAGAGTGAACTGAAGAACCCCCAACACAGTGAACTGGAGAACCCTAAAAAGAGTGAACTGAAGAGCCTTAAAAACAGTGAACATCATACTCACTTGGTGGCCTCATCAATGCTTGTATCAGGCTTGACAACGATGGGATTAGCAGTCATAACATCAGAAACCCTGAAAACAGGGGACCGTTTAAGATTTAGGGATTAGCTGTCTTGACGTCAGAAACCCTGGAAACAAGGGTCTGTTTAGTGTTTAGGGTATAAAGAGTAGCAGTCATGATGTCAGAAACCCTGAAAAAGGGTCCATTTAGGGTTTAGGGTTTGGGGAATAGCAGTCATGAAGTCAAAAACCCTGAAACAAGGGCCAGTGTGCAGATCCGAGATGGCAGCCGTCTGGCTGGAAGGGATCTAGTTCATTGGAATATGTGCAGGGATGCCAAGTACGATAGCGTATATATATATATATATATATATATATATATATATATATATATATATATAATATATGGTATGATGTATTGTATGATATCATATGATATATCGCCTGATAATCTTGGGGACCAATTCAATATTGACATCCCTAAAAATGCGAATTTGTACTTTTTATGTGAGTTTGAGTGTCCATGTGCCTGTGCCTGTACATGTGTGTATGTGCGTCCGTGCAATGTGCATGTTTGTGCTTTGCATTGTAGCCTCCAGGCAGCTCCATAAGCCAGTCACTGGGCCACTCCCAAAGCTTTCGACTGCATTTGAGTACCTGTCATGTCAGCTTTACGACACACGAGCTGGCCCCATGTTTGGCTCAAGGACGTGGACAGGGAGCTGCCTAGTAGCTCCTACACGTAGCCAAAAAATAAACAGTGGCATCCGTGTAATGTGCATGTGTGTAATCTCCAGTTTCGACGATTGGCTCAATGGTTGAGTTCGTTGAAATCAGGCAGAAGGTGCGGGGTTCGAATCACTACGGGTGAGCCTCAGTGTTCGCAGTCGCTGTCAACCGCCATGGTAGCACTGTCCGGGTAAAAGTAGCAGACCGTTCCCTACCACTGTAAGACAGGGCTCCCTTAATCCCACGCCCCACCAGGCGTTATCATTACTTTTTATTGCATGCGAGTGAGTGTCTTGATATCCTCCTTGCAAGGTAAGACTTGCTCTCTTCGTCAAATTCTGTTTTGTGGGGAAGTTCCGCCTATGCCCCCCCCCCCCAAAAAAAAAAATTAACCGGTGGCGTTCGTGTAATGTGCATGTGTGTCTTAATATCCTCCTTGCAAGGTAAGACTTGCTCTCTTCATCAGACTATGTCTGGTGAGGAAGCTCGGCCGATGTTTCTGACCCCCCCCCCCCCCCCCCCCCCCCCCCCGCCACCCCCAATAGTTGATTTTGATTTTTCTCAGTGGTTTCGGAGCTTACAACTCTTTTAGGACCCTAACTGGTGATGCGGTGACATCAAGCCTCGTAACAAGGCATACTATTTATTTACCAACCTGTACTAACCATTCATACCACAACACCACTCACATTTTGCCGGTGCCCTTGGCTAGGATCATCTTCACCTCCTTGAAGGCCTGCACAAGAAACGTGTTGCAGTTTTGTTTGTATTGTTGTTGTTGTTGTTTTGTTGTTGTTGTACTGTTTTGTTGTTTGTTTTGTTGCAGTTTTGTTTGTATTGTTGTGTTGTTGTTTTGTTGTTGTGGTTGTTTGTTGTATTGTTTTGTTGTTTGTTTTGTTGCACTTTTGTTGTTTTGTTTATTTATTATTTTGTTTGTTTTGTTATTTTGCTGTTGCTTTGTTGTTTGTTTTGTTGCAGTTATGTCTTGTTCTGAACTGTTTTGAAGGAAAGAAACAGTCGTAAACAAAAGAGGGAACAGGTGTTTTTCCGTGGCACCATGGTGTTCCAAGTAGTCTTCGGGGTGTTACTAGCAGCTGTCTTGAGCCAACAAGGCAACCCAACAAGGCTTTATAGCAATTCAGGGGATGAACTTGACAAACTTTTCGTACTTTGTCGAGAATTGGCGAGAATTCCAGGCCAAATCGTCGAGAATTCTCGGATTTTCAGGCCAAAATTCTCGACAAAGTACGAAATATGAGTTCTTGCGGAGATGTTTTGTCCACTTCATCCCC
This sequence comes from Chlamydomonas sp. ICE-L, assembly GCA_013435795.1. Taxonomy (NCBI): domain Eukaryota; kingdom Viridiplantae; phylum Chlorophyta; class Chlorophyceae; order Chlamydomonadales; family Chlamydomonadaceae; genus Chlamydomonas; species Chlamydomonas sp. ICE-L. The sequence goes on from JACBWV010000673.1 coordinate 3,537,382, forward strand.
TGAATTGCTATAACGTGGCAACGCCAAACAGACCAGATCGCTTGAGGAGGAAGAGTCGGGGGGTCGACTCCCCCTTCTGTCGCTCTTGACGTTGCAGGTCGTTGTCAACCGCGACGGTAGCTTGTCCAGTTGAGGTAGGAGACCGCTCCCCACCCATGTACGACGAGCTCCCTTAACACCACGCCCCACCAGGCGTTATCATTACCTTTAGCAACGCCGAAACACAAAGGTACGCAATGTAGCACCTGTGCTACAGTTAGTAGCTTCAATGAAAACCTGTGAAGTGCTGTTTGCGTGAAGGCCTGTGATAGCTCATAGTGCCCCCATCATAGCTTGCCGGTGTTTATGATTTGCCGGGGGTCAGTTAACCGGTGATTGATTTTTTTAACCTCCTTCTCTGTTTGTAAGGTTGGGTAAGTCCCTTTAGCCTATTTGGCTACCCCTGGACTGTACAAATATAAACACACTTTTCAATTTGCAAGGTTGGGTAAGTCCCTTTAGCCTATTTGGCTACCCCTGGACTGTACAAATATAAACACACTTATCAGTTTGTAAGGTTGGGTAAGTCCCTTTAGCCTATTTGGCTACCCCTGGACTGTACAAATATAAACACACTTATCAGTTTGTAAGGTTGGGTAAGTCCCTTTAGCCTATTTGGCTACCCCTGGACTATACAAATATAAACACATAGCTCAAGACTACAGGGACCAGGCATTACATACATTCACATGTTTGGCGGAGCCACCCCTCCTGGGGGGCGGGAGCCCCCAGATTCACCTCATTGTCCGTTTGTCCGACCGTCCGTCCGACCGAAAAATAGAATCCTGACACGTCACCCAACTGCCTCATAACTCACTGGTTTCGGTTCGCTCCATCGTTGACACCTGTTGTTCCATTGCCAACACACTCCGCCATTTTTCCGACACTGCATAGGACTTGTCATTGACATAGACAGACATAGTTGACCCAAGACAAGCTAACAGCTCCACAACACCCCAGAGGTCTTCGGACCAGGGTACTTCAAATACACATTAAGCTAAGCTTTTGGAGCCCCATCTATGTGAATCACGTAAAGAAGAAAGCCTAGAGACCCAAAGTTATGTGCCAGGCACTGGCAGAAAATAACTTGAAGACCACCATCTGCGTTTTTCACAGAACTTCAGATGGCAAAATGTAGTACCCTGCTTCCAAGTATCCTATTTTGTTAGTTTGATTGTTCAGGAATGTGAAAACAGTAGGTGCCTAAATACTTATAAAAATCCATGTGATGAAATGGATAAGACAAATCACAATTTTCGATTTAGCCCCCTCTGGACCCCGCATGGGTCCCGGGGCTGAAGCCCCAAGCTCCCCCTGTGTCTCTCTCCGCCGTCTGTCCGTCTCTCCATCCTTCCATCCGTCTGTCCGACAGATGTCCAGGCGATTCCGACCACCTACAATTGTTCAATGTTTGTAGCTCTATTCGGCTACGAGTAGCTACTTTCTCCACTACTTCCGAAGCTCCCTGCCGGTGACTGTTAAAGCGATTTTCCGTGTCGCTTGCGACACGCTCTTAGAACTTGTCCAAGGTTCTTCCTTCCTCCCCCAACCCCCCCAACCCAATCTCCACCATAACACTCCTACCAGCCTCTTCCAGGCATAACCCCTACTATCCTCTTTATGTGTTTGCGAATGTTCAAACAGTAGGTGCCTTGATGCTTCTAAAAACCCATGTGATCAAATGGACAAACCAAATAACAATTTCCCAAGATTCTTCCTTCCTCCCCCAACCCCAGTCCCACCAACCGGACCCCACTATATCACCCCTACCCCCCAACCCCAACATCTCCCCAAAACAAAGCACCTCCACCACAAATCAACACAATCCCACTTCAAGCCAGAACACCCATAAACCCAAACTGGCCTGGCTAGCACACCCCTAACCCCGCCCCCCCAAACCCACAACAGGCACAACCTATAGGTGCCTATTCCCTCACTTTTGTAGGAGCAACTCCGCTGATCACATCGACAAAATCCTGAAGTCTAGGTCTAGCGCACGGAGACACCCCCCTCCCTCACCCACCCACGCCCCACCCACCTCCCAAGAGCGGAAATCCTTTTTGTAAAAAAACAAATCACCTAACCATCTGATCCCATGCAGCTCACCTGCCACATTTGGTCAGCGTCTTGTCAAATATTTCAATCTAAGTACTCACTGTCCAGAAACAAGCTTTTAACTGTTACCCCCCCCCCCCCCCCCCCCCCACACACACACACACACACACACACACACTGCCCCGGAAGAAGCCTTTATCTGTTATACCCCATCCCACCCCCCACTCACCTGCCACGTTTCGGCAGCCTCTTTTCAAATATTTCAACCTAAGTACTCACTGTACAGAAATAAGCTTTTAACTATTAACCCCCCCCCCCCCCCCCCCCCCCCCTGCCCCTCGCCACACACACACTGCACAGAAAGAAGCTATTATCTGTTACCCCCCAACACCCAACACCCACTCACCTGCCACGTTTGGTCGGCCTCAGGGAACAGCGCACTTTTATTGGAGCGTCCAAGGCTCTCCAGTGCCAAAAGATCAAAGTCCGATACAATGCCAACCTGGCGGAATTGAAATGAAATGAATAGAACTGAATTGAACAGAATTGAAATGAATTCAACAGAATTTAACTGAATTGTACTGAATTGAAGACTGAAACAAGCCAACGTGGCAGAGAGCATGACAACTAGTCAGGTTTGTCCATTGTTTCTTTTTTGAGCTAAGTGTAGCAGCTTCTAGGCAGCTCCTTTCCCCGTCCTTGGGCCAAACCTGAGGCTAGCTAATGGGCCGTAAAGCTGACATGACAGGCACTCAAATGTAGCTGAATGCTATGGGCTTGCCCCAGTGGCTGGCTAATGGAGCTGGTTGGAAGCTGCTATGAGTAGCCTCAACAAGAAACAGTGGATTTGTCTGCATGTTAGCTACTTGGTTCATTCTTGTATCCGAGGTTTGTACTTATCTTGGCTGTGACCCACTAGGTGGTAGCCAAGATAAGCATAGTTAATAGTTCAGATTCTAGGCAGTTTCAGAGAGCTGCCTAGAAGCTGGTGCTGGTAGCCGAAAAGAAAAACAGCGCACCTAGTTCTTTACCACAGCGTGTGCCTAGACTACATATTTGTGTTCACCACAGATTACCGCAGAGCAAGGATGGAGCTACATGGATCAAAGGCTGGTGCAGAAACACCACAGTGCTACGCACACGATGATTTGACATTTGGCGGCTGTTGTGGAGGGACAGGACATGACAGGACAGGACATCACTAACATGTACCAAAGAACTGCCGATTTTTTTGCACAGCCCACACAACCCGCCGCAAGGAGAGCCCAGGGGCCATTCCTTTCAGCTTAGAGCTAAGAAAAGAAAAGAAAACAGAACGCAGAGCGGCGTGGCTTTAGGAAGCTATCTGTAGGGGGTCCTAGAACAACACCACTGTGAGAGGCTATGGGGGAGGCGGAAGGAAGTCGTTCAGGTAGGAGGAAGTGGGGCAGACTGCTGCAGGACAGGAAACAAAATCGTCCTGTGCACTGGTGGGAGCACAAGTATGACAACTCAACATTTCTCTACCAACAACCACTACAGCCAGACAAGGGTTTGATCTTGGAGTGCTTCTCTTAGACGTCCTGATCTGCCTAACTTCGTAAACATTTGAAACTTTAACCGATAGAGCGCATTAGCAAGAGCACTCACCACAACACGGTCATTGTCCAAGACGGCCAGACCAGAGATGCCGAAGCGAACTAACATCTCAAGCGCCTCATCGACAGTTGTATCCGGCTTGCAACTAATCACCTCCCCTGTCTGCATCACGTCCGATACGGTCTCTATGTTCTGCACAATCAATGAGGTAAGACAGGCGAGGAGGGGAGGTCAACATGCTGCGCTCCCTAACATTGGGCAGGAGGAGGATTGGGACGGATCTGTTTGGTCTTCGACACATAGGGGTGGAACTTTCATCCCTGCAGTAACTGTTCCAAGCAAGACGCTATCGAAGTGCATTCACTTGGACATGCAACTTCATTCACATCATCACTCTAGGTAGACTGCATTAAGTAATGTTGCATTACAGTCCTGTGGTATCTACAAGCCAAAGTGTCCAGTCCAGGGCTAGCCTGTAAGCTCGCTAACAACGAAGGTGAATGGGAGGATTGAAGCGTTGGAGCATTGGAGCATTGATGCATTACCCACCCCGAAGGCACGTGATACTACCCGAGAGCGAGATCTAGAGGGCGCGCAAGCAGGGCGAGGGGCAGCCATGGAGGAGGAAACACTGCTCCTAGATGACATGCATCGGGTGGATAGGGCCATTGTGTCGACTTAGAAGGAAAAGAGGCTATCACAGAAGTAGGGAATGGAGAGTGAGGGAGATAAGTGGTAAAGAAGACTGTGGCAGCTGAAGTTATAAAGCCAGTTGTGAAGGTGAAGTCAAACGCAGAAAGCCGGGTTGCTTGGGTTATATCGGTTAATGGCTCTCTGGTTAATGGGCGGTGGAGGATGCCGATCTTGTGAAGCTATCTTCCGGAAACACATACAGGTGAGGGGGGCCAAAAACCTGGAGGTTCCCGAGCGCGAGCGCGAGCTTTCTGGACTTTCTTCAGGCCTCCCACGTGACCTCTCGGAAACCTCTCGGCAAACTCTCGGCAGCCGTCTTTGGCATGCCCGGGGACAAGGGGCGGGGCGGGGGGGGCGGGGCCCAGGGGCGGGGGTAGCTGGGGGGGGCGAGCTCCCCGGGGAGCTCGGGGTAGCTCCCCGGGTAGCCCCGGGGGATCCGGGCCTAAGAAATGCTCCCTCTGGTTATGCTCTTTCCCCCTTTTCCGATGTTCTCGTGAAAAGCAAAAGCAAACGCGAAGTAATTTCCGGAGTGTACATCGTAATTTCACCTACTGGCCATGACCTGTGGCGAAAGCTGCCCGCATACGTCAGTGACTGCCGCGAGCTCCAGAGAGCACAGATCGAGCTAGGGAATCGATCAATCGCCATCAAATTGTGCCATCCATCACATTGCCTGAAGTTGAATTGTTGTAAACTGCGCGATTCTGCCCCTCATTCCGACTCCTGCGGGTCGGTATGCTAGCCTGTAAGGGCTGGAAATGGCCTGGCATGGTACTAGTGTAGGTCAAATAAACGACCTTCTCAACTTCCACACCACATCCACCTGGTGACCTGGGTAGAATATGCTGGGAGGGTGCAAACTATTGATCTGCCACTTGGATTTTGTATCCAACTAGTATGAGACTTCCAAAACATGAGATGTGTGCACAATTGGGAAAAATTGGGGGCAAAATATGCGAAATTTGCCTTTAGTACACTGTATTCCTAATACCGGTACGAACATTTATTGCCAGCGTTACACATTTTGTTTACACGTGGTTCAAGTCGAGATTAAATAAGGGCTGGGATAGAGTGATTATTGAGTTACTTGCATCCCAATTTTCGGCTTTTTAGCCATGCAAAGGCCAATATTTGGATGTTATGCACCAACCATGCTTTTTTGCGATACTTCACCACGAGGCTGTCAACTGACGATCTGCCAGGGGAAATCCCGAGCACGGTTGGTGCTTAACCGGCTTACAGGCATGCCATAACGTGGAGCCATATCTGGCCCTAGCTACCCTGCAACTCTACTACACTCCTCCTCTCTGTACTATCAACTGCAAGATGGAAGGAGAGAATAGCAAACAAAGTTGTAAGCATGAAACAAGCGTCATGGAACATTCAAATCCAAGAAATGATTGATGGCATTCTACACGACAAAAATAAACTCAGAAAACTTCAGACTTAAGCAGGCGATTTGTCTCTAGTCAGCAGTAACAAAATGCAGTTCACTCAAGTTCAACACGATGCAACAAGCAGCGAGGCCCATTGGGATAGGAGTGTAGTATCGGGTAATGGCGGGTAGATACGGTAGTTCCCATAGTTCTGTAGACCGGGCTCTTCAACCCCATCGGGTAGATTCGCCATTGAAATTGAAATTGAAATTGTTACATCCGTGTAATGCAGTCACTCACAGGACGTGAAATTAAGGACACCACAGCATAAGCCGGAGCTAGTAGTAGTCACCGAAAGGGTAAATTCGCCATAATACTGTTTTGTACTAATCTCCTGTCCCTATCGGTTCTTTAGTAGTCCTCGTATTTTACGAATGTGGGCGATGGGACATATTACGAGCCGCCCAGAACTCAGAGACAACAATTACAGTGCACAATGGGCAGGATGCGCACGAATAAGCTCTACCCAATGCGTGGGAGCTGGCAGATGACTCCATCACAACGGGGCATAAACCGGCTGTTAATGAAGGGCATCGAGATAATAGGGACCTATATAGGAGTATTATTTACGTCAGGACAGATGGAGACCGACGACTTTCATACGCTAAGTATTTATGGCTCCAGGATATGCCGTACAGACAACGGGTACTGACCCACTTTAGGGTTAGGTCATCACAATATATGGTGCCTTCACAGACGAGGACCCAGTATAGAGAGGACATACATGGAATGAGTGCAGAGTTTGCTCCATTTACGTGATTGAGTATGGATATCACTTCATATGTGAGTGCCCTGCTTATGACATATAAAGTTATAAGCGCTAACGACAACAACACAGTGATCACATTGAGACGGCGATACTGAACATTTAGTATTCGGTGCAGGGACTGCAGGAAGCCAGGGACTCGGTCGGTGCTGTAGGTTGCGCTCTTACAAGAGACACGATAGATAACAATCATAGGTCAGAGTCTCATACACCCTCGCGGTGTCAAGTAGACTTTAACATGTAATGTAATGTAATGTAATGTAATGTAATGTAATGTAATGTAATGTAATGTAATGTAATGTAATGTCATGTAATGTCATGTCATGTCATGTAATGTCATGTCATGTCATGTCATGTCATGTCATGTAATGTAATGTAATGTAATGTAATGTAATGTAATGTAATGTAATGTAATGTAATGTAATAGGTAGCAGAAGAGTACAAGTAGCGGAAGCGGGGCAGTACCAGTGAGTACTGCTCGGGGTTAATGGGCAGCGTCGTCCCAGACGGGGCGTCGCCCCTACTAGGCTGTCAGCTCTGAGACCACAAGGGACTCAGACCTGGGTACACAAAGCTACTCTATGTTTGACATATAATCGTACAATAACAGAACATGAATACACGCCCCACTTTGATATTGGGAGATACTGACTAACCGATGAGCTTCCTCTTTGGGATATGCGACAATAAGATAGTGGCCTCCTTCCTATCTTCTTGTTTTAGGGTTAGGACAAGCCTAACCACTAACAGAGCCTTGACAGATAGACTGCTACATCTACTGATTTGCCGAACGTGCCCTCAGCGTGCCCTCAGCGTGCTTGGATCACGATTCTGTATGGACCTTAGGAACCGGAACACAGCGGAATTGGCATTTTCTATTTTTTTGCCTCTTGGGAGTTTCTCATGGGAGAACCGCAGTGCTGATATTTTTTACCGAGGTCGCGATTTCCACGGCAGTGTCACGGTAGTGTTTGCCTGTTGTTGCATGCATCCAATGTGACGTGGGTCCTTCTCCCGTGTCCTCCCGTGTAGTGCTGGGTAATTGAAATTGAAATTGAAATTGTTACATCCGTGTAGAACCGTTACTCACAGGACGTGAAGTTAAGGACACCATAGCGTAAGCCGGAGCTAGCTATAGTCACCGTAGGGCCATCTCAGTAAAAAGAATTACCACCGATGCCTGACCGGCAGGCACCGTAGCCACATCATGCCAGTGCAGCTTAATACGGGGGTTTTTCACCCCGGTTGGGAAGCACCGACACAATGCAGCTGGCAAGACAAAACCTGAGAGGGGGGACGGTCTGTGTGCTAGTCCCCGGGTATCGACCCGGGGTGTGCTTCCATAAAACGTCTGCACTGTAAAATACTCTGAAAGCTAGTGATGGTGTGGGAGTGGACTGTGTCCGCCAGTTTGAGGGCACATGATCTCTGAAGTCCATGAGTGGTCATAGAAGTCAAAAAAGAGGTTGGAATAGTACCAGTTGTTCCAACGGTGATAACTTCATAGTGAACGAGGTATCCAGCCGATCTAAGGCCATTTACTAATTCAACATGCTGGGCGTGTTTAGTGATAAACTTAGTAGCATGGTTGGTATCAGAGCAGTATCCAAGCTCAAGAACCCAGAGTTCTTTATCAGACATACAGGTAGGAGAGTCTATGTCAGGTAGGACGGCAAGATCAGGTCTCATTCTCTTCCAGTCCGCTACAGTAATAGTGGAGGGGCGTAAACAGTCAGGGAGACGTTTGCCCAGGACCCCCCTGGGGAGGTCCTCTTCCTTGCCAGCGTCCATGATCATTCTGCGGGATCCCAGGGCTCCGGTGCAAATGGCCTTGTGGATGAGTCGCACTGCGGCGTCATGTCTCTTGATATAGAGCCCCTTGAAAGTCCGGTGTGTGCAGCCCGCCAGGATGTGGCCCGCTCCGTCCTCACAGGTGTGGCAAATGGGGCATAGGGAGTTCGTGGGTGGGTGAGTGCTTTTAATATAAGGGAGCTTCCAGCGGAATGCAAGTTTACGGTTCCACAGTCTACCCCAGCGGGCTTTAAGGATGTGGAATTTAGTTTTATGTTGGATAAGGGTTGAGGTCCAAAATTTGTTACTTGCATGAGGAAGTTGGTGGGGAGTGTTATCAGCCCAGGTGGTTGCATAAATCCCTTTAAGAGGGTGTTGGCCAAGGTGGCAGCTAGTGGGCAGGTTAGAGGTGATACCTTGTGTAAGGTTAGGTGCTAGGATGCGTGGGGGAATATCTCCCATGGGTGTGCGAGGAGGTTGAACTGTGGGCCAGTAGACATTGTGGCGGGGGATTTCCCCAGTGTTGTCAGTAAAATTGGTGGAGGCAGGGTGCTCAGCTGCCTTGCGTGCCAGAATGTCTGCCCTGTCATTTCCAAGGATACCTGTGTGGGAACGGACTTTACAAAGAGTGGTGTGTGAGCCATGCAGGATGCGTTGAATGGGGTGTTTTTGAATTGATTGCAGAAGTTCAGTATGAATGGAACGGGTTGTTGTGGTAGGGTCATGAATCATTTTTTTAATAAGTTGAAGAGAGCAGAGGCTGTCTGTATGGAGTGTAAGGGATTTGTCGTAGTCAATGTTGAGAAGGGCTTGGTGGATGGCTACCAGTTCTGCCCTGTTGTTAGTTTTGGTGGCCCCTATTCCCCCAGGGTTGATGGTGTAGCTTTGTCCTGCAGCCGGGACATATACTGCAGCACCTGTTTTACTAGGGTGCCCTGGTTTACCTTATATTAGGCTACCATCTGTGTAGACCTGGAGGCCTGAGGAGGGGGTAGCTAGGTGAAGACAAGGGTGAGTAGTGGTAAGAAGAGAGGGAGGAGGGTGTTGGTGGAGTGGAGTTTGCCAAGGATTTTTGGCAAAAGATTTGAGTTTCCGGGGGTAAGTAATGACAATGTCAGATAAGGTAAGAGTGGGAGGTGGAGTGATAGTAGAGGGCTCCCAGGATGAGGAGAGGCTTTGCATGTAGTATGTCCATTGGTCAATAAAATCTGGGAGTTTAGGAAAATAGGTATCTTGGCTGTGGGGGTTGCATATAAGGATGAGGTGTAGTTTGTGGGTGGAGGGTGGAGTGTGAGATTTGCTGCCAAGCCAAATTTCAGAGGTAGTATAAAATTCAGACTGCGGTCTGGAGTCAATATAGTGAATCCAGGAGTGGTGGAGGAGGGTTTTGTAAGGGGCAGCAAGGTCGTCAGGGAGGAGCATCAGGGTGCAGGTAGGGCTGAGAGTATTTTCAGCATGGTCAGCACTGGCTAGGGCCCACCTTAGAGCTTGGTGTGCTTGTGTCGTGGAGTTAGGAATGTCCACCAGTGAGCCCCCAGTCCAGATGGTAAGAAAGGGGTCTTGGTTGGAGCCAAAGAGCTGATCAGCAGGGCTGGTAGAAGAGAAGCTGGTGAGGCTTTGGTCGTAGCTAAGGGGGTTAGAAGTACGATGGTGAGTAATGCCCAGAGCAGCTGCTGCTTGGTAGAGAAAAGGAGAAAGAGTGTTGGCAGCAGCAGGAGCAGCTCTGTATCTGGTGAAGAGGGCAGCTAAGTCAGTGTGGTATGTTCCTCCTTGGGTCAGTTGGTTCCATTTGGTAGGGTGGTGATTTTTGAAGTGGTCATAGTTTTGTTTGAGAGAGGTTAGTCTGTCGTTGGGAATGTGCCCAAGACAGTGACCAGTGGGGTTATAAAGATATGAAACGTTGGTGTGTGTGTGTGTGGATTGGTCATCCAGAGTGGTGAGGATGCCTGTTTGTATAATGTAGGCTGAGGGTGGTTGAATGTCCCAGTCTGGGTGCCTGTCGTGTGTGTCAATTTTCAGAAGTTTGTGAACAAGGTTGTGGTTGTCAGCATTAAATCCTGGGGAGGTGGCCCATTGGCCTTGTTGTTGAAGGTTAGTAAGGTGGGTGTCCTTCCTAGGGTTGAGGTGTGTGGTTAATGGGGGAGTAGTTTTAAAAGTGTGGGTTAATTGGTCGTATGCTGGTTGTCCCAAAAGTTCAACAAGGTGAGACGCATTGTGAGATTGGGGTTTCCAATGTATGGTGGAGGTAGTGGAGGTAAGAGATGTGCTGTGGTGGATGCTGTATCCCATGTGTGTGTAGGAGTTGATATGTTCGTTGTGCATGATGGTTGGGGCCCATTGAACGTGGACAACAGTGGAAGTGACTAGTTTGTCGTCGTTGTAGGAGCGCTTGCCCCGCCAGCTCGTGATGTGCAGGGCTTTGTATTGGGATCCGTAGGTAAGGTGGAGCAGGCGCGCCGGTGGTGCAGGTGCGCTGCTGTCGGGGGATGTCATGGCCTCGCGGATCCTGTCAGGGTGTGAGGTGGGAGTTATTCTATATGCACGGTAAAATTTAGAGGTGGAGGAGTGACGGATCCAGGATTTGCACAAGTAGTGGCGTGCTGCCCAGGTGGCATCACTGCTGGGGCAGCCCCATGCTTGGTGCGCGTGACTGCCTTCGGTCTGCGTGGGCCACGCCCACCATTGGTTTCCTTCCAGGTCCCCAATGGAATCCGCCTCGTAGTCTGCGTCAGTAACAGTGGCGTGAGGTTGGTAACGCTGGGTGGGTGGGGTGGAGGGTTCAATAGAAGCAGGAGATTTAACGTTATCGGTTGTGTTCTGCGCAATTGCGTAATCGGGCGCAAGTTGTCGGTGTGAGAGGGGAAGTGGGTCAGAGTGTATTGGGGAGGCGACAGTTTGAAGGGAGGAGAGGTGAGCGGTGAGGCGGTTCAGGGACCGTTTGTGGTGTTTAGTAACTTTGTGTAAGGTGATAAGAGAGAGATCTGTAGTGCTGACAAGGTGAGTTCCCATGGGGGTGACCAGGTCATGGTATGAATAGATGGCCAGGTCATGGAATGGAGTCATGAGTGATACAGGGATTGCCTGTGGAGGGAGAGGAAGAGAGTGTATGTTAAGTTTGTCAAGAAGTTCTGTGTCATTCCAAGAAATTGTTATGTCAGATTTTTTAATAATTTCCACCTGGCGGGCTAGGGACATATACTTAAGTTGCTTGCGGGATAGAGAGAGAGGATCTAGAGTGGTCATGGTGGAAGTTGATTTATTAAGGAGAGCTCTAGTGAGGATTCCCAGGTGACCTTGGTCGTTCATGGACTGGGTGAGGGCTGTTGCAGTAATCTGGGTGTATTCAGTGAGTAGGGAGGGCACCCCTAGTCCTGCCTCTGTTTTAGGGAGGTGGAGTGCTCTTGTCGGAAAAGATCTGGGAAGGGAGCAACAGAGTTTAACTGTTTTTAATACTGCTCTGTCAATGACGTGAATGTCGGTTAGTGAGAAGGGAGCTACTATCATGGGGTATTTAATAGCTGCTCTGACACATTGTGAAATTATTCGTAAGCATTGGGTGGGGGTTGCCCTGTTTTTAGCTTTGGTGAGGATACTCAGCCCTTTATTGTGAATGGTTTCAATAGTAGAGTGGAGTTGAGTTTTCCAATTTAAGGTAAGTGAGATGTGAACCCCCAAGTATTTGTAGGCTTGGTCAGGCGGCTGGTAGGTAGCATAGGAGTTTCCTAGTGGAATTTTATCTAGCCTTTGTTTGAGAGTGTTGTTGTGAGTAGGTTGAGAGGGGTGTGATTTGTGGAGTATGCCACTGACCACACATTTGGTGGCGTTAAGAGGAATGCCCGACCAGATGCTAAAAGTTTGAACTTTACCACATTGGATGCGAAGGTCCTCTGAGCTGCCGGTTAGGACAGCAGTGTCGTCAGCATACCCCAAGCTGCTGGTGTGGTGTTCATCTGCTGTTTTGGAGGGTAGGGATGCTGCTCTGTATCCTCGTCCCCCAGAACGGAGCCATCTGTGTAGGGGTTCTAGAAAGATAATGAAGAGTAGGGGGGAGAGAGTATCCCCCTGGATGGTTGCCCCTAGTGATGGGGATGGGGGAGCCAGGTGTATTGTTAAGGAGAATATGTGTAGTAGAGTTTGTGTAGATTCCTTTAATAGTGTCTATAGTGTCGTGGGTGTAACCCAAGCTGTGCATGATGCAGAGAAGTTTTTGGTGATCAATCATGTTAAAAGCAGAGCTAAAGTCGAAGTAGGCAGCATAGAGGTCCTGGTGGAAGAGGGCAGCGTCCTCAATGTTGTGGAGTAGGTTCAAGAGTTGTCTATAGGTACTTTTGTCTTTTCTGAAACCTTCTTGGCAGGCGCTAAGAATGTGGTTGGTTTCAGAGTAGGTAGTAATAGTGTTAGTAACAAGGGAGGTCCAGAGTTTGGCTACAGCATTGTTAAGGCCTATTGGCCTGTAGTTTTGAGGTAAGCAAGGATCTGATTTTTTGTAGAGCATGACTGTGTGTGAGGTTTTCCAGCAGTCTGGTGTTTCTCCCAGGATCCATACTAGCTGCATGAGTTTGTGTATGATGAGGTGCATTTCCTGTGGGAGGCACATAAGTAATTCATTAGGTATGCCGTCTGGGCCAGTGGCTTTGTTGGTAGAGAGTTTCCTAATACAGTCAGCATAGGTGGTTGAGGAGGAGAGAAAGGTGTAGGGAGAGGCAGTGTTTTGTATGGAGTTGGCTGGAGTTTCCAAGTGGTATTTGTCTGTGTGTATTTCCCATGGAGGGGGGGTGGCGTGTCGTGTATAGTCATCTGAGATGGGTGGAGTGGGAGGTGACATGAGTTTTCCTATATGTTTAGTCATAACTTCCAGGAGACCCTGGGTGCTAGTGCTGAGTGTGTGTGTGGATGCGTCCAGTAGAGCAGTGGGTGTGTGTGTGTGATTTTCAGGAGAGAAAATATACCTGTGAGTTTGTCGTGCTTGTGTACTGAGGCGGCGTCGGAATTTCTTAATGGAGGCGGTTGCTCTCTCCTCTTTGAGTGCAACCTGCATGTGACGTAATTCTGTAATACTTTGTTTAATATCAGCAGTTAAGGAGAGGCAATAGTCAGAGAGGAGTAAATTTTGAAATTGCTGTTGTATTTTAATTTTAGTGGTAGGTGAGTATGTGCCTGCCGTGTGAGGTGTGCTTCTAAGTTCCATGTATTGTTGTTGGTCAAGGTGGTTGGAGGCTGTTCGGAGTGCTTTAATGTGTTTAATATGGTAGTTAAGTCTTCTGTAGGTTTTGGCAGTTTGTCTTGGCAGGAAGGTGCCTGGTGTACTAGGCTTGGTAGGGCAGGTGTCAGTCATGATGGAGAGAGCTTGGTGAAGAGTGACCATGAGATGATTTGTCATGCTGTTAAGGTCTTCTGGTATGGTGGCTTTGAGTTCTTGTCTAATAGATTGAATGTGTGCAGATGTTTTATCTTCTCCCAGTAAAGTTTGTGCTATAGTCCAGGCTTTATCTATGTTAATGTGGCTGTGCTGGAATTGATGGAGAAATTGATTAGAGATGGCTTCTTTAGCTTTGGCCATGTCTGGTGCTTGAGAGGAAGCTGCAGTTGAGGTGTTGGATTGTGAGGTGGTATGTCAAGGTTAGGAGGGGGAAAGAGAGAGGAGGAGGTAATGTGTTGTTCCAGGGTCAAGTGGTCCAGTGTGTCTCCCATTTGGTGTGCAGTTTCTGTCACCGTGGTTGCAGTTGGGGGGTTGATGAAATTGATGTCATCTATCCTGCTACTGTAGGAAGTGTTGTCTGAGTAAGTGTGGGGACGTGGTGACGTTTGAATGTGAATTGGATATTTATTAAGGCGTTGATAGTGGGGCTGGTCCTCCAGGTGCTTGATTGTGTTGCTTCTATCAGTAAGGTAGTAGGCTGCATTCCAGTCTCCCCCTGCAATATAGTGATGAGAGGGGTTTTGGGATATAATGTAGTGAATGTGTTCATAAATTCGGGCTCTTTTGGCAGGGTCATTGCAGGGCATGTAGACGCCTAAAATGTGGGTAGTGTTGTTAATAGTTTGATGAGTGAGATGACCAGCTATGTCAGTGGGGACTTCATGTTTAATTGGATGTGTAGTAAGAGTCTTTTTTATAAGTGTGATAACTCCAGCTGAGCGGGTTACAATGTTGTCTGCATTGGTAGCTTGCTTAATGGTTTTGCTGCTGTGATGAAAGTGGTAGTCAGATAGGTCTTGTGTGATCATATTAATTATACCTGTGTTGTTAGAGGTGAGTTTTGTTTCGGTGAGAATAGCAATGTCTGGCTCATTAGTTCGAATATGGTCGTAGAGTGTTTCCCAGGATGAGAAGATGCCTCTGCAGTTGGAAGTGATAATGTTAGTGAGATAGAGTGCAGTTTGCTGCTGTTGAACAGGATATGAGGTAGTGTGGGTTATTTTAATTCTTTTCGTTGGAAGGGTTTTTGTGGTGAGTCTGGGGGGAGTAGGTTTCTTGGTAGGAGGTTCTGCTCCAAAGATCCTGCTCTGGCGCATCTTGTTGCTGTCGGGTATGGCAGGTCTAGTAGGGATAGGAAGTTTAGTCTTGGGAGGTTGAGTTGTATCCCTGGGTGTTTTTTTGGTGGTCGGTGATTTATGTGTAGAGTTTGAGTGGAGGGAAGTGGGGTTGCAACGGGTAGAGGTTCTTTTAGGTTTCTTAGATTTGGGAGGCTCCTCATCATCAGAGACAAGGTCTACAGTTTCTGTAGGAGCTGGGGGCTCTGTAGGATCTGCAGGGTGAATGTGATCTGTAGGGTGTGG
The DNA here is from genome assembly GCA_013435795.1 of Chlamydomonas sp. ICE-L. Taxonomy (NCBI): domain Eukaryota; kingdom Viridiplantae; phylum Chlorophyta; class Chlorophyceae; order Chlamydomonadales; family Chlamydomonadaceae; genus Chlamydomonas; species Chlamydomonas sp. ICE-L. The sequence continues at coordinate 3,552,520 of JACBWV010000673.1, forward strand.
AAGGTCTGAGAGAAGTTGTTGAAGTTGTGAGGAGTCTGTAAGATCCATCTGGTCTGTAAGAACTATCTGGTCTGAGGAGTCGGTAGCATTGTGAGTAAGAGTGGTAGGTAGGTCTATAATGATAGTTTGAGTTGGGTTGTTTGGTTCATAGTAAATTTCAGGCTGGAAAAATTGAGGGCAGGGTAGTCCAGATGTGTCTGTAAGGGTGTAAATGTGCCCTTGAAGATGTTGCCAGTCAGGAGGCTTCAGGGGATAGGGGCCTTCAGAGTTCATATCCCACCACTCACCGTCCAGTTGCTTAATGGCCTTAGCATGTCCATATCCAGAGTGATAATGTAGGAGGAAGCAAGAGCAGTTGGTAGGGATGCGTTGTAGGATCTGCATCTGTGAGCTGCCCGGCATGATACCTTCAGAGTAGGTCAGTGAAGTCCCTGCGATTTCTGTGTGGGGGCTAATATGGTGGGGAATGTATCTTGGGTTGGTGTGCTTAGTAAGGAGGCCAAGGTGAGATTTGTTGGAAGAAAGGTAGAAATTAATCAGATTGCTAGAATAGTTACCAGTGAGACTGTCATAGTGCCCTTCTAGGGTCCATTGTTGGCACATATAGTTGCGCACATGAGTGTCTAATTTTACAGAAAAGTCTAGGATTTCTTCAAGATCAAGAGCTTTGTACCCCAGGTAAATGTTGATGGAGTGTATTTGGCAGTTGGAGTCGATTTGGGGTTCCCAATATGGGAGATTGGTGCGGTGGGTGGTCTGGGTTGTTTGTACGGCGGGGGTGGGGGTGGTGGCTTGGTCCTCCTCCATGGGGTCCTCCGGGAGGTCCTCCTCCATAGGGTTGATGGGGTTGTGATCTAGCCATGCTTCATTGGGTTGTCCTGGTTGTAGTGTATAGGTGTGGCCCTGGATGCTCGCCATTTACGAGGGGTGTTCAGGAGAATGGGTTGGTGTTTGAGAGAGTCTATCAAGTACCACTCACCCTGGAAGTGTTTTGATTGTGGCTGCATGGCCAAATACCGTGCTGAAGTTGAGTATGCATGCCTGGTGGGGGTGGAGGCGCTCTAATATCTGTTCCTTTGTGCTGCCCGGCATGATGCCCTTGGGGTATGTCTCTCGGTGTCCATGGTTAGGAAGGGGAAGCTGAGCAGGGGTGTAAGGGGGGTTATACAACGGGGTGAGGATGCCCACAATGGGGTGGTGTAGATGCAGGAAGGAGCTAAGCAGGGGGACTGAGAAGTTGCCCTGGCCGTGTCCAGTTGTGTAGTGCTCGTCCCTAATTCTACGGCGGCTGGTGTGGAGGTGATCAGCGTATGCGAGGATAGCTAGGGGTTCTATGTACGGACCTCCTAGGTAGGTATTTATGGCGTGGGACTGGCAGAAATTATATGCTTGGGGTTCCCAGTATGGGAGGTGGGGTTGGGAGGGGAGAAGAGGGAGGGGGAGAGGGGGTTGGTCTCCTCCTCTACACGTGGGGTGGGGGGGTGGGCAGTTGGATCTGGATGTGTTTAGGCTGGTGGGGATGGCTGGGTGGGGGAGGCTGTTGGTGGCCTGGGGACCCCCAAGTTGGCTATTCATTGAGTGGGCCTGGCAGAGGTCGAATACTTGAGGTTCCCAGTATGAGGGGTGGTGCTGGGTAATCTTAAGTACCCATGTGTTAAGGTTTCCCATACCGGTACGCATTTCAGAGTCAACTGACTACTACTGAAGCTATGTGTACATACTGTAAAATCTGTACAACGGCCAAGCCCCTGGAAAGTCACCATATGTCCGTCTATACGTGCTTTCTGCCTTTCCCACTGCATAGCTACATCTCCTCTCCTCCATGGGCTAAGAACTTTGGCTAGTCCTATTCTCACAACAAAACCCAGTTTCAGGCGAGGCCCCTCTGGAGTGGGGAATGGGCGACGGTGCGAGGTCCGGTCTGGGTCTGTGGAGGGGAGGCGAGGTCGAGGGGAGGGGCTGGGACGGGCGGGGGAGGGGCCCGGGGAGGGGTGATTATCTGGGGCGCTGGTTTGGTTTGGCACATGAAGTACAAATGCTCGCTACTAGGTGCTAGCTACAAAGGCGGTACGGTGGTGTGGCAAGACGTAGTCCATCGCTGCATTGCTAGCAAGACAGAAGCAAGGAGCCATGCGTAGGGCCGCTCTGCAGTGCCTTCAGGGCATCTATAGATCAGGTATTGCTTTGTAATTGGCCGTCTGATAACTTGGCAGCATTTGCTTCACACATATGTCCAACGAGCAATTTGGACTTCGCATTTTGATTGCGCGCATTTGCGTTTGAACAGAAGGTTGATGGGAATGTGGTCGACCGAGGGTTGCAAACTTTCAACGAGCTAATAGCTACTTCTGCTTGTTGATTGCAGGATGCAACCCCGCCAGCGCATCATCTGCCGTTGGCCTGAGGACAGAGCTGCTAAGCTCTCTCGACAGGTGATTTAGAAACGTGCCCTTGAAACAGCCTCTCATCGTAACTTCGCCCTGTTCCTACTCCTGTCTTTTGTCTTAGTTCAGCCTCGCCATCTGCTATCTTCCTTCCTTCCTTTCTAACGGGCCAAGTCACTTATCCCCCCCCACCCCCTCCACCCCCACCCCACCCCACCCCACCCCTCCCACCCCCCCACCCCCAAGGCCCTCCTCCCTCATTGCTTCTTCTAACCTTCTGCAGCTCCTCTATTAGCAGCTCCAACGTCCAGAAGCCATGGTCCCTCCAGTCCACTCGTCTGGCCACCTCCGAGCCTCTCATCCCAGCCAAGGTGAATAACTTCACCCTCAACTTTGGACCTCAGCACCCAGCTGCCCACGGTGTGTTGCGCTTGGTTCTGGAGATGGATGGAGAGATCATCACCCGTGCAGGTATGCTGGGATAAAGTGATGGTTGGCTTGGCCAAAGCTGTTTTCAGATTTTGGGAGAGTTTTAGGTGACCGGATTGGATCAAGCGAAGTTTTAGTGTGGGGACATTGAATTTGTCAGTTTGAAGAAGTTTTCAATTTGATTGATTTCTACAAGTTAAGTGTGAATGCTGTGTGTGTGAGTGAAATGGCAGATGATGTGGTCTAGTGTGGGTCAATGAGTGTAGGCACAGCACATGCATCAACAGGTTGCAGAGAGTTCACAATGGGGTTGTGAAGAGCAGTCCAAAGTTGGTGGACATGTATTGGAGGGGTTGGTGGTGAGTTGAAACGGAACAAGGGAGAAGGGTGGGGTGGACATGTGAGATTCATGACGCAGGGTGAGCCATATCCGCCATGATCCACTGCGTCAATCACATACAGCCATCAACACGGTGTCACAGGAGAGACACTCGTCAGTGTAGGGCCAGTGGTTCAGGTGTGATAGGTCGTTGGTCCGCTTCACCCATCGACCTGCCGATGCCTACTCCGTTATCCGTAGGAGTGACTCCGCCGATCACATCGACAAAATCCTTGAGTCTAGGGCTAGCGAAGGGATAACACCCTTTGGGCGGAAATCCTTCCTTTAACAAACATGTGCCTCCACAGGCCTCCCAGATCAAAAACATCTGCCGTAAAAAAACCGTTCCTGTAAAAAACATGTCTAAAAAAGCGTCTGCCTGCAAGATCAACCATCATAATCATCCGAATGTACCGCCCTCACCCCCTCTGCAGATCCCCATATTGGCCTTCTGCATCGCGGTACAGAGAAGCTGATCGAGTACAAGACCTACCTGCAGGTAGGATACTAGGAGACATCGCAAGCTGTGTAGACCCCTGTTTTTATTTTTGGCTTTGAGCAGCAGCTTCTAGTTTGCTCCCCCAACCAGCCAGGGGGCTACACCCAATGACTTCAGCAGTGCTAGGAAACTGAGAATGACTGCTTCAAGGTGCGCTAGGTTGCGTTCAGTTTGACCAGGCAGCCAGGAAGGGGAGCTGCCTAGGAGCAGCTGCTCGTAGCTGAAAAGAAAAGCACTGGCGAAGACCTGTGTGCCAGCTGTTGTTGTTTACCCCTCCAGGTTTGTTAAGTATGATATCGTGTAGATATATCAACACATCATGTAGATAAATTGTAAGATATATTGACGATATTATATGATGTACAGTACAATATGGTACAATATAGAGCTATTTATATGAAAGAGACTATCATAAAGCAAGGGCTCAAAGAAAGTTTCTAGGCCACTCAAATTTACATATGGGTGGCTCATATAAGTTGGGTGCCTATATCTTGTACGATATGGGATGATAAATCGCCTGGTGATAATCCTGGGCATCATTACGATATTAACATCTCTCTATATCTCCCTATATATCTCGCAATCTGGCTTGCATCCATTGTTTATTTTTGAGCTACGAGTAGCAGCTTCTAGGCAGCTCCCTATCTTCGTCCGTGGGCCACACCTCAAGCTAGCTAGTGCATCTGACTTGACAGGCATTCAAATGTAGCTGAACGATTTGGGCTTGCCCCAGTTGCTGGCTACCTAGCTGGTTGGAAGTTGCTGCAAGTAGCCCAACAATGCCAAGGCTTCGCAAGCGACTAGGTAACTTGGCGTCGCGTACTGGGAAGGGCTGAATCCAGGGTTTCCGACATAGTTAATGCCAGGGTGACAAACAACCAGACAAGTGGGTGACCCCCTGGGCTCCGCTCTCAGCGGGGTCTGGGGCAGCGCGTCGCACTGAGATTGCACCGAGTCGCTCAATTTGTGACGCGTCGCACGAAGAAAAAAAAGTGATGGCACACCCATCCTTGATCAGAACAACATGCTAACCCCTACTCTATCTCCTACCTCTCAACCCTAATATGGGAACCCTAACCTCCCAACCCCAACCTCCCGTACCCCCAGCCTCCCAACATTAGTCCCCAGCCCATCTCCAATCCCTACTTTACCCCTACCCCATCCCAAACCTCAGCTCCTACCCAAACCCAAACCTCACCTTAACCCCAACCCCTACCTTGCCCCTACCCCTACCCAACCCCCAGCCCCTACCCAGACCTGACCTGACCTCACCCCACCTCAACCCCAATCCCTACCTTGCCCCTACCCCTACCCAAACCTCAGCCCCTACCCAAACCTTACCCCAACCCCAACCCCTACCTTACCCCTACCTTACCCAAACCTCAGTCCCTAACCAAACCTCACCCCAACCCTTACCTTGCCCCTGCCCCTACCTAAACCCCAGCCCCTACCCAAACCCAAACCTCACCTCAACCCCAACCCCTACCTTACCCCTACCCAAACCTCACCTCTACCCCAACCCTGACCTTACCCCTACCCAAACCCCAGCCCCTACCCAAACCCAAACCTCACCTCAACCCCACTCCCTACCCAAACGTCACATCAACCCCAACCCCTACCTTACCCATTCCCCTACCCCTACCCAAACCTCAGCCCCTACCCAAACCTCAGCCCCGACCCAAACCTCACCTCAACCCCAACCCCTACCTTACCCCTACCCTTACCCAAACCTCAGCCTCTACCCAAACCTCACCTCAACCTCAACCCCAATGTCCATCTCAGGCTCTTCCCTACTTCGACCGCCTGGACTACGTGTCCATGATGTGCATGGAGCACTCCTACGTGTTGTCGGTGGAACAGCTGCTAAACCTGGAAGTGCCTGAGAGGGCCCAGTACATCCGTGTCCTTTACAGTGAGGTGAGGCATGTTGTTAGGACCTTGTCATACAGTGTGCCTTTAAAGTTGCCTTCTCAAGTTGCCTTCTGAAGTTATTTTCTTAAGTAATCTTCTAAAGTAGACGATTAACACAGTGAATGGAACTTTTAAAGTATATTAAAGACATTATTTAAAAACACTGGACAGTAGAGAGGATCTGGCCCTCAGTTTTAACGCCCCACTCACCCACTACACCTTGATGCTCCTGGCTGAATCGAACACCATGTGGCAAGCATTGTTAACTGCAAACTGTGCCATAGGCAGTAACTCGTGCCACAACAACCTACCGGGGAGGCATGATTGGTTGTAAAATGTAAAATGCTGTAAAATGTAAAATGCTGTAAAATGTAAAATGCTGAAGTGTATTTCAAAGAGAGGACCCAAGACATCCGTGTCCTGCACAGTCATGTGGTGCTTGTGGTTAGGACATGGCGAATTGTGTGGGAGTGTGTGTGTGGGGCTCGATTAAACAGCGATTGTGGACCTTGAGTAACACAGAGCTCCCAGCTTTACAGCCAAGCTAAGCCAATGCAACTCCAATAAGATACAGTACGTACAATACAGCCAAGCTAAACCAATATACAGTACAGTAGATACAGTACAGCCAAGCTAAACCAATGCAAACCAATATGATACAGTACGTACAGTACAATGTAACACAATGCAATACAAAACACTTCAGAGTACCCGCAATTTCCCGTCCACATCACCCGTACCCTGGTCTAGTTGTATCACTGTCTATCACTTGCCTCACCAATACGACACACCTCATACTGTATCAACTACCCATCCACTTGCAGATCACCCGTATCCTGAACCACTTGTTGGCTATCACTTGCCACGCCATGGATGTGGGTGCCCTCACACCCTTCTTGTGGGCTTTTGAGGAGCGCGAGAAGCTGTTTGAGTTCTATGAGCGTGTCTCAGGTGCCCGCATGCATGCCGCCTACTTCCGCGTGGGTGGAGTGGCACAGGATCTGCCTATCGGCCTGATGAAGGTGTGTAGCAGAAACAGGGCTGGCATCAGACCCCCCCCCCCCCCCCCCAGTTCACACACACACGACACACACAACCACAACCACAACCACAACACTCAACCGCACACACGCTTCACCTCGCATGAACTAGTGCTTGTTCTCATCCTTGTCTTCACCCACCATTGCCCTATATATGGAGGGTTGGTGGCAGGAGGGAATGGTTTGCTGGTTGGTTAGCCGGTTGTTAGGACAGTCGGGTGGATGGGTTTATAACGTTGTGCAGTTATGATTGCCACCTGTGTTAAGAAAGGAAGCGAGTCTTGAGCTGTCTTGAGGTGGGTTGAGAGGTTTTTGCGGAGCCCCTCCTTCAAGGGGGCAGGAGCCCCCAGATTCTTTCCGTTGCCCGTTTGTCCGTCTGTCCGACCGAAGACCGAGACAAAGCCTTACCAGACGAAGCCTGACAAAAAACAGCACAACTTTTCGTAAAAACTAAAAATGTTTTGGTCCGCTCATTCCAGGGGGCCACATCCTGTGTTTCCGATAAGAAAACTAATATCCCACCAATTTTAATAGTTGTTGATTGCGACAGCTTTGCCATGGAACTGGCCCACCACGTGTTTCAAAATATAGATTTGCTCAATAGTGGGCATATTCCGGTATAGGTGGCCACTATAACTGCACCACCGTTATAAACCACCCAACCAAGCGTCCACCAACCCCGGAGGACCTCACAACCAAACAAAGGCACGCCCTTCCGGCACACAAAACCGCCACCCAACCAAACACAAACCAGGACCCCGCAAAGCAGCAAAAAAAACCGAGCTCGGGAAAAAAGAACACAGGCAACCCACGACGACCGGCAACCCACCACCCCAGAGCGGCCACCAAAAACACACAAAAACCAGACCCCCTGCCACGCAGAAAACAAAACCGGGCGCCGGCAACACAACGAAAAGGACCAAACAAGAAACGTGCAACATAACCAAACCGGCGCAACACACCCAAACAAACAAACCCAAACCAGACCCGAAAACTCTAAGGCTACACACAAAAAGGCAGGCCGGCAACCAACGAACCAGGCTATCAACCACACTAACCGGCACACCCACCACCGCCGCGCTCCACCCACCCAACCAACAAACAAAAAACCATTTCTCGCACTCAGCAACCCCAAAACCTAGGAGTACATTCCCAGTCCCTTTCCACCCACCCACACACATTCCATTAATTAATCAAAACGAAAACTCTTTTTTCCCTTCCAACAAGTCTCCAACCCAACATCCACCCCACCATCAAGCAGACCATTACCTCCACTCATTCAAACAAACCTCTTCTTCCCCCCCAACCCACCACTTACCTTCCAACACACCAACCCCTCAACCCCACCCATTCCACCCACGGAAAAAAAAAAAAAAAAAACCAATTTCCCCTCCACTAATTCAACCAAACCTCTTCCTTTTTTTCCACTCACCACCCTTCCTCCTCCCACACCCACCCACCCACCAACCCCCCTGCCCATCAACAAAACCACTCCCTCCCTCCACCCATCCACCCACAGGACATCTACGACTGGACTCGTCAGTTCAGCTCCCGTCTAGATGAGATTGAGGAGCTTCTGTCAGGTAACCGCATCTGGAAGGAGCGAACCATCGACGTTGGCATCATCACCGCCCAAGAGGCTTGGGACTGGGGTGCATCCGGTGCCTTGCTGCGCGCCTCTGGTGTGGATTGGGATCTGAGGAAAAACCAGCCTTACGATGCTTACGGCAAGATGAAATTCAACGTCCCGATCGCCGGCCATGGAGACTGCTACGACCGATACCTGGTCCGCCTCCAGGAAATGCGCGAGTCCCTGCGCATCGTGTACCAGTGCCTAAACGAGATGCCCAACGGCCCATGCAAGGCCACTGACAACAAGGTGACCCCCCCCAGCCGCGCCGCTATGAAGCAGTCCATGGAGTCCCTCATCCACCACTTCAAGCTCTACACCGAGGGCTTCCACGTCCCTGCTGGAGAGACCTACAGGGCCGTTGAGGCGCCTAAGGGAGAGTTCGGCGTCTACCTGGTGTCCAGGGGAGGCAACAGGCCATACAGGTGGGTGTGCTGTAAAACGATTGTTTGGGGTTCAGTTCATCAATGCCTTGTCTTTTTAGCCTTTCCTGTCACGGTTGGGCAAGTCCCTCTGGTCTATTTGGCCTGCCCCTGGACTGTAACATACACATTCATTCATACATACACATTCATACATACACATTCATACAGACACATTCATTCATATATACATACATACATACATACATACATACATACATACATACATACATACATACATACATACGTACATACATACATACATACATACATACATACATACATACATACATACATACATACATGTAGGGCAGGTCCGCTTTCTTGGCCGCTGTAACATACACATACATACATTCATACACACATACAGGTGCGTATGCTGATACCATGCACTGCTTTTATCTTCGTAGTGTCGTCGTTGTCCACTGTCTAGGTCTACCTGGTTTCCATGTGAGGTAACAGGCCCCGCTTGTGCATGTGCTGGTACCGTGCACTGCTTTTATCTTTGTAGTGCCATGGTTGTCCATTTGTGTTTATCAGGGTTGCCTTCAGGGTACTATTTAGCGCGCGCGGCAGCGCAATTGTGCACGCTTGTTGAGCCCCACTGCGCGTTTTGCGCAGTTTTTTCAACCCCCTGTGGGCGCAGCGCGCAGTTGTTGCGCTTATTGCACCACAAAGCGCTGAACAATTTGACAAAATGTAGTACCCTGGTTCCTTTCAAGGCACAGTTGCTACAATTTGTACCTTGGTGTTTTGGCAGTGCCACGTTAGAGCCTGTCAGGGTTTCTTTAGGGGCCCCAAAAGCTGCTGGTAGCACCCCTTAAGGCCATTATGAGCACCACGGTGGTATGCATAGACCAAGCTCCTTTTCCTTCAAAATTACCCTTGGTTTTCGAATAGGTCGGCCTCCCAAATCCTACCCTCCTTCTTGGTCCTCCCAAGAGGTGCTTGAATTGTTGGTGTTGGTGTTAGCTAAGTGCCTGAATGGCCGTTGGCCACAATCATTTTGGGCCCAGTTGCGAGCAGGTTAAACGCGTTTCCTTCAACGCCCCCCCCCACCATTCCTCTTCCCCTCTTCTCCTCCCTTCCATCTGCCTTCCCCCCCCCTCCCCCAACCCCAACCCCCCTCCTGAGTAATGTTGCTGGTTCCCATCAGCTTGAGCTAGTACAGGACTGCGAACGTCCTTGAGTCTCATCGAGCCGTCAAGACTACCTCGTAAAAAAGCAAATGTAAGCAAATGTGATCTTATGTACTATAACGATATGCAAGTAAATATATACAAACAATATTTTGTATGCAAGTAAATGTAAGCAATGCGGTCTTATACATGCAAATTTGCACGCACGATTGAACTTCCACACATCTTCACACATACACTCCCCTCCCCCCCCTCCCCCCAACATACACCCCACCCACCTACACAGACCCCCCCATCCCCCCCCCCCCACACACACACCCCCACCACCACCACACACACGCACACACATAAATGTCCTTTGACTCTTTCCCCCTGTAGGTGCAAGATCCGATCCCCTGGTTTTGCCCATCTTGCCATGATGGACAAGATTGCCAAGGGCACCATGTTGGCCGATGTTGTGACCATCATTGGCACCATGGACGTTGTGTTCGGAGAGATCGACCGATAAGCTAGAACCTGTTGTGATTGGATTGGATTGTACATGGGTTTTCAGCCAACTCTGGGCTGCTCACCGTCTTCAAATTCCAAGTCCCCCCGTGCGACACCCACGGAAACCAGGGAGCCAACTAAGTGGATTAGAAAGTAAAAAAACTTGTCCAGGACAAGTCCTCTTGCGACCTCTCGATCTGTATGTTGTCCGCTCACTAGATAGACTAGCTCACGTGGTGCGTGCTCGAATCATAGCTTTGCTTTTCTGCTACGAGCGGCAGCTTCTAGGCTGATCCCTTAGCCAGCCACTGGGCCAAGCCCCAAGATTTCAGCAGTTCTGGATAGCTGATTGTGTTAATTCCAAGGTTGCGGTCGCTTTGGCTTAGTAGCCAGTCAGGGGAGCTGCCTAGATGCTGTTGCTCGTAGCTGAAAATAAAAGCTAAGGCCCTCATGTGCCCTAATGTGCATGTTTCGTGTGCTGTCCTCATGTTTGTTATGCATGTCGGTGTAGCAAAATGGTATGATGAGCTTGCTGTTGGGCTCGTTTGTTAACCTCGGTAGTTGCCCCCCTAAGCTTGTAACCTTATGATTCATAGTTGCCAATTTTTCTCCTTTTCGTCTGGAGGGCGCAGTAACAAAAAAGGGCCGCAAAGTTGAACTTGAATTTGGTTACATAGTCTCAGCCAGCGATTTGGCTGCTCGCGGTCTTCGGCTGTAAAAAACAAGTGGTATTACCAGGAAAATGCAGATGCAAACAAATCACTCCATTTTTCTCGTTTTTCTGTACGATAAAAAACGGGGGGGGGGGGGGGGGGGGGGCTTGCATAAAACCGTGGCAGAAAAATCATAACATGGCTCATTAAAGCATAAATATTCAGCTATGCAACCCCCCTTTGTCAAAACACTCAGAAAGTTTTGTGGAATGCATTTAAAAACAGGTTACATATTCCAAGTCCATCACGGGCATAAAGAAGCAGTTATGGAGGCTCTTGACCATCCAACATGAAACCTGTGTGCATGCTGTATTCACAGCCTTCACAAGTGTATATATGCACTATCCAGATGTATGTTACAATCCAGGCAGGTCCAGGGGCGGGTAGCCCATTAGGAACTTGCCCGACCTCGAATAATCAAGAGAATTTTATTCTATACATTGGGAAGGGCTGGGAGGGTTAGATTAACAAGCACTTATTGACCTAGTCCCTAGTGGTCCCTGTCAGCTTTAGCTGCTCTTTGGTTCTACCTATCCTTATTGATCTTTTGCTACCAACCGCAACCTGTCCTTTCCCATACCCTAAGGGTAACGGGTTTGCCGCCAGGGCGCCTCTCTCTTGAGGCGCCCCTTGGGCCTTATAACTATCTAGTTGTCTAATTCTTCGTCCCGGTCTCCTCACGTCCCCTGAAATCTGGCAGTCCCCAATACATAGCTAGAAGTTTCAGTATCTTATGGAGCAGTCTCTCATAAAACACTTGGGCTTGCGTCCGTGAGGAGTTTACAGCTTCCTCATCGCTCCCTTCATGTACCGCCCCATCAATTGGGGACGAAACCCAGTGCGGCAGGCATACTGCCGGCAGCGGAGGAGGAGGAAATAAAATACAAATAAGTATATAAGCACATAACAGAATATGGCGAAAATTCTGGAAGGGTCTGTCCAAACTGTAGGATACTTTTTGTTTTTGCTACGTAGGGTATGTACGACGGGCTATGCAGGGTACGTATGGGGGGCTACAACGGGCTACCACATTACGACAGCTTAACAACAACGAGCTTTGGTTCCTTTGATCGAGTTTGTCAGCTTATCATCTATGTGATTTAGGAAAGGTTCAAGATGGACATCACGTGTTTCTGAATGTTCTGGCGAAGCCAAAAAGCCATACTGGATTTTGAAAAAAGGAAAAGGAATACATCAATTATGTAAGGAAAACATGTTTATGTTTACATTTTCATGGTTATGTTTTTGCACAGCCGAAGACGGCGTGGAGCCAAATTTCTGCCTGGAGCCATGTAACCAAGTTCAAGTTACGAATTGGCGAAACCTTTTTTTCTCAATAAACCGGCGAACAAAACTACATGGAAAAGGGGCAAGTGCATACTGTGAAATCTATTACAATTTCCCTTTGAAAGGTATACTCAATAGTGAATTCGATACTGCCTAGTACATCGGTCGGATAAGGGCTGCGCGGGTTTGAGATGCCAGGCCACGCGACAGATGTCAGGTTGCCATGCTGCGGTGGCCTTACAAGCCAAATATAATCCCCTAATAAACTGCTGAACAACCAGTGAACCCATGATAGAGCTTGATACGATTTCTTCCGAGGCCAAACTCTACACAGAGGGTATCAAGCAAAACTGCCTAAGAGCAGAGGGTACAAGCAGTAGCAAGTCAGTGCTACACAACTGATACACAATATGCAACGAAGAATCCAACAACCAGCCATCGTACGTTTAAGGGACATGCCACCCATCGGACGTCGAATACGAAGTTTGCTGCCTGCAATGTCGACCGACCCAGACAAGCCACCTGGTCATCGGTTGACAACAACACGTGCTCCCTGTTCCAACAATAATAAACAATAATAAGACGTGAGGCGATGGAACAACAACAGGTTTTCTGGCAAGATCGAGCCATAAGGCCAAGAACTCAGGTGGGAAGAAGTTCGAAATACGCCAGCGTCCACCCACCCACCCACCCACACATCTTGCCAACCCACAGCCCGCTATCCCTCGGCCCTCAAAAAGAAAACATTTAAACACACACAGAAACCAGAGCCAAACCCCCCAAATCAGCTAAGCAAGTTAATAGTCACATGTCTACCACGCATGCAGAATAGCAGAGAGCGCATTTTCTGCATAGGGCGGCCGCCTTCTATATCATATTTAAGATTCCAGGCTTCTTCCATCGTGACCGCCCTTACCAACTTGAGGTAAGAGGCCCATGTCGCGGGTTCATGCACACGTGGCATGGGACGAAGGCCTTGGTCGTCGGCGAACCAATAGGTACAAGTGGCACCACACCCGGTATAACCGGTTAAGGCGGTGGGCCTCAACATGGGGAACTGAGTCCGAGCTTTGTCAGGGTCTGACATACTCTGTCAATGCACCTTGTTGGACTTCTGATAAGACCCTGACAATGCTCATACTCTACCAAGGCACCCTATCAACTCCCTTGAGCTTGGTGAACCCCTGGGCTATAACAACAAACGTGTATGTTACAGTCCAGGGGTAGGCTGAATAGGCTAAAGGGACTTTCACACGAAAGCACAACAAGCACACCAAGGAAGCAGAAGAGACCGCCCAGAAGACACAACAATCAGAACCTGATACATACAAACAACACTGGCCTAGACTGATACCCCAGACCTAGACCGACATGGGCACAGCTTTGGCAGGAGCCTTGTTGATCTTTTTAGACTTCAACCCCAGGGAACCCAACAGGGATGCAAACGTGAAGCAGCCCGAGGGCATTGCTTGTTGAGGATACTCAAGGGGAGCAGCCAAATTAGACGAGAGCGGAGATGTTGATGTGCAACTCTGCTTTGACTTCGGCTGACCTGGCCTGGAAATACCATGGGGCACGCCATGAAGAAGATGAGGCACTTGGGAGTAGGTTGAGGCACTGTCCTGCACGGGATCCTGCATGGGGTAGACGGGGAGATGGTGAGGAGATGGTGCGAAGTGGTGGTGGTGAGGAGATGGTGAGGCGATGGTGTGAGGTGGTGAAGTGGTGGTGAAGTAGTGGTGTGGTGATAGTGGTGAGGTGGTGGTGAGATGGTGAGGAGATGGTGGTAAGGAGACGGTGGTGACGTAGTGAGATGGTAAGGGGGTGGCACGTGATGGAGGTGAGGTGGTGAGGAGACAGTGGTGAGGTGGTGAGGTGGTTGTGAGGTGGTGGTGTGGTGGTGAGGCGATGGTGGTAAGGAGGTGGTGAGGTGGTGGTGTGGTGGTAGAGTGGTGAGTTGGTGGGCGTCCATAGCAAGAGGACTAAGACAAGTGAATGAGATGTGGGAAGGGAGGATGTGAAAATGAGAGGGCAAGAGGATAAGATGTGAGGAGGGCAAGGGAGGATGACACGCACCGATGAACCAACGCCCGCATTAACACTTGAAGTACCCGTACGCGTCGAAAAATGTATTGTGGACATCGATGCACAGTGGGCCTCCAGCTGGATTTTCGTCTCTTGGGCCATTGAACCATTGGGCCTAACAATAGCTATGTGTACGTCCGCCGGAGGCGACGCCTCACTCTTGAAGGCTTTGAGGCCAATGGAAGGCTTTGGGCCTGATGGAAGGCTTCCAGCGCTGTCCAAGATAGGGTCAGCAGTAATGCGGCGGGCAGCGGGCAGTTGCACTTGTACCTTGCCATTACAAGAGGCACTGTCCATGACGTCAGGGGCCAAGCAGGGTCTGGCTACAGAGGTCTTGGGCCCCTGAGTGGGAGCAGTGTTCACGGGTGGCACAGCAGAAACGGCTTGGGCTGGCCAGGCGTGCGTGGGCACGTGGCTTGGCGTGACGTCTGTCCCATGGTTGTTTTGCTCTGGAGCACTCACGCAGCTTGGAGGTCCGGCATTAGCCACACTCTGCTTGGCTTTTACTCGGAGCTTGACAGCGTCAATGTCCATGAAGAAAAAGGAGTTCAGCAGCTGGGCTGAAGTAGGCCGGTGGACAGGATCGGGCTCCAGACAAGACTTGATCAGGTGGGAGAGTCCAACGCTCTGTCCTTTCAGCCTGGTAGGTTTGAGTGCGGTGGTAGAAATGTTAGTGGGTTGCAGAGAGCAGATTGGCAGTGGGTGATGTAGCTCTGAGCTTTGTTATTGAGATAGTGACCATAGGCATTTCGCCTTGACCAACACAATGAACTGTTTGGATCCAAATACATAATTCCCCCCCCCCCCCCCCCTCCCCCCTTGACCAACACAACGTCCTGTTTGGATCCAAATACATCTCCCCCCCCCCCCCCCCCCCCCTTTCTCACATAGCTACATAACTGACATACACATAGCTACATCACTCACTTTGTGGCCAAAGTCGATTGTTCCGGACCAGGTTGATGTCCTGTCACGGATACTCCAGCATCCAAGCACATCGACTGCTCTGGGGACAGGCGGCCAACCACTTCGTTGATAACATGCAGTTGGTCCAGGGAGGAGGAGCCACACAGGAGGACAGAGCCAGTCACAAGCTCAGCAAAGATGCATCCTAGAGACCAGACGTCGACGTTGGGACTGTAAGGGCCGCCCAACAGCACCTCAGGAGCACGGTACCACCTGCAAGTGTAGTAAAAGTGTTTGGTGGGAGATGTGGGGTGTGGCTGGTTGGAGGGGGGAGGGAGGGGGGGGGGGGGGGGAGGAGGGAGGGAAGGAGGGAAGGAGGGAAGGAGGGAGGGAGGGAGGGAGGGAGGGAGGGAGGGAGGGAGGGAGGGAAGGAGCTAGGTGATGGTTCGCCTAATTGGATACCGTTAGCTTAATTTAATATCCCTGGGCCCCAGACAGTAATAAGTCAAAGATGTCAAAAGCTTCAAAATTGTTTTGGTGCTACAAATGTAGGTGTGACTTGTCAAGCATTTCGATCATCTCAACACACATAATTACAAACCTGGTTGTGATGTAAGGGGTATAGTCAGCAGGTTGGGAGGTGCTCTCCACATCACGAGCAAAGCCAAGATCACATATTTTGACGGAGCCCTCAGAGTTGATGAGCACATTGGATCACGATGCATCACCTGGAGCAGAAAAAATGTTCAAGATATTGATAATGGTGATGATGATGATGATGATGATGATGGTGCTGCGGCCTATGATGGTGATGCTGATTGATTGGGGGACTGCAGCATGTAGTTATGGCAGTACAACTTCATGCCTCAGGCTAAAGGGGCAGCAGCATGTAGTTATAGCGATTCGAGTTGGCACTCACCCCTTTCTTGTGCATGTACGTCGTGGCATCTAGAAGCTCCCACATGAGCAGCTTCAGCTCGTCTGCGTCAAAGACCTTCCTTGCTTTCAACATCTCAGACAGAGACTTCTCTACATACTCCATGACTAGGTAAATTTGGCGTTGGGGCGTTCTGAAGGCCCTCAGCTTCTTCACAATGTTGGGGTGGTCCAGAGATCCAAGCACCTTGATCTCGCGCATAACAAGGGCGGAGAAATTTCTTGAACCTGCACAAAAGCACACTATGGCTTAGATTGAGAGTATGGGTTCACACAATGGGTTATATCTGGTGTACAAGTTGGGTGTACAACATGGTGTAATTTCCCTAATTACTTTCTCCAAACTCCACTGAGTTAAGGGCACAAGCAAGAAGCTAAGCAGTGAAGCAATATGGCGTCCATCACAAACCCTATTAACTGTAGCCTCCCCAGTGGGGAGTTTTTCTATCAACAGCTGGGAAGATATTTTCAGAATTCAGCATCCTCGGATTCTTACCTTGTCCACCATCAAATCTCTTTACTGCCACAATATCTTGTGTAGCATGGACAACACACTTCCACACCGATCCATAAGTTCCTGGGATGGAGAGCAGGGCGGGTTCAGAGACAGGGTTGAGTAAGAAGCCAGCAAGGCGGGCAGACAGTTTCATGTTGGGTAGAGCAATGCAGGACCAGACACGGTAACCCACATGCCAACCCTGTTCGATTGCTTATATGCTTCGATTTTGATGCCGAAGTAGCAGCCGAGGTGACGGAAACAAGTTCCCTCAACCCTTCCAAGCTGCAGTCACACCTCCCCTGTGTTTTTTTAGTGCGGATTTGCTAATGTCGGACCATTCACAATCGTAATGCAATCTGCGCAAGGCAGTTGCGTCTGCCACGTTGAGCAATGGTTCGATATGGCTGATGGCAAAGTGCTCGTGAGAATGCAAGTGGCATTCCAACCTCTACGGGAACTCGAAAGTCGCCCTACTCTAGGCACTATCCGATTCAGAAACCGAATTTGCGATACATCAAGCAGGGTGCTCAGGGGGGGTGCACGATGCCTGTTCAGCAGCAGCGAACTAGAGGGGTTGCTCACCTTGGCCCGCAAAGGAGACAAGACCGTACTCCTGCACAATGAAG
This sequence comes from Chlamydomonas sp. ICE-L, assembly GCA_013435795.1. Lineage (NCBI taxonomy): Eukaryota > Viridiplantae > Chlorophyta > Chlorophyceae > Chlamydomonadales > Chlamydomonadaceae > Chlamydomonas > Chlamydomonas sp. ICE-L. Next base: position 3,569,894 of record JACBWV010000673.1, read on the forward strand.
AGAAGTTGGCAAATTTGTTTCAATAGGAGGAATAGGCAATAGGAGGAATAATATGCAGGCATATTTCAAGAGGAGTACAACTCAAAAAGTGCAAGGTGCAATCTGATGGGCAGGAGGCAAGACGGGCAATGGGTCGAACGGACTAGTTCGAGGAGAAGGAGAGATGAGAGAAAGATATAGCTGGGGAATTTCATGCTGGACGTACAGCGGAGGCAGCAGCGGAGGCAAAAGCATAAGATTTTCGCGCATGTTAATCGCGTTCAATAGGAAGCGCCTATTGTCCAAATAACATATTTTTCGCCTTCACAGCAAAGCATGCAATGCGGAATGTTAAGCAGAGCGGAGCAGGACGTATGGCGAAGGGTCCAACATGAGAGGATACCGAACCGACAATCAAGCGTGTGTAGCCCGGACGAGAAAAACAAAGCACGCAAAACTTAAATCGCTGGCACATTGGAGGAGTCGCGCGGAAAGGACAGGCGAAGTAGCGCTGCTTCTCTCACCATTTGGTTTTCTTCTGTGGCCATGATTCACGGACGTATAACAGCAACAGCAGAGTGAGCAAAAAAGGAAGATTGATAGAAACGAAACAAAGGGGGTGGACTAATATCAGGCTGAATTTCAGTGGAAGTTTCCTGCTTTTTGCAAGCCGACGGTGGATGAAGTAGAGTTTGTGAACTCGTTCTTTCGTTCAGGGTTATAAGGGTTCAGACAACGAAATACGGATGGGTTGTGCCGTACGCACCTCAAACCGCCTCAAACCCAGAAAACCAGCGGGACTTGCGTACTGCCTTGTGAAGTGCCTTGTGAAGTTTAATCTGTCGTTCTCGCATCTGACGTTATGAAAGCCCTACCCTGTGCAGCGTGGCGTTGACCGCACCCGACTTGTGAAGTGCCTTGTGAAGATATCACGTTTATCAGTTGGGATGACATCATGCGAAAAGAAAAGGTCTCGGAACCAGGGCTCCTGGAAACGGCTGGGAATACGGCTAAACCGCAACATGATAGGGACTGAAGAGCAGAGGCTCCTGAAGAGTGATCTTCAGGAGTTCCGTAGGAACTGAAAGTGTGATGCCCCGCAGGGAATTTCAGTCTTGCAAGCACCAACATCTGCTACTAACTTCGAGCAACTTCTTTTCCGGCGAGCAACTTATTTGAGCTCGAAGCAACATTTCGACTTGACACTGCTCTTGAGTGCACAACTTTAGCTACCTCGGTTGGTTGAAGGGCAACCCCAACTGCCATATCGCTTCAAATTCGATGTTATACCTACTTTGATGCCAGACCTACCTATTACACTGCCAGACCTAGCTACTTCGATGCCAGAACTACTTCGATGCGATACAACTTCGATGAAGCTTTAGGCAGGGTGCCAAACTTCGTTACTATGCCGCGACCCTCATCCCGCTCCTTCTTTCGTTTCTTGCGCGTATTCTGAGTGTGGAACTTCGATGATAGCACTGAACTTCTAAAAGTACTGAGCTGCATGATGAGTTTCATGCATGATGAGGTTGCATGCAAGATGAAGTAGTCCTTTCAGGTTGCATGGTGATGAGGTTGCATGCAAGATGAGGTAGCCCTTTCAGAATGAATGATGATAAGGTTGCATGCATGATGAGGATGTACGCAAGATAAGGTAGCCCCTAGAGATTGCATATTCAAAAGGTAGCCCCCTGATGAGCACCGTGCATGATGATGAGGTTGCATGCAAGATGAAGTTGTATGCATGATGAGGTAGCCCCTTGAGGTTGCATGATGTTGAGGTAGCCCCTATAAGTTGCATGATGTTGAGGTAGCCCATATTGGTTACATGATGTTAAAGTAGACCATATTGGTTGCATGATGTTGATGTTCGATTCGGCTGCAGACGCAACAGGTGACAACATATGAAGGAACGTGAGGTTGTTAAAAAATGAACCCTGTGCACTACTGTATTTCTGTATCTGCCCACTTCCTGAAGCCAGGCCAGGTCAGAAACTCAGCCAGGCCAAATCCAGCAGAATATCCCACAAGGCCTGCCATCGCGAGTCTCATCGCGATTGTGATATGATTCAGCGCCAAAAGCGATGTGTTGCTGTTATTAAAACCCGGTTCCCTGATGGCTCACCGTATTTTCATGTACAATCAAGGTTTGAATTCTAACTGGCTAATTTGTTGATTTTTTAGTTCTGGATCTGTCTGGATGAAGGTATCTTGAATTACTGTTCGGCCTTTGGTGATTTTCCCCAGTGCAAGCAAATGGGCTGCCCCCCCTCAACCTCTCGCCTTGTAATAAGGCGTAATCGGGGGGGGGGGGGGGGGGGGGGGGGGGGGGGGGGGGGCAGGAATAAAGTTTGCAGACCGCACGTTCGGAAATTGTTTTTTTCACCCCTGCCCCCCCCTCGAGGCTTCATATCTGGACACCCAGACAGTACCGTATAACATAGTAAAAGGGGTGTCCATGAGCATCATCTCGTCAAGGCCTTTCCAATCATACAACAACAACAAAAATCAAGTTTGGACAAAGTTATTCAGTTTTAAGTATTTTTACAACTTTCTTGGGTAGCTCAATAGTCTACACCCTTGGAGGAGATCATCCAGATATGAAAAGGACTGAAGGCGATATTTATCTGTCTTTCTATCATTATCATCATAATTATTATGGTTCAATTGACTCAAATTGTATTTTGGAGCCTGAGGGTCTGCTCGGGTGTGGTGGGGGTGGGTGGGGGTGATGGTGGGGGTGGGTGGTGTGTGGGGAGGAGGTAGTGTTTGTGTGTGTGTGTGTGTGTGGTGGTGGTGGTGGTGGTTGTGGTTGTGGTGGTGGTGGTGGGGGGGGGCTAGACCCCAGGCTCGACTGCTTTAGGAACTATCAGCTTGGATAACACTCCGGAGAGTGGACTTTGTGTGTGCAGCACGCCAATCTATAAATTCGGAGACGAGAATAAGTTACAAGCACAGGAGACCCATTAAGGGGCACCAGTGGAGGAAAGGGGGCGGTAGCCTGGAACCTGATCAGGGTACAGGCAAGACAGCGCGTGTCAGAAGAACCGATGACGCAGTCAACAGGAAGCTGACATAGTACTGTCAGGACCGATAGTTCTAAGGGAGTACAAAAGGAGTCACCAAGACATAAAACAAGCGAGAGCACCGCTTTTCATGCTGATACTCCACCTATGACGCAGGTGACATACAATACTAGTACTCCACCTATGGCACTGGGGACATAGAACCATAAACTGGTAGCAAACAAAAATTATTAAGGAACGGCGGAAAAACAGGAAACCAGAAGAAAGCCTTGTCTAAAATAAAAGGATGAGAAAGGATGAACCAAAAACCACTGTAGTACTCCGAAAATGTAGCAGCAAAAAACTTGGGTCATACCGCGCTGAGCTGAGACCAAAATGGAAATGTAACCATCCATGGTAAGCGCAAAAATACTATTCATCCAGAATAGTAGGCACCAAACCAGAAAATCACAGGGAGGCCAAACAGAAATCAATCCCAATACCAAAGGAAGGGGAACAACGGTGACTGAAAGAACCGAGAACTTAACCTAAAGAGAAGACTGAAAAAATCGTATATCAAAGTTGGGGAACAACGGTATAGAAAACCCGATCCGGGAATAGGAACCTAACGCCAATCAATGATAACCAAAGAGACGGATTGAAATATCGTGTGAGCGCAGCACACGAGAGAATCAAAGCCTAAAGGACGCAGACAAGAGGACACTAAAGACTACGATGGAAAAAAAAGTCGATGGAAAAATCCACTACCTTAAAAACTATTCTTAGCATAGAATTCATGACTAGGTTGGGATGAAAAAACCATGATGAACTGGTTTCTCACTCAAAGATGGAAGTAAGAAGATTTATGAAAGTTAATTATCATAAATCCCCAGTTACGGCACTAACGAAAACAGTCTAAGAGGTGGGTATCGCACCGCAAAGAACTCGTGCACTCAAGACAAACCAAGCGCCTAACTAAAGCAAACCAAACCTGCAGCAACTGAAAAAATCCAAAGGATGCGAAGTTAAAATTTTCTAGAAACTTGTAACCAACAAAGGAAACACAGTTCAATGAACAATAGAAGGGTAGATGTAAAACCATAGTACATAAAACCTATTGTCCACCTGAAAAATAGTAAACGCATAAAAAGGACTTCAAAGAATTTACTGCAAAGGATGGACTGAAAGGGCGCTTGAAATACACTCGGAAAACAAGAAAGAGGTGAGCGGCGGTACATCTGCAAGTACAACTGCAAGATTACCCAGCCCACCAATTCACAGTAAAATCCGAAGGGAAACAACTACTACACTCCACAAAAAGTTCCAATCACATGAGGGGCTGGTGATCTAAAAACAGTGTGGAGTAAAAAGAAATAGCTAATCTATGATGAGCTCCACCGAACGAACCATCTGCCTATGGAACTAAGAGTCAGAAACCATCAAGACGCTATAACGGTGGTCTGAATTAAGTACCACCTTCCACCAAAACCAAGAAAGACAGCTGAAAGGAAGCTGCCTAAACAAAGCGTCGTAACGCTCCACCAATCTAGACTACCCTATAAGTCAGTCTAGGAGGTGCTGAGGAATAGGCACTCACACATAGGGCCATGTTAACCTACGTATGAGAACCAGCAGCACCTAAAACAATGAATCCTGGGTTGACTGTAACACCCCAGCCATACGCAGTATCAAACTAGACCAGTGTTCAAGATCATCACTTGCGCTATCGGCAACGGCTACGTCATCACAGTGACTATAAGGCAATGGACCTGATCCAGGTACCACTATGATCGAAGGCTGTCTAAATCCTAAAGCTTCACCGCTAAAACGTGGCACAGAGGAGGGCCTGGCGACCCCCTGAGATTCGGCTAAGATTATAGTTGGATATCCAACTCCCCCCCGCCCTAAAACTTCACACACAATACAGCAAGATCAGGCCCTGGTCTAGAATGCAACAATGATACATCCAGCCAGGCCAGCCAACAACAATTGGGGTTGTTAAAGGGCGTAGGGAATTACCGGGAACACATAACATATCACCGTTTGATGACAGGAGGGATGCAAGCGGGCACGGGGACCCATACTAAAGGGAGAACCCAGGAAGACAGTTTAGAACTGAACTGGAGATAGAGAGTACATCACTACTCACTACTAACTGGCGCAACATTGGAAACCCAAATATAATAACCCTTACTCACCAGGGAATACCCAACCAGTCTACCAAATAATGCCTTTCTAACTAGCTTGTTGCGTGACTGCCCAATACTAAGATTACATAGCAAGGGCAACCAAACAAACGCAACAACTGCACATCAGGTGCAACCCCAAAGAAAAGCTCCGAAGGAGTCTTGTCTCCCTAGATGAACACGCGATTGCAAAGATAACACACTAGCACCATGCTGAGCAGTGTCATCATCAACAACTCATGTATCAGCATGTATAGCGGTGCTCTCACGCGTTTTATGACTTGGTGACTACTTATGTACTCTCTTAGAACTATCGGCTCTCCTGAGCCAGCTTCCCGTGGGACTGAGTCATCTTGAGATGACTCAGTGGCAGCTTCCTGTCACCTACGTCTCCGGTCTGATCTGTACCCTGTTAGGTTCCTGTCTACCGCCTCCTTTCACCACAGGTACCCCTTTATGGGTCTCCTGTGTCTGTAACGTTATCCTTGTCTCCGTGTATAGATTGGTGCGTCTGTTCCGCTGCTTTAATCTACTGTCCACTCTACCGGAGTGATTTCAAGCTGATAGGTTACTGGGCTCCTCATCACTACCACTGCTTTGATAATGCAACTTCCGCGAGGGTCTCCTGCCGGCCTTGTGAAACTTACCAAACTAAATGGTGTTTCATGGGCTCGTGGGATCCGCAGTGTCATTGTGAGCAATGGATGCGACCGAATCCTCCCGACGGGGGTGCAGGTTCCTCTAGATTGGCTAGACGACTGCGCGCCAGCGGCCTCTGCTGCCGGAGAGGAGGATCCTTCCGCCATCGTGGAAGTAACCCCCCCCGGTCATTCCTCCATCTTCTCTTCCTTTTCCTCCCCTGCCGTCTGTCGCCTCCTCCCGTCTGTCGTAGATGACTGTGACGTGCAGACTCAAGTCGGCGACTAGCCTGGACATCGGTGGAGATACCCCGTCTTCATCTGCTCGCGTCCCTGACGTCGCTAACCTTTCTCCGGTGTTTGAGGCTCTGCCTGCATACCGGAGTTTGCCAAGCCGACCAAGCTCCCTGCTGATGTCTACGTCGTCTGTGCCCCCCCTTTGCTCTGCCCAGCCGACTGTTGGCTACTGGCATGAGCTTGCGCTCTAGTGGCTCTGTGCTACCTTCTGGAGAATTTTTTCAATCAAGCTGGCGGATCGCCGGCACTGCCGTAGGGTTCGCCAGAGGAGGACGACCTACGCCTGGAGATTCTGGAGGTGGTAGGAAGCAGGGGGGTATGGTCAGCACCACTCGGGTGCTGCTCCCTCTACCCCCCAACCGGGTGAGTCGAGCCATAGAGGGGGGGACTTGGGATTGACTGATAATCGACGGCGGGATATTAGGACCTTTACATGCCTCGGCTCTGCTCTTCGCATCCTAGCGATAAATTTTCGAATTCTGCCCTTGCGATTTGCGATTTTCTGCCATTGGTGCGATCTTCTGCACCAGGTGCGACTTGCTGCACTTTCATCCTCGTCTCCTTTTTCCCATACCTCAAATCTCGACTTCGACCTAACGCTTCCCCACCTTCTGTGATCCCAGGTCTCGCAGCGCCGGACTTCGCCCATGCTACAGGCCGAAGTGGACGCCGTCCTGGCCCTAGACCAGCGGCCGTGGAGGATCTTTGGCATGATATCTTGGTGGATATTTTTCTCTCTTAGGCTCCTTGTGACCCCTGGGTGCGTTCCGTGGTTCGACACAGGTTGCTAACTTTGTTTTCCTGTGCCCCTGGTTCCCCCCTTAGGTGTATGCCTTAGCTACGTGAGTTTGGGTTTCAAGTGTTTGAGTTCTGATAGGGCTAAGGATTTTTTAGTCAAGTGGTATAGAGGCGTGGTTAGAATCGGTTGGGCTGTGCATGAATTATTGATGGTATACATTGCTCAGCAGAGTGCGAGTGTGTTATCTACGTAACCGGCTGCCCGATCAGGGTGACAAGACTCTATACGAGTTGTTCTTTGGGGTTCTACCTGATGTATCGTTATTGCGCGTGTTCGGGTGCCCATGCTATGTTACCTTAGTGAATGGGAAGAAGCGCAATAAGCTTGACGAAAGGGCGTTATCTGGTAGACTGGTTGGGTATTCTCTGGTGAGTAAGGGTTATTTTGTTTGGGTTCCGAAGTTGCGCCAGGTGGTAGAGAGTCGTGATGTGCTCTTCTATGAACAGTTTAGCTATAACTGTATCCCTGGGCTCTTTCCCTATGATGGATCTCAGTATTTTTCTCGCACCCCTGCCGCTATCATCGGTAAAGGGCTTGATACTACTGACAATGTCCTGGGCCCTTTACCAACCCCGATTGTTGACCGCTTTACTGGTCATGGGATGACGATGCGTCCCAGGCCAGGTAATGATGGTGCTGTATCGCGTGCGGCGGCATTGGGCCAGGGGGAGTCTGATGTTCCTTCAAGCTCTAATTTATTCGAATCTCAGGGGGTCGCCGGGCCTTCCTCTGCGCCACGTTTCGTCGGTGAAGTCGTAGGATTAGGACAGCCTCGGGTCATAGTGGAACCTAGTACAGGTCCACTGCCCACTAGTCGCCACCCCCCGTCCACCTATTCGGATAGCTCGCGGGAGTTGTTGATCACTTCACCCCCTGCTATACCTGGTGGTTTATACCGGACCAGGCATTGCGACGATGTGGCCGTCACAGATGATGTGAGTGATGACCTCGAACACTGGTCCGGGTCAGATACTGCGTATGGCTGGGGTGTTCCAGCGTACCCAGGCTTCGACGATTTAGAGGCAAAGGAGGCCGGCCTTGTTCAACCACGCATGAGTGCTGCGCTGGGGGCTTTATTACCGGTTACTGCTGATACTGCTGATATCCCCGCTGCCCATGTACAAGTACACTGCTTGTACGTGGGGGCTTTTATTTCTACCTCTACTGAACTCTCTTATAAAGCTGCAATGTTACCTACCAACCCTGACAGAGATCTCTGGCTGCAGGCTATGAAGGATGAGATGGCCTCCCTCCATGCTCATGGCACTTGGGTCCTCACTCCACAGCCTCCCAGGCAAAGGATTCTATCTGGCAGATGGTTATTTGTCAAGAAACATGGGGCTGATGGTTCTTTGCGTTTTTAAAGCTCGTTTTGTAGTTCGTGGTTTTCTGCAACGTCCTGGGCTGGACTACCATGATGTATATGCCCCCGTCTCCTCTAAAGCAGGTCTTCGTGTGCTCCTTGCTGCCATCACTCATAGGAAGATGTTTGTGAGGCAGCTGGACATCAAGACTGCATTCTTGAATGCCAAGCTGGAACCTGGTCTGGACCTGTTCTGTTACCAGCCTGAGGGCTTTCATGAACTTGGTCCTGACAATGTTCCCCTTGTGTGCAAGCTGATTAAATCTCTTTATGGTTTGAAGCAGGCACCCAGGGCTTGGAGCAAAGATGTAAAGCAGGTTTTGGTTGCCCACGGTTTTACCATGTGCAAAGCTGAACCTGCTCTGTATTTCAGGAGGGATTCTACTGGTGGGTGGAGCTATGTCCTGACCTATGTGGATGACTTCATCTGTGCTTTTAGTGAGCTGCATAGGTATGCCTTGCTGATCGAGGCTATGGAAGCAGCTGGGTGGGAAGTCAAGGAAATGGGTGTACCTGTCCAGTTTCTTTCATTGGACATGACTTGTACACTTGATTCTGACGGCAGGTGTGTTAAGATCAACCTCTCCCAGCACTCCTACATTGTAGAGCTGGTGGAGCAGTTTGGTCTCACTGCTGCTACCAAGCCCAAGTTTTCAGTTCCCATGTCCAAGTGCACTGTCACTGATCCTCCTGGAGAACCTCTGGCCTCTAATAGCCAGTACCTCTCTCTTGTGGGGGCTTTGCTGTACCTGGCTACCTGCACAAGGCCTGATATTTCTTTTGCTGTGAGCTACCTGTCCAGGTTTTCTGCTCAACCCACTGCCCCCCTGTGGGCTGCAGCCAAGCGCTTGCTTTTGTATTTGAGAGAACATTCCCATCTGGGCCTCACTTACACTCACAGCCCTGGTTTCTCTTTTACTGTCTTTAGTGACTCATCCTTTGCTGATGATGGGTCTGACAGGAGATCTCAGACTGGCTATGCTGTGCTTGCTGGAGGCTGCCTTGTGAACTGGATGAGCAAAAGGCAACCCACTGTTGCTGTTAGCTCCAGTGAGGCTGAGTATCAGGCCCTGTCTCAGACTGCCCGAAGGTGCAATGGTTGAAAAAATTGAGAATTGATCTAGGGCTGCCTTGTGACCTGGTCACCATTCAGGGTGACAACTTGGGGTCCTTGAGCTGGGCCAATGACTGTCAGCTGCTCCCTCGCAACAAGCACATTGATGTCATCCATCACTATATCCAGGAGCTGGTGGAGGATGGCCAGGTGGATGTTGCCTATGTTAACACTAAGGACAACTGTGCTGACCCCTTCACCAAGCCCCTTGATCCTATGGTGTTCTGGCGTTTCATTCGCATGTTTGGAATGACTGCTTCTCCTTAAACCAATTTTTTTGGTTACATGTATTCTAGAATTTTGGTTACATGTATTCTGGAATTTTTGGTTACATTTTAGGGTTTCTTTGGTTACATTTAGAGTTTCTTTAAGTTATCTTTGATTGGCATTAGGTTCCTATTCCCGGATCGGGTTTTCTATACCGTTGTTACCCGACTTTGATATTTAGTTGTCCTCTTATATCCAGTTGGCAAATTTTGGTTCTTTGCCTTGCTTCATACCTTCCCTTACACCCTTCGGGTTTCATTTGAAGTTTCTCTCGATTTTTTTTCCGGAGTTCTTTGATTTTTTTTTTTTTAATTTGTTACATATAGTTCTATGTCACCAGTGCCATAGGTGGAGTAGTACTATTGTATGTCACCTGTGTCATAGGTGGAGTATCAGCATGTATAGCGGTGCTCTCACGCGTTTTATGACTTGGTGACTACTTATGTACTCCCTTAGAACTATCGGCTCTCCTGAGCCAGCTTCCCGTGGGACTGAGTCATCTTGAGATGACTCAGTGGCAGCTTCCTGTCACCTACGTCTCCGGTCTGATCTGTACCCTGTTAGGTTCCTGTCTACCGCCTCCTTTCACCACAGGTGCCCCTTTATGGGTCTCCTGTGTCTGTAACGTTATCCTTGTCTCCGTGTATAGATTGGTGCGTCTGTTCCGCTGCTTTAATCTACTGTCCACTCTACCGGAGTGATTTCAAGCTGATATCATGCATGCCCCAACTAATCGAGATCAACCATGCCTCTATACCACTTAACTAAAAATTCCTAAGCCCTATCAGAACTCAAACACTTGAACCCAAACTCACGTAGCTAAGGCATACACCTAAGGGGGGAACCAGGGGCACGGGAAGACAAAGTAGTAACCTCTGTCGAACCACGGAACGCACCCAGGGGTCACAAGGAGCCTAAGAGAGAAAAAGATCCACCAAGATATCATGCCAAAGATCCTCCACGGCCGCTGGACTAGGGCCAGGACGGCGTCCACTGCGGCCTGTAGCATGGGCGAAGTCCGGCGCTGCGAGACCTGGGATCACAGAAGGTGGGGAAGCGTTAGGTCGAAGTCGAGATTTGAGGTATGGGAAAAAAAGGAGACGAGAATGACAGTGCAGCAAGTCGCACCTGGTGCAGAAAATCGCACGAATGGCAGAAAATCGCAAATCGCAAGGGCAGAATTCGAACATTTATCGCTAGGATGCGAAGAGCAGAGCCGAGGCATGTAAAGGTCCTAATATCCCGCCGTCGATGATCAGTCAATCTCAAGTCCCCCCCTCTATCGCTCGACTCACCCGGTTGGGGGGTAGAGGGAGCAGCACCCATAGTGGTGCTGACCATACCCCCCTGCTTCCTACCACCTCCAGAATCTCCAGGTCCAGACGCGTAGGTCGTCCTCCTCTGGCGAACCCTACGGCAGTGCCGGCGATCCGCCAGTTTGATCGAAAAATTTCTCCAGAAGGTAGCACAGAGCCATTAGAGCGCAAGCTCATGCCAGGAGCCGACCGTCGGCTGGGCAGAGCAAAGGGGGCAAAGACGACGTAGACATCAGCAGGGAGCTTGGTCGGCTTGGCAACCTCCGGTATGCAGGCAGAGCCTCAAACGCCGGAGAAAGGTTAGCGACGTCAAGGACGCGAGCAGACGAAGACGGGGTATCTCCACCGATGTCCAGGCTAGTCGCCGACTTGAGTCTGCACGTCACAGTCATCTACGACAGACGGGAGGAGGCGACAGACGGCAGGGGAGGAAAAGGAAGAGAAGATGGAGGAATGACCGGGGGGGGTTACTTCCACGATGGCGGAAGGACTCTCATGACCGCTAGCAGAGGCAGCTGGTGCACAAACGTCTAGCCAATCATCAAGAGGAGCCGTTCCTCCGTTGGAAGGATTGGTCGCAGCCATCGCTGAGAATGATACTGCGCATCCCGCGCGTCCAGGAAAGACCAGCCATGTCATGGAGTTTCTCAAAATGGCGGGAGGTCCTCGCGGAAGTTGCATCGCAAAGCAGTGGTAGTAAATAAAGGGCCGTATAACCTATCAGCTTGGATAACACTCCGGAGAGTGGACTTTGTGCGTGCAGCACGCCAATCTATAAATGCGGAGACGAGAATAAGTTACAAGCACAGGAGACCCATTAAGGGGCACCAGTGGAGGAAAGGGGGCGGTAGCCTGGAACCTGATCAGGGTACAGGCTAGACAGCGCGTGTCAGAAGAACCGATGACGCAGTCAACAGGAAGCTGACATAGTACTGTCAGGACCGATAGTTCTAAGGGAGTACACAAGGAGTCACCAAGACATAAAACAAGCGAGAGCACCGCTTTTCATGCTGATAGGAACCTCGTCAGGGACCAGAATTCAGAACGCGCATACAAATTCGCGTTTTTGAGCCTATCTATCTATCTAGCTAGCCTAGCCTAGCCTAGCCTAGCTAGCCTAGCTAGCTTCTGAGGACATCTGATCAGATGTCCTCAGAACGCCCGTAGCCTAGCAGTTCCTGACACCGCTTGTGCGACGCTGGGCGCTAATAAGTTGTAGGTGACGTCCAACCTGGCTTCAAGCCTGGATGTGCCTTCCAGGGCACCCACCAATTACACATTGGGTGTATACGACTAACGCTTGCAGACTTGTACTCGTCTCATCGAAAAAAGAAAAAAAACGATCCCTTCTCGATGGTGCACTTGAAGCTCAAAAATTCGCACTGACAAGAAAGTTATACGAAGTACAAATAAAGTTGGGAAAACGATCTGACCCCCTTCCCCCCCCCCCCCCCCCCCCCCCCCGCCCCTTCTAACTCGGCCGCCCGTGGGTGTTTCGACATGATTTTTGTGTATCAACTATTGCTTGCGGTTCTCTATCCAGATTGAACATGGGGTGCGATTTTTTTTCTTGCCCCCCCCTCGAACGTAATATAGTTATTTATGTGTTTATTTATTTATCTCATATTTGTTTTTTTTATTTATTTGTTTATTTAGACGGCTAGACCTCAACCCTATTGTGTATCACCTGTCGATATATATATATATATATATATATATATATATATATATATATATATATATATATATATATATATATAAATATATATATATATATATATATATATATATATATAGAGAGAGAGAGGGAGACATCAAAGACGCCTTAGGCATGCACATATAATGACAATAATAGCAACTAGCACCTTCTGGCTTGGTTTTCTTATAGTGTTTTTTGACTGCTTAGATATTTAGCTTCTTTTCTGGGCTAGAAATGTGCATTTAAACATTCCTTTCAATTTTGTGAGATGGAATAGTTTTTTGTGTTACGGAGGGACCCCCCCCCCCCCCCCCCCCAATACACACACACTGCCTAGGAGGAGGATTGGTGATGGACTTATAATTTCATTCTTTATATTGCCACAACGAAGTCTTGGGAGTCTATAACGGTTTTATAAAACGAGTAGTTGAATCGACAACCCTGAAAACCGGTATAGCTTTCTTTGATATATATATATACACACACACATGCAGGTCGCATGCCATGCACACACACTCACACACTGACCCCTGGAGGTGTCATATAATGCACACACACTCTCACCCCTGAATGTATCATGTCATGCACACACACACACACACACACACACACACACACACACACACACACACACTCAATCTGAAGGTGTGTGAATGGCATGGAGTTCCTTCTTATTCTGGGCCTCATTTCCATTGCTATAGGAGCATCGAACCCCTCGAGCTGTAAGCCCGAGACCAATGGCCCATGCAGGGTGAATCGAACCATCTTCTGAGGCTCGGGCTTGCTCATGGTAGAGATAGAGAAATAAAGGAAGAAAGAACGCACGTTGGCGTGGCCTGTTAACTAGCACCACTAATTCGATGGTGCCCCACGATATATGTTTAACTGGCTGTGTACCAGATTCCGTGAGATGGAAAGTACACATTTGATGAAGAAGAAAAAGAAGAAGAAGAAGAAGAAGAAGAAGAAGAAGAAGAAGAAGAAGAAGAAGAAGAAGGAGGAGGGAAAGGAGAAAGAGAGACAAGTTGTATTGCAGCGTCGCATGCGACGCTGAAAATTGGCGGAGAGTGATCGCGACGGAGTGACAGGTGGTCAGGGTACTACTAAGCGCGCGCGGCAGCGTGGTGCAGCGCTGCCTTATTGAGCCCCTCAGCGCGTTTCGCGCAGTTTTTCAACCCCCCTGTGGGCGCAGCGCGCAGTTTTTGCGTTTTTTTCACTAAAAAGCGCTGACCAATTTGACGTTCGTGCGCTTTAAGCGCTGACCAATTTGGCGAGAAGTAGTACCCTGCAGGTGGTAACGAGTGTCAGCGATAGCTGTATTACTGCCTATTGTCTCTTTCCCCTGATCACGTGTTAAGTGTCCTCTAGACCCCGGACCCTAATCCGTCCTCTGAGGGTTGCCTTCTTAGTGCTTCCCTCTCACGATCTATAACCCTTTCTTCTGATCATTTCCTTTCCGTCTCTGTCCCAATAAGCCAACAGTTAGTTACGAGACCGTTGGCTGACGTGTCAGGCTTCGTCTCGGTCAGACGGATGGTTGATGGTCGGTTGGTCGGTCGGACCGACACATGGGTAATCCTGTTGTTGTTGAGCTGTGTTGCTATCACACAGCCACCCGACCAATAACTTTGTGGTAAACTATCAGCTAGAATACACTCCGAAGAGTGGACAGAGATGTTGCAGCGGAACAGAAGCGCCAATCTATACACGGAGACGAGAATAGCATTACAAGCACAGGAGACCCATCAAGGGGCACCAGTGGTGAAAGGGGCGGCAGCCAGGAACCTAACAGGGTACAGGCTAGACCGGTGACGCAGCCAACAGGAAGCTGTCACTGAGTCACTCAAGGATGACACAGTCTACGGGAAGCTGTCACTACGGGAAGCTGGCACAGTACTGGCAGAGCCGATAGTTCTAAGGAAGTACAGAAGTAGTCACCAAGTCATAAAACGCGTGAGAGCACCGCAATTCATGCTGACACTCCACCTATGACACAGGTGTCATACAATACTACTTCTCCACCTATGGCACTGGGGACATAGAACTATATGTAACAGATTAAAAAAAAAAAATCAAAGAACTCCGAAAAATCGAGAGAACGTCAAATGAAACCCAAAGGGTTATAGGAAGGAATGAAACAAGGCAAAAACCAAAATTTTGCCAAGGTAGAAAAAGATGAAAAAAAAACGAATATCAAAGATGGGTAACAACGGTATAGAAAATCCGATCCGGGAATAGGAACCTAATGCCAAACAATGATAACCAAAGAAACCGATGTAACCAGAAAAAAAATATGACCCTAAGAAGAAGCGGTCATTCCAAGCATTCGGACAAACCTCCAGAACACAGCAGGATCAAAGGGCTTGGTGAAGGGGTCAGCACAGTTGTCCTTAGTGTTAACATAGGCAACATCCAGTTGGCCATCCTCCACCAGCTCCTTGATGTAGTGATGAATAACATCAATGTGCTTGCTGCGAGGGAGGAGCTGCCAGTCATCGGCCCAACTCAGAGACCCTAAGTTGTCACCCAGAATGGTAACCAAACCACAAGGCAGACCCAGATCCACCCTCAACTTCTTCAACCATTGCACCTCCCTGGCAGCCTGAGACAGGGCCTGATACTCAGCCTCACTAGAGCTAATGGCAACAGTAGGCTGCCTCTTGCTCATCCAGTTCACTATGCACCCCCCAGCTAGCACAGCAAAGCCAGTCTGAGACCTCCTGTCAGACCCATCATCAGCAAAGGATGAGTCACTAAAGACAGTAAAAGAGAACTCAGGGCTGTGGGTGTAAGTGATGCCCAGGTGGGAATGTGACCTCAAATACAAGAGCAAACGCTTGGCTGCCCCCCAGAGGGGGACGGTAGGGTGAGCAGAAAACCTGGACAGGTAGCTCACAGCAAAAGAAATATCAGGCCTGGTGCAAGTAGCCAGGTATAGCAAAGCACCCACAAGAGAGAGGTACTGGCTATTAGAGGGCAGGGGGTCTCCAGGTGGGTCAGTGACGGTGGACTTGGCCATGGGGGCACCAAACTTGGGCTTGGCAGCAGCAGTTAGACCAAACTGCTCCACCAGATCAACAATGTAGGAGTGCTGGGAGAGGTTGATCTGAACAAACCTGCCGTCAGAGTCAAGTGTAACAGCCATGTCCAATGAGAGGAACTGAACCGGTACACCCATCTCTTTGACCTCCCAGCCAGCTTTCTCCATAGCCTTGATCAGCAAAGCATACCTATCCAGCTCACTAAAAGCACAGATAAAATCATCAACATAGGTCAGGACATAGCTCCACCCACCAATAGAATCCCTCCTAAAATACAGAGCAGGTTCTGCCTTGCACATAGTAAACCCATGTGCAAACAAAACCCGCTTGACATCCATACTCCAAGCCCTGGGCGCCTGTTTCAAACCATAAAGGGACTTGATCAGTTTGCACACAAGGGGAACACCGTTAGGACCAAGTACCTTAAAGCCCTCAGGCTGGTGGCAGTACAGGTCCAGACCAGGTTCTAGCTTAGCATTCAGAAATGCAGTCTTGATGTCCAGCTGCCGAACAAACATCTGTCTATGAGTGATGGCAGCTAGTAGCACCCTCAGACCTGCTTTAGAGGAGACGGGGGCATATACGTCATGAAAGTCCAGCCCAGGACGCTGCAGAAAACCACGAACCACAAAACGTGCCTTGAAGCGCACAGAACCATCAACCCCAACCTTCTTCACAAATAACCACCTGCCAGACAGGATCCTCTGCTTAGGAGGCTGTGGAGTGAGTGCCCAAGTACCATGTGCATGTAGGGACGCCATCTCATCTATCAGCATGAATAGCGGTGCTCTCGCTTGTTTTATGTCTTGGTGACTCCTTGTGTACTCCCTTTGAACTATCGGTCCTGACAGTACTATGTCAGCTTCCTGTTGACTGCGTCATCGGTTCTTCTGACACGCGCTGTCTGTACCCTGATCAGGTTCCAGGCTACTGCCCCCTTTCCTCCACTGGTGCCCCTTAATGGGTCTCCTGTGCTTGTAACTTATTCTCGTCTCCGCAGTTATAGATTGGCGTGCTGCACACACAAAGTCCACTCTCCGGAGTGTTATCCAAGCTGATAGGTTATACGGCCCTTCATTTACTACCACTGCTTTGCGATGCAACTTCCGCGAGGACCTCCCGCCATTTTGAGAAACTCCATGACATGGCTGGTCTTTCCTGGACGCGCGGGATGCGCAGTATCATTCTCAGCGATGGCTGCGACCAATCCTTCCAACGGAGGAACGGCTCCTCTTGATGATTGGCTAGACGTTTGTGCACCAGCTGCCTCTGCTAGCGGTCATGAGAGTCCTTCCGCCATCGTGGAAGTAACCCCCCCCGGTCATTCCTCCATCTTCTCTTCCTTTTCCTCCCCTGCCGTCTGTCGCCTCCTCCCGTCTGTCGTAGATGACTGTGACGTGCAGACTCAAGTCGGCGACTAGCCTGGACATCGGTGGAGATACCCCGTCTTCGTCTGCTCGCGTCCTTGACGTCGCTAACCTTTCTCCGGTGTTTGAGGCTCTGCCTGCATACCGGAGGTTGCCAAGCCGACCAAGCTCCCTGCTGATGTCTACGTCGTCTTTGCCCCCTTTGCTCTGCCCAGCCGACGGTCGGCTACTGGCCTGAGCTTGCGCTCTAGTGGCTCTGTGCTACCTTCTGGAGAATTTTTTCGATCAAGCTGGCGGATCGCCGGCACTGCCGTAGGGTTCGCCAGAGGAGGACGACCTACGCGTCTGGACCTGGAGATTCTGGAGGTGGTAGGAAGCAGGGGGGTATGGTCAGCACCACTCGGGTGCTGCTCCCTCTACCCCCCAACCGGGTGAGTCGAGCGATAGAGGGGGGGACTTGGGATTGACTGATCATTGACGGCGGGATATTAGGACCTTTACATGCCTCGGCTCTGCTCTTCGCATCCTAGCGATAAATGTTCGAATTCTGCCCTTGCGATTTGCGATTTTCTGCCATTGGTGCGATTTTCTGCACCAGGTGTGACTTGCTGCACTGTCATTCTCGTCTCCTTTTTCCCATACCTCAAATCTCGCCTTCGCCCTAACGCTTCCCCACCTTCTGTGATCCCAGGTCTCGGACTTCGCCCATGCTACAGGCCGCAGTGGACGCCGTCTTGGCCCTAGTCCAGCGGCCGTGGAGGATCTTTGGCATGATATCTTGGTGGATATTTTTCTCTCTTAGGCTCCTTGTGACCCCTGGGTGCGTTCCGTGGTTCGACAGAGGTTACTACTTGGTCTTCCCGTGCCCCTGGTTCCCCCCCTTAGGTGCATGCCTTAGCTACGTGAGTTTGAGTTCAAGTGTTTGAGTTCTGATAGGGCTTAGGAATTTTTAGTTAAGTGGTATAGAGGCATGGTTGATCTCGATTAGTTGGGGCATGCATGAGTTGTTGATGATGACACTGCTCAGCATGGTGCTAGTGTGTTATCTTTGCAATCGCGTGTTCATCTAGGGAGACAAGACTCCTTCGGAGCTTTTCTTTGGGGTTGCACCTGATGTGTCGTTGTTGCGATTGTTTGGTTGCCCTTGCTATGTAATCTTAGTATTGGGCAGTCACGCAACAAGCTAGTTAAAAAGACATTATTTGGTAGACTGGTTGGGTATTCCCTGGTGAGCAAGGGTTATTATATTTGGGTTTCCAATGTTGCGCCAGTTAGTAGTGAGTAGTGATGTACTCTCTATCTCCAGTTCAGTTCTAAACTGTCTTTCTGGGTTCTCCCATTAGTATGGGTCCCCGTGCCCGCTTGCATCCCTCCTGTCATCAAACGGTGATATGTTATGTGTTCCCGGTAATTCCCTACGCCCTTTAACAACCCCAATTGTTGTTGGCTGGCCTGGCTGGATGTATCATTGTTGCATTCTAGACCAGGGCCTGATCTTGCTGTATTGTGTGTGAAGTTTTAGGGCGGGTGGGAGTTGGATATCCAACTATAATCTTAGCCGAATCTCAGGGGGTCGCCAGGCCCTCCTCTGTGCCACGTTTTAGCGGTGAAGCTTTAGGATTTAGACAGCCTTCGATCATAGTGGTACCTGGATCAGGTCCACTGACTAATAGTCGCCAACCTCCGACCACCTCGGATGGCTCGCGGGTGTCGATAATTCCGACGCCTCCTGTCGTCCCTGGTGGATTACTCGGGTCAAGCCCATGTGATGATGTAGCCGTTGCCGAATGGGTAAGTGATGATCTTGAACACTGGTCTAGCTTGATACTGCGTATGGCTGGGGTGTTACAGTCAACCCAGGATTCATTGTTTTAGGTGCTGCTGGTTCTCATACGTAGGTTAACATGGCCCTATGTGTGAGTGCCTATTCCTCAGCACCTCCTAGACTGACTTATAGGGTAGTCTAGATTGGTGGAGCGTTACGACGCTTTGTTTAGGCAGCTTCCTTTCAGCTGTCTTTCTTGGTTTTGGTGGAAGGTGGTACTTAATTCAGACCACCGTTATAGCGTCTTGATGGTTTCTGACTCTTAGTTCCATAGGCAGATGGTTCGTTCGGTGGAGCTCATCATAGATTAGCTATTTCTTTTTACTCCACACTGTTTTTAGATCACCAGCCCCTCATGTGATTGGAACTTTTTGTGGAGTGTAGTAGTTGTTTCCCTTCGGATTTTACTGTGAATTGGTGGGCTGGGTAATCTTGCAGTTGTACTTGCAGATGTACCGCCGCTCACCTCTTTCTTGTTTTCCGAGTGTATTTCAAGCGCCCTTTCAGTCCATCCTTTGCAGTAAATTCTTTGAAGTCCTTTTTATGCGTTTACTATTTTTTCAGGTGGACAATAGGTTTTATGTACTATGGTTGTACATCTACCCTTCTATTGTTCATTGAACTGTGTTTCCTTTGTTGGTTACAAGTTTCTTGAAAATTTTAACTTCGCATCCTTTGGATTTTTTCAGTTGCTGCAAGTTTGGTTTGCTTTAGTTAGGCGCTTGGTTTGTCTTGAGTGCATGAGTTCTTTGCGGTGCGATACCCACCTCCTAGAATGTTTTAGTTAGTGCCGTAACTGGGGATTTATGATAATTAACTTTCATAAATCATCTTACTTCCATCTTGGAGTAAGAAACCGGTTCATCATGGTTTTTTCATCCCAACCTAATCATGAATTCAATGCTAAGAATAGTTTTTAAGGTAGTGGATTTTTCCATCGACTTTTTTTTCCATAGTAGACTTTAGTGTCCCCTTGTCTGCGTCCTCTTGTCTGCGTCCTGTAGGCTTTGATTCTCTCGTGTGCTGCGCTCACACGATATTTCAATCCGTCTCTTTGGTTATCATTGATTGGCGTTAGGTTCCTATTCCCGGATCGGGTTTTCTATACCGTTGTTCCCCAACTTTGATATACAATTTTTTCAGTCTTCTCTTTAGGTTAAGTTCTCGGTTCTACATTTGCTGCTATATTTGCTGCTACATTTTCGGAGTACTACAGTGGTTTTTGGTTCATCCTTTCTCATCCTTTTATTTTAGACAAGGCTTTCTTCTGGTTTCCTGTTTTTCCGCCGTTCCTTAATAATTTTTGTTTCCTACCAGTTTATGGTTCTATGTCCCCAGTGCCATAGGTGGAGTACTAGTATTGTATGTCACCTGCGTCATAGGTGGAGTATCAGCATGAATAGCGGTGCTCTCGCTTGTTTTATGTCTTGGTGACTCCTTGTGTACTCCCTTAGAACTATCGGTCCTGACAGTACTATGTCAGCTTCCTGTTGACTGCGTCATCGGTTCTTCTGACACGCGCTGTCTAGCCTGTACCCTGATCAGGTTCCAGGCTACCGCCCCCTTTCCTCCACTGGTGCCCCTTAATGGGTCTCCTGTGCTTGTAACTTATTCTTGTCTCCGCATTTATAGATTGGCGTGCTGCACACACAAAGTCCACTCTCCGGAGTGTTATCCAAGCTGATATCATCCTTCATAGCAAGCAGCCACTGATCCCTGTCAGGGTTGGAGGGAAGCATGGCAGCTTTATAGGTTAGTTCAGTGGAGGTGGAAATGTATGCTCCCACGTACAAGCAGTTTACTTGTACATGAGCAGCGGGGGTATCAGCAATATCAGCAGTAACCGGTAGTATAGCCCCCAGTGCAGAACTACTGCCTGGTTGAACAAGGCCGGCCTTATTTGCCTCTATATCAACGAAGCCTGGGTCGACCGGAACACCCCAGCCATACGCAGTATCGGAACCAGACCAGTGTTCAAGATCATCACTTACATTTTCGGCAACGGCTACATCATCACATGGGCTTGACCCGAATAATCCACCAGGGATGGCAGGAGGCGAAGGGATTAACAACACCTGCGAGCCATCCGAGGTGGTCGGAGGTTGGCGACTATTAGGCAATGGACCTGTGACAGGCTCCACTATGATCTGAGACTGTCTTAATCCTACCAACAAAAGCTAGCGTAACCAAAAAAGGGGGGCGACGCCCTCGAGTCCCCGATTCCATAGGGAGGGGTCCCACTTAAAGTCTTAGGCAGCTAAAGAGCTTCGCCGACGGAACGTGGCGCAGAGGAGGGCCTGGCGACCCCCTGAGATTCAGGTAAATCACAGTCTGAGGGAACTTCGGAATCCCGCCCGCCCAGTACCTTCACACGCAATGCAGCACCATCAGCCCCTGACCTGGGACGCAAAGTCATCCCATGACCAGGGCAGCGGTCGACAATTGGGGTTGGCAAAGGGTCTAAGGCATTAACCGCAGACTCAGGCATATGTCCGTTGATAGCGGCAGGGATGCGAGAAACATACGGAGATCCGTCATAAGGGGACAGCCCAGGATTACAGTTATAGCTAAACTGTTCATAGAAGAGTACATCACGACTCTCTACTACCTGGCGCAACTTAGGAACCCAAACAAAATAACCCTTACTCACCAGGGAATACCCAACCAGTCTACCAGATAACGCCCTTTCGTCTAGCTTGTTGCGCTTTTTCCCATTGACTAACGTGACGTAGCAAGGGCAACCAAACACACGCAACAACGACACATCAGGCACAACCCCAAAAAAACAGCTCGTATGGAGTCTTGTCTCCCTGATTGGGCAGCCGATTACGAAGGTAACAAGCAGCTAGGAAGGCATAGGGCCAGAAAGACTTAGCTAGTTTAGACTCCAGGTGGATGCTCCTAGCTACAGACTGCAAGAACCCATTGTACCTTTCCACAGTTGCATTCTGCTGTGCAGTGTATGCCAATGATAACTCATGTACTGCCCCAACCGATATCAGCCAATCCTCAAACCACTTAACTATAAACTCCTTGGCCCTGTCAGATCTCAGACACTTAAAGGCAAACCCATGCAGCTGATTCATCCATCTGAGGATAATAGTTTGGACTGCTAAGGGAGCTTCATCCCTGGTCCTCAAGCACAATACCTCAGCATAGCCAGAGTATTGGTCTGTGAGGCACAGAATGTAAAACTCCCCACGCAGGCCCCTAATATGAACCGGTCCCATGATGTCTAAATGAAGGCGTTGGAGAGGTGCACGGATCTTAGTGGTGCTTTCTTTAGGAAAAGGGAGACGTTTGCCCTTAGCCTTCTGACAAGCATCACATGGGATCTTAGCCAGTTTTTGCACCTGACTGAGGGAGAGGGGTAAGTTCTTAACCATACCCTTCTTGACAAGTCTGCGCATGGCATCATAGCCGGGGTGACCCAGCCGCCTATGCCACAGCCATGCAGGAGTGGTAGGGATAACAACTCCACCGTCCTCATCAACATCAAGAGGAAAAGCTGGGTAATTGTCAGCACCACTGAAACAGCCACGGGTGGTGCCACAAGGCCTACATGCAAACTTGTAAACACCATCACTGGAGGCAGGGAAAGACCAGAGAACAGAAGAGCCCTGAGTGGCAGTGCAACTAAGACTATCAAAAGAAACCTGGCAGTGGTGAGAATGAGCCACAGCATTTACTGACAGGAGGTTCACCGGACAGTGAGGGATGTAGAGAACATTGGTCAGAGTGATGGAAGTTGGTAACCAATCACTACATAACACAATGGATCCCATACCCTCTGACCGTTGAACCACCCCATCACCAAATCGAACTGCAGGACAATTTGCAGAAGCCTTATACACAGTGAACAAAGACTTATCACCTGTGATGGACATGCCAGCTCCAGAGTCCACATGCCAGACACCCTCAGATAGGTTGGGCTACACACATTAGAGAACTTCGTTGTGCAAGAGAATAGGACAGAGCGTACCTCCTAGTTCTTGAACATGGCAAACCCGTCAATCTGAGCCTGCAAGGAGGACATCTGCTTACGAGTCAGCGAACCTGGAAGGGCCAAGGCAATGGGCACGGGTTCACTGCCCGGTGCACCAGCCTTGGTCTTTCGCAGGTGCGGATGCTTCGTCCGGCAGCGTTCCTCCGAGTGGCTCGTTTTGTGAGGACAAGGTCCCCAAGCGCAATCCAGGCGTCTCTTGGTAGCCCCGGAACCCTGAGCACCAGGCCCCCGGCCACGCTGGAAAGCAGCATTGGCAGGGACATGGGGAGGGTCGCGGGACCAACCAGGATGCCTGGGGTCCGACTTGGGGAGCGACACATTCAAGAAATCTAACGACCTATACGCTGCAAGAAAGGTCCAGTAATCAACAGGCAGATCTGGTACAGCAACGTACCAAATTTGAGCCGCAGAGAGTCGAAGCGAGTGTGAGTGATACCCTGAACGATAGTGTTCATGGCATGACGCTGAGTCTGTGGATACCCAGCACTGCGGAGGTCAGTGCACAAACCGCGGACCTTGCGAAAGAAATCATCCACACGCTCAGAGTGGCTCATGGATGCACCTTGAAGCTCGATGAGCATGAGAGGGACACGAGCGGCAAGGGCATCAGACTGCGTCCTCCGGATATCGATCAAGATATCCCAAGGAGTGGCGAAGTCCTACATACATACATACATTACATGTTAAAGTCTACTTGACACCGCGAGGGTGTATGAGACTCTGTGCTTTAAACAAAAAGAAAAAGCACCCACAAAGCAAAAAACCCCATTACATCAGGGGTGTGTCGAGGACAAACAAACCAAACTCCCAACCACCGTTTTGGTGGCGTAGGTATTAAACCCCTTAGAGCAGGACCCAGATCTCAACCACTTACAGTGGCGGAGGTAAGAAGCTAACAAATGAGAAGTCACAAGAAGAAAAAAAGGGATAATAAATTACGGTGCCACTAAGCAGTCCAGGGCTTCCTGTCTTGCTCTTCTACAAGTAGAAAGATAGTCGGCTAGGTTGCTCCAAAAAGACTTAGTGCCATTTCCATTCATAAAGGTTCTGAATGTGGAATCGCAGAATTCCACATTCCATACGGTTAAGTCGGTATCCTCAAGGACATGCCTATAAATATCTGTAAACAGATTCTGGTAGCGGAGGCGAATATCATTATAAAAAGGGCACTCAAACATATGCATTTCATCCTCAGGTTTTTGGAACCCACACATTTGACAGTGTCTCATTGAGCGAGGGATGTGTGCTCTATCCACCACCCTCATTCTTTCTGTGTTCAGCCAATGGGAACCCATTCTAAACTGTGCTATAGAACGAATCTGATCCTGCTTATGTAAGGCGGATGTAAAGGGAATCAAGCCATTCTCATCATTGCTGTTGGCTGCGAACCATTTTTGGTATCGGAGGCGTTTAAAGCCAACCCTTCTCTCATCAGGGATGTCTCTAACTGCATTGGTGCCACTTGGGTACTTAAACCTCCATGACTCAAAAACTTCAGACATAATACCTTCGACATCGACAGCCTCCAAAATGTTGATGTTTTTACTGGATCCTAGCTTGTGGAGAGCACAACGCAAGTCATGAACCCACCCTGATACACTTTGACCATCGCATCCGTCATGTTAGCAAGCATCATGGTGAGACACATGAACTCCTGACGGTCCAGGGGCAGATCACTAAAACCCAACAGTGCAGGATCTACACGGGACTCACCATGAGAGGCCGAAGTTCCAGCAGCAGGAGCAGGGGTGAGAGATGCCAAAGACTTACGAACAGCCAGAAAATACTCAGCCGCAAGACCAGCGTCATACGCGCGCTGGTCATCTATGTTCCTAACATCAGGCAGGGACCGCGCAAAACTCACTACCAGCTCGAAATCAGGCTCTACAGGACAGAGAGGACGGGGAACCTTCAACCACTGGTAACCCTTCAGATCAGCATTCCTACGCCTCACACCACCAAACGTAACCCCATGAGCAGGAGGATATTTAATCCCCTCCGGAACAGGCCCTAGAAAAGACCGGCACTTGAGACCTAGCTCAGTGAATGCCATCACACGCCGAACACGACCCTTGAGATCAACATTGGCCTGAGAGGCCTTCACATCGATCCTACCGTACAAGATGCCATCCAGAGATCCAAGGTCGGATTGAGCTCGGCGGACAAGACGGAAGTCCCGCAGCAGTAGCACAGGAGGAGGTCCACCAGAGAGCAGATGCTCCCAAGAATCGCGAGACCTCGAAGTCAAGACTGGAGGGGGTGGGGCCGATGGAGGGGGCAGATCCACAGGCGGTGGCGGAGGTGGCTCCTTCGAAGTGCCAGCAGCAGATGTGCGGGAAGCCGTGGCAGCAGCTTCTCGAGCACGAGTGTTGTAGCCAGGAAGACCTCGCTCCAGAGGGTTGGTGGTGGTGAAGGACGCAGAGCTTTGCAGCAAGGACGGCTTGGCCACCTCCGGGTTAACCGGTGGAAGTGGCACAAGCAGAGGTGCATGCAGAGGCGCTGGCGTAGGTGCAGGCAGAGGCGCCGACGGAAGAGCAGACTCATAAACTGGCGAAACAGCAGAAGTCTCAAAGACTCGAGTAGCAGCAGTCGGAGTCACTCCACCGTAGTCGCCACTCGTAGCACTCTTCAAATCATCAGAGTCAGAACGGTTGAAATCCGCCTCATCTTCAGACAGGTAATCATCAGACTGGCAGCCACCCCAGAACTGGGCAGTTGGCGGCACAGGACCCGAAGAATACTTGATGGACTGTGTCTGGACACAGCAAAGATTCATTAGAACGTCCTCAACCTCAGGAGAGAGGCGTTGGACAGAAGGAGAAGGAGTCGGAAAGATGGAGGTATAACTGGGGGGGGGGGGGGGGGGGGGGGGGGGGGGGGGGGGGGGGCTTCCACGATGGCGGAAGGAGACTCCTCTCCGGCAGCAGAGGCCGCTGGCGCGCAATCATCAAGCCAATCAGTAGGAACCCTAAACTCCGGAGGAAGGATAAGGTCGCAGCCATTGCTAATAATGACGCTGCGCATGCCGCGCGACCAAGAAAGCCCATTTAATTCAGTGAGCTTTTCAAAGCCCGCAGCAGGCCCTCGCGGAAGTTGCATTGAATAGCAGTGGTAGAAAGACGAACCCAGTAACCTATCAGCTAGAATACACTCCGAAGAGTGGACAGAGATGTTGCAGCGGAACAGACGCGCCAATCTATACACGGAGACGAGAATAGCATTACAAGCACAGGAGACCCATCAAGGGGCACCAGCGGTGAAAGGGGCGGCAGCCAGGAACCTAACAGGGTACAGGCTAGACCGGTGACGCAGCCAACAGGAAGCTGTCACTGAGTCACTCAAGGATGACACAGTCTACGGGAAGCTGTCACTACGGGAAGCTGGCACAGTACTGGCAGAGCCGATAGTTCTAAGGAAGTACAGAAGTAGTCACCAAGTCATAAAACGCGTGAGAGCACCGCAATTCATGCTGACACAGCTTAACAGCTGACACAGCTTACACAGCTTAAGCTTTAAGCTTACACACCTGACACAGCTGACACAGCTTAACAACAATTAGCGTTGGTTTCTTTGATCGAGTTTGTCATCTAAGTGATTCTGCAACCGTTCAAGATGGACATGCTGATGACCTAGCTATAATGGCAGAATCCCCGGCAGATATGCAAGCGATGCTTAACTGCCTGAGAGATTTCTGCGAGGCTACTAAGATGGCTGTGAATATAAAGAAAACTGAGATTGTCGTTTTCAACAAGCAATTCTGTGATGAGGCCCGTATGGATCCTGATTACAAATTTGTCTATGATGGAGCACAGCTTTCTACAAAGTTATCTTTTATCTACCTGGGATCCCTCTTTGTGGATGGTGACACAAGCAATCGTGCAAAAGCTGCTTTTTCTAGGATGCTCGCTAAGGCCCAAAAGGCTCACCACATGCT
The DNA here is from genome assembly GCA_013435795.1 of Chlamydomonas sp. ICE-L. Lineage (NCBI taxonomy): Eukaryota > Viridiplantae > Chlorophyta > Chlorophyceae > Chlamydomonadales > Chlamydomonadaceae > Chlamydomonas > Chlamydomonas sp. ICE-L. The sequence continues at coordinate 3,596,733 of JACBWV010000673.1, forward strand.
CCGTAGGCGATGCCATACTATGGAGATATACAATATTGATATTCTCACCCACCTGTTTGATTCTCTTGTACAACCTATCCTGAATTTTGGCTGTGAGGTGTGGGCTCCTTCTATTCTGAACAACACACTTATCTCAAATGACCATGCCTGTGAGAAATGGCATAGAGGTATACTTAAACAAATGTTGGGTGTTTGCCAATCTACTACATCTAATATTATCATGGAAGAGCTGGGTAGAACCCCGTTGTGTTTTGCTTGGCTTAAACAAGCTTTGCGCTTCTGGAACAAGACCATAGATAAAGAACCTGAGGATCTCATTATAAAGGCTCTTGAGGAATCTTTTTATTCCAACATTGGCTGGGTTCATGACTTACGTTGTGCTCTCCACAAGCTAGGATCCAGTGAAAACCTCAACATTTTGGAGGCTGTCGATGTCGAAGGTATTATGTCTGAAGTTTTTGAGTCATGGAGGTTGAAGTACCCAAGTGACACCAATGCAGTCAGAGACATCCCTGATGAGAGAAGGGTTGGCTTTAAACGCCTCCGATACCAGAAATGGTTCGCAGCCAACAGCAATGATGAGAATGGCTTGATTCCCTTTACATCTGCCTTACATAAGCAGGATCAGATTCGTTCTATTGCACAGTTTAGAATGGGTTCCCATTGGCTGAACACAGAAAGAATGAGGGTGGTGGATAGAGCACACATCCCTCGTTCAATGAGACACTGTCAAATGTGTGGGTCCCAAAAACCTGAGGATGAAATGCATATATTTGAGTGCCCTTTTTATAATGATATTCGCCTCCGCTACCAGAGGCTGTTTACAGATATTTATAGGCATGTCCATGAGGATACCGACTTAACCGTATGGAATGTGGAATTCTGCGATTCCACATTCAGAACCTTTATGAATGGAAATGGCACTAAGTCTTTTTGGAGCAACCTAGCCGACTATCTTTCTACTTGTAGAAGAGCAAGACAGGAAGCCCTGGACTGCTAAGTGGCACCGTAATTTATTATTCCTTTTTTTCTTTTCTTCTTTTCTTCTTGTGACTTCTCATATGTTAGCTTCTTACCTCCGCCACTGTAAGTGGTTGAGATCTGGGTCCGGCTCTAGGGGGTTTAATACCTACGCCACCAAAACGGTGGTTGGGAGCTTGGTTTGTTTGTCCTCGACACACCCCTGATGTAATGGGGTTTTTTGCTTTGTGGGTGCTTTTTCTTTTTGTTTAAAGCACAGAGTCTCATACACCCTCGCGGTGTCAAGTAGACTTTAACATGTAATGTAATGTAATGCCGTGTTTCTGAGTGCACTAACGAAGACTGACTGGGTTTTGAAAAAAGGGAAACGAATAAACGAATTATAGCCTGCATTATAGAAAGAAAACATGTTCACGTTTACATTCTTCATGGTTATGGTATGTTTTTGTACTACCAAAAACGGCGAGGAGCCGAATTGCTGCTTGGAGCCATGTAACCGAGTTACATACCGGTACCGTAGGCGCATGATATGATGGCGGATGAGATGGCGGACACCTGTCCGCCATCAATTATTTTTTTCAGGCGGGGAGCGCTGGCGGATTAGGCCATCCGCCAACATTTCGCCAGGCCAATACGGTCAGTGCAGTACACACTGTTATTGTCCGTTGCGTCGGACACTGAGTTGGCATAGTGCACGCGTGGTCCTGGTGGTCCAGGACCCGGGTTGCCTGCCGCCAGGCCATAGGCTAGCTATGGCCTGCACGTGTCTTCAGAATCTTCCTGGAGACTTCCTTTTCTATATAGCCGCACGAGTTGCGATGTTAAGCTATCTGCTGTTATTCGCCGGGTTTCACCGGTTCACCTAGAGTGGCTTAGAGTGCACAGGACTACCTCCCTGCTGCACTGTACTGCTGTGCCACTGCCAGCTATGGCACGGACTCAGACGTCGGTACCATGAGGTACCGCGACATCTCAGTACTTCCTCCTAGCGCATTGATCGGATGCTTTATCTAACTGTCTCTTATCTAAAGATCTTATCCTTACTGTCTTCCCCTCGTCTCTGTGCTCTGCACATAACTCCGGAAATTCACATCTGCTCCTTCAGTCTTCACTGTGTAACGACTCTATCGATTGAAAGGTTATGGGCCCATCACGCTAACCGCAGACAGCGCCCCTGCGCCCGTGCCAAGTGGATCTTCAGCCCTGCACAAGGTGGCAGTTTTCCCTCAGACTAGCTCGACGGCTTGAGTACTGCTTTTGGCCCTGGATTGCCTACGAGTTCACGTGAGGAATCTAACCTGCGCTGCCTCGCCTACTGCCCACACAACTCTCCCGTTGTCTCTACCATCCGTCCAAGACGAAACGTAGACGCAGTCCAGGAGTCTGAGTAGATCTTTGACGTGAGTTGTACACTCATCAGATCACACACAGCGTTGCGCAATCCTATAAGATTGCTTGTGCCACGGAGATTCAACCCTGCACACCCTCGTTGGGGGGGGGTAGTATCTCCCTTCATTCGTGACGGCTGCTCATTTCTTTTCTTTTCAATTTCGTTCTAGCCCAGCTGACAGAATCCAGTGCCCAGAACTGTCAGAATCTTGGGGCTTAGCCCAGTGCAAGTACCCTCTTGTCGCACAGTTGGGCAGGTCTCTTTAGCCTATTTGGCTACCACTGGACTGTAAAAATACAGTCTGAAGTGAACATTGCCTTGCACTATCTGCAAGGCAATTTTCAAGCCAATGATATTAGTCATGCCCTGGTCATGCCTCTTATTTATATTTAGGGGGGGGGGGGGGGGGGGGGGGGGGGGAGGGGAGGTCAGCCCTCCCAAGTTTTTTGCACAAGGTGACACAGTTGTTTTTACACAGAGGTCCAATATTACATTACATTACATTACATTACATTACATTACATTACATTACATTACATTACATTGCATTACATTACATTACATTACATTACATTACATTACATTACATTACATTACATTACATTACATTACATTACATTACATTACATTACATTACATTACATTACATTACATTACATTACATTACATTACATTACATTACATTACATTACATTACATTACATTACATTACATTACATTACATTACATTACATTACATTACATTACATATTAAAGTCTACTTGACACCGCGAGGGTGTATGAGACTCTGTGCTTTAAACAAAAAGAAAAAGCACCCACAAAGCAAAAAACCCCATTACATCAGGGGTGTGTCGAGGACAAACAAACCAAACTCCCAACCACCGTTTTGGTGGCGTAGGTATTAAACCCCCTAGAGCAGGACCCAGATCTCAACCACTTACAGTGGCGGAGGTAAGAAGCTAACAAATGAGAAGTCACAAAATGAAAAAAAGGGATAATAAATTACGGTGCCACTAAGCAGTCCAGGGCTTCCTGTCTTGCTCTTCTACAAGTAGAAAGATAGTCGGCTAGGTTGCTCCAGAAAGTCTTAGTGCCATTTCCATTCATAAAGGTTCTGAATGTGGAATCGCAGAATTCCACATTCCATACGGTTAAGTCGGTATCCTCATGGACATGCCTATAAATATCTGTAAACAGCTTCTGGTAGCGTAGGCGAATATCATTATAAAAAGGGCACTCAAACATATGCATTTCATCCTCAGGTTTTTGGGACCCACACATTTGACAGTGTCTCATTGAGCGAGGGATGTGTGCTCTATCCACCACCCTCATTCTGTCTGTGTTCAGCCAATGGGAACCCATTCTAAACTGTGCTATAGAACGAATCTGATCCTGCTTAATATAAAAAAAAATGTTTTTGCTGAGGTCCAATATTTGTATACTCCTGTTATGCCCAGAATAACTCATTTTAGTCACACTTGAATCTGGTTTCAATTGGAAAAATGTAAAAAAGGATTCCGCCATCTGCCATTGGTACCCTGGACCAATTTATGGAGCACTCCAAATCTGTAACATCCGCCAACCTTAAAATCCGCCATGATTGAAGCCCCTTTTGGGTGCCATCCGCCATCTCTATTTTCCGCCAACATATCATGCGCCTACAGGTATTGGTAAAACCTGTTTTTCAATAGACCGGCACGCAAAATTACATGGCCAAAAGAATTTGGGCAAGTGCATACAGTGACAGCTATTACACTTTCCTTTCGAATGTTATACTAACAAGTGAATTTGATACAATATATGAGTACAGGTACTAGACTGGCTAGTACATCGGTCTCTAGGAGTTACTAGGGAAATTGCTGGCTTGAGCTATGTAACCAAGTTTAAGGTACTTGGTTAATGGCAAGCCAGCTAGGAACGACTCAGGTACGACCCTGTTGCGCGGGTTCGAGATGCCATGCCACGCGACATGTCAGGCTGCCATGCTGTGGTGGCCTTATTAGCCAAATATAATCCTCTGATATCGCACGGGGGGTATTGTTTACTGCACTGTGCAGACGGTAAGACACCTTACCTGGCGTACATAACCTTGTAACAATTCTGATTATTATGAATCCCCTGATAAACTGATAAACGACCAGTGAACCCGTGAACGAGCTTGATACGGTTTCTTCCGAAGCCAAACTCTAACTGGGGAGTATCAAGCAAACCTGCCTAACAGCAGGGGGTACATGCAGTTGCAAGTCAGTACTACACAACTGATACAAAAGATGCAAAGAAGAGTCCGACATCGTACGTTCAAGGGACTAGCCACCCCTTGGACATCGAAAACGAACTTCGCTGTCAGCGATGTCGTCATGTCGGCCAACCCAGACTAGCTACCTGGTCATCGGTCGACAAAGACACGTGCTCCCTGTTCCAACCATTATGAACAATAATAAGACGTGAAGGAACAACAACAGGTCTCCTGGTAAGATCAAGCCATAAGGCCAAGAACTCAGGTGGAAAGAAGTTCGAACTGCGCCAGCATCCCACATCTTGCCAACCTGCAGCCTGCTAACCCACAGCCCGCAAAAAGAAAAAATCGAAGCACACACAGAGACCAGAGCCAAAAATAAACTAGCCGCCAAGCAGGAGGTGTTGAGGCCTCCAAGTATTTCCTTCTCCCGATCGATCTTTCTGATAATGGGGCTGTAATGGCATGTATCATGTCGATATTATGAGACATTTTCAGGTCATTCTGAGCACCTCATGGGGGGGGGGGGCTCCTCAGGTTTGTTCTAACTTTTTACTCAGACCTCCAAATGACTTTCTAAGACCACCCATGAGAAGGCCTTGGCAAGGGCAGTCCATTGGCCCCACTGTGGAACTTGTGCAATAAGTATCTACCCCTTGGGTGAATGGGGTGGGTGAATGGGTGAATTCATGGGTGAGTGGGTGGGTAAATGGGTGAGTATGGGTGCTATGGCCCCTGCCCTGTGTGGGAATTCCGAGGATGCCATTATGTGCGCCATATTGTAACCCCCCAGAATCCGTATCTAAGTTTTTCAAAAAAGGGTATTTCTATTTAAGGGGGGGAGGGGGAGGGGGAGGGGGAGGGGGGGGGAGGGGGCTCAGCCCCCCTCAGTTTTTTTAGGGATTGGTGTCCCCCATTATTTTTAATACTCCCGCGCTAAGAGAGAAAAAACCCACATGTCTACCACGTATGCAGAATAGAAGACAGCACATAAACTGCATATGGCGGACGCCATCTAGATCATAGTTAAGATTCCAGGCTTCTTCCATCCTAACCGCCCTTATCAACTTGAGGTAACCGGCCCATGTCGCGGTTTCATGCCCACGTGGCGTGGGATCAAGAAATTGGTCGTCGGCGAACCAATAGGTATAAGTGGCACCACACCCGGTGTAACCGGTGTAACAGTGGGGTCTCTGCTACATTGAGGGCGGTAAACACAGCCTAGGCTCTGCTATGCTATTAAACTCTGCTATCCTGGAACTACTAAGTAATTTAAACTGCTGACTATGCAGGATCTTAAATAATGATCATGACCTGATGCTATGGTTCACAGCTTTTCTTTTCAGCTACCAGCAGCGGTGCATCTGGAAACTTAAATAATCATCGTTCCAATACTCTTGGAAATTATGGGCCTCAACAGAGGGAACTATGAGTCCGAGCTTTGTCAGGGTCTGACATACTCAATTGGACATCTGAGAAGACCCTGACAATGCTTATACTCTACCAAGGCACCTTATCAAGCCCCTTTAGCTTGGTCTGCCCCCGGAATGTAACAACAAAACGTGTATATTAAGGTCCAGGGGTAGGCAAAATAGGTTAAAGGGACTTTCACAAGCAAGCACACAACAAGGAAGCAGAAGAGACCAACCAGAAGACACAACAATCAGAACCTGACACATACAAACAACACTGGCCTAGACTTACACCCCAGACCTAGACCGACATGGGCACAGCTTTGGCAGGAGCCTTGTTGATCTTCTTTGACTTCAACCCCAGGGAACCCAACAGGGATGCAAACGTGAAGCAGCCCGAGGGCATTGCTTGTTGAGGATACTCAAGGGGAGCAGCCAAATTAGACGTGAGCGGAGATGTTGATGTGCAACTCTGTTTTGACTTCGGTTGACCTGGCCTGGAAGTACCATGGGGCACGCCATGAAGGAGATGAGGCACTTGGGAATAGGTTGAGGCACTGTCCTGCACGGGATCCTGCATGGGATAGACGGGGAGATGGTGAGGAGATGGTGCGAGGTGGTGGTGGTGAGGAGATGGTGAGGCGATGGTGTGAGGTGGTGAAGTGGTGGTGTGGTGATGAGGGGATGGTGGTGAGGTGGTGTTGAGATGATGAGGAGAAGGTGATGAGGAGACGGTGGTGACGTAGTGAGATAGTAAGGGGGTGACATGGAGGTGAGGTGGTGAGGAGAGTGGTGAGGTGGTGAGGTGGTGAGATGGAGAGGAGATAGTGGTGAGGTGGTGAGATGGTGAGGTGGTTGTGAGGTGGTGGTGTGGTGGTGAGGCGATGGTGGTACGGAGGTGGTGAGGTGGTGGTGTGGTGGTGAGGCAATGGTGGTAAGGAGGTGGTGAGATGGTAGTGAGGAGACGGTGGGCGTACATAGCAAGATAAGAGGACTAAGACGAGTGAATGAGATGTGGGGAGGGCAAGGGAAGATGTGAAGATGAGAGGGCAAGAGGATAAGATGTGAGAAGGGCAAGGGAGGATGACACTCACCGATGAACCGATGCCCGCATTAACACTTGGAATACCCGTACGCGGCGAAAACTGTTTTGTGGACATTGATGCACAGTGGACCTCCAGCTGGATTTTCGTCTCATGGGCCATTGAACCATTGGGCCTAACAATAGCTATGTTTAGGTCCGCCGGAGGCGACGCTTCACTCTTGAAGGCTTTGAGGCCACTGGAAGGCTTTGGGCCTGATGGAAGGCTTCCAGCGCTGTCCAAGATAGAGGGGTCAGCAGTAATGCGGCGGGCGGCAGGCAGTTGCACTTGTACCTTTCCGTTACAAGAGGCGCTGTCCATTATGTCAGGGGCCAAGCAGGGTCTGGCTGCAGAGGTCTTGGGCCCCTGAGTGGGGGCAGTGTTCACGGGTGGCACAGCAGAAACGGCTTGGGCTGGCCAGGCATGCGTGGGTACGTGGCTTGGCATGACGTCTGTCCCATGGTTGTTTTGCTCTGGGGCACTCACGCAGCTTAGAGGTCCAGCATTAGCCACACTCTGCTTGGCTTTTACTCGGAGCTTGACAGCGTCAATGTCCATGAAGAAAAAGGAGTTCAGCAGCTGGGCTGAAGTAGGCCGGTGGACAGGATCGGGCTCCAGACAAGACTTGATCAGATGGGAGAGTCCAACGCTCTGCCCTTTCAGCCTGGTGGGTTTAAGTGCGGTGGTAGAAATGTTAGTGGGTTGCAGAGAGCAGATTGGCAGTGGGTGATGTAGCTGAGCTTTTTGTCTATTGAGATAGTGACCATAGGCATTTCCCCTTGACCAACACAATGTCCTGTTTGCATTCCAGCCTCCAAATACATACCCCCCCCCCCCCCCCCCCCCCCCCCCCCCCCCTCCTCACATAGCTACATAACTGACATACACATAGATACATCACTCACTTTGTGGCCAAAGTCGATTTTTCCGGACCAGGTTGATGTCCTGTCACGGATACTCCAGCATCCAAGCACATCGACTGCTCTGGGGACAGGCAGCCAACCACTTCGTTGATAACATGCAGTTGGTCCAGGGAGGAGGAGCCACACAGGAGGACAGAGCCAGTCACAAGCTCAGCAAAGATGCATCCTAGAGACCAGACGTCAACGTTGGGACTGTAAGGGCCGCCCAACAGCACCTCAGGAGCACGGTACCACCTGCGAGTGTGGGAGTAGTGGGTTGTGGGAGATGTGGGGTGTGGCTGGTTGGAGGGGGGAGGGAGGAGGGAGGGAGGGAGGGAAGGCGGGGGAGGAGGGAGGGAGGGAGGGAGGGAGGGAGGGAGGGAGGGAGGGAGGGAGGGAGGGAGGGAGGGAGGGAGGGAGGGAGGGAGGGAGGGAGGAGGGAGGGAGGGAGGGAGGGAGGGAGGGAAGGGAGGAGCTAGGTGAAGGTTCGCCTAATTGGATACCGTTAGCTTAATTGAATATCCCTGGGCCCCAAACAGTAACAAGGCAGAAGTCAAAAGCTTGATTGTTTCGGCGCCAGCAAATGTAGGTGTGACTTGTCAAGCATTTCGATCATCTCAACACACATAATTACATACCTGGTTGTGATGTAAGGGGTATAGTCAGCAGGTTGGGAGGTGCTCTCCACATCACGAGCAAAGCCAAGATCACATATTTTGACGGAGCCCTCAGAGTTGATTAGCACATTGGAAGGCTTGAGATCACGATGCATCACCTGGACCAGAGAAAATGTTCAAGAGATTGATAACAGTGCTGCAGCTGCTGCTGCTGATGATGATGGTGCGGATGATTGATGGGAGGACAGCAGCATGCAGTTATGGCAGTACAACTTCATGCCTCTGGCTAGGGGGGCAGCAGCACGCAGTTATAGCAATTCAAGTTGGCACTCACCCCTTTCTTGTGCATATACGTCGTGGCTTCTAGAAGCTCCCACATGAGCAGCTTCAGCTCGTCTGCGTCAAAGACCTTCCTTGCTTTCAACATCTCAGACAGAGACTTCTCCACATACTCCATGACTAGGTAAATTTGGCGTTGGGGCGTTCTGAAGGCCCTCAGCTTTTTCACAATGTTGGGGTGGTCCAGAGATCCAAGAACCTTGATCTCGCGCATAACAAGGGCGGAGAAATTTCTTGAACCTGCACAGAAGCACAATATGGCTTAGATTGAGAGTATGGGTGCACACAAAATGGGTTATATCGGGTGTACAACATGGGCCTACAGGTGTACAGCATGGTGTAATTTCCCAGATTACTTTCTCCAATCTCCACTGAGTAAAGGGCACAAGCAAGAAGCTAAGCAGTGAAGCAATAGGGCGTCCATCATAAACCCTATTAACTGTAGACTCCCAAGTGGGGAGTTCTTATATCAACAGCCGGGAAGATACTTCCAGAATTCAACATATAGCATCCTCGGATTCTTACATTGTCCACCATCAAATCTCTTTACTGCCACAATATCTTGTGTAGCATGGACAACACACTTCCACACCGATCCATAGGTTCCTGGGATGGAGAGCAGGGCGGGGTCAGAGACAGGCTTGAGTACGGAGCCAGGAAGGCAGGCAGACAGTTTCATGTTAGGTAGAGCAATGCAGGACCAGACAAGCCAACCGACATGCCACCACTGCTCGATTGCCCTAAATGCTTCGATTTAATACCGACGTAGCAGCCGAGGTGACGGAAACAAGTCCCGCTCGACCCTTCCAGGCTGCAGGCACCACTCCTGTTTTTTCAGAGTATGGATTTGCTCATGTCGGGCCATTCACGATCGTAATGCAGCCTGCGAACGGCAGTTGTGTCTGCCACGTACAGCAATGCTTCGATATGGCTGATGGGAAAGTGCTCTTAAGAATTCAAGTGGCAATCCAACTACCGGAACTCGAAAGTCGGCCCTAATCTCATCCAGGCGCCATCCGGTTCAGAAACCGATATTGCGATACATAAAGCAGGGTGCTCAGGGGGTTGCACGGTGCCTGTTCAGCAGCAGCGAACGAGAGGGGCTGCTCACCTTGGCCCGCAAAGGAGACAAGACCGTACTCCTGCACAATGAAGAGAATTTGGCAATTTTGTTTCAATAGGAGGAATCATATTCAGGCATGTTTCAAGAGGAGGACGACAACAAAAAGTGCAAGGTGGTATCTGATGGGGAGGAGGCAAGAATGGCAATATGCCGAACGGAGAAGTTTGAGGAGAGGGAGAGAGAAGAGGAAGATAGAGCAGGAGAATTGCAAGCCGAACGTACAGCATTTCCACAGCAGAGGCACAAGCATAAAATTCCGGTCATGGTAATCGCATTCAATAGGAAGCTCCTATTGTCCGAACAAACTATCCATCTCCTTAGCAGACAAAACAAGCACTACGGAATGTTAAGCAGAGCGAAGCTGGACGTATGGCGTAGGCGAAGGGTCCAACAAGTGTGGATAGGGGACCGACAATCAAGCGCGTGTAGCCATAACGAGAAAAAAACATAGCACGCAAAACTTAAATCGCTGGCACAGTGGAGGAGTCGTGCGGAAAGGGCAGGGGAAGTGGCGCTGTGTCTCTCACCAATTGGCTTTCTTCAGTGGCCATGATTCACGAATGTATAACAGCAACAGCTGGGTGAGCAAGAGAGGAAGCAGTAGGACTAATAGCGTGACTTGAGGAAGATTGATAGACAAACGACAAGGGGGTGGTTTGTCAGTCTGAATTTCAGTGGAAGTTTCCAGGTTGCAAGCAGTCTGCGGATGAAGTAGCGTTTGTGAACTCGTTCTCTCGTTCAGGTTTATAAGGGTTCAGACAACAAAATACGGATGTGTTGTGCCGTACGCACCTCAAACCGCCTCAAACCCATATTACGTACGGTTTATGGTCCTGGCCGATCCTGTATGGTGCGTATGCGCACAGTCACACAGCAATTATTATCATCATCATCAGTATACATAAAGTTGGGCGTCCGAGGTATAGCGCGTGCCCGGCGCGTGGTCGGCGCCTTTTGGCCTAGCCGCTTGGGGTTTTGGTTCCATATCTTGCCGACCTGACGCCCAGCTGGCAGCCAGTCTGGGATCTCGATTTTTCGGCGCAGCCACAGGAACGATTGCCTCTCTGCCGTCCACCCACCTGCACCCGCACCCGTCCAAGGTTACCCGGCTTGGTGCGCTGCTTTGCACTGCATTTCCTGACTCAGGCTCAGAGCCTAGCCGTTATGATATGCGAATTTTCCTTCGCACTTCAGCTATTTTCGGTGCTCGCTGCCTGAGTCCCGCTATATTCAACGGTGTAGCCTCTCTTTGTCTGCCCAAACTCTTTCCCACCATTTTCGCTGCCGCTGTCAATAACTTCGCATGCAACTCCCCCCGTCGCAGCATTCCGTTGGCCTCCTCCTGCGCTCTCACGCACTCCTGCCAGCTCGCTGGCTGCCTTTCGCTGACGTGGCCAGGGGCAGTGGTTTCGGAATAACCCGTTTCGGAGTTACCTGTCTCGGATCTCGATTTTTCGAGACCTGTCGCTGACGTGGCCACGGGGGTGGTCCTCCCGTCGGGACGACGGGCTCAGATGCTAGCCATTTTGGCCCAGGCATGCCTGCAGGCAGTTGGGTCTTTGGTTTCATATTTTGCTGACCTGTCGCCCAGGCGGCAGCGACTCTCGGATCTCGATTTTTTGACACCTGTCGCTGACGTGGCCACGGGGGTGGTCCTACCGTCGGTGGCCAGGGGCAGTGGTTTCGGGATAACCCGTTACGGAGTTACCCGTTTTCGGATCTCAATTTCCCGAGACCTGTCGCTGACGTGGCCACGGGGGTCGACACCTGTCGCTGACGTGGCAACAGGTCCACCCGTCGGTACGACGGGCTCAGATGCTGTGACAGATAACGATCCGTCACCTGCGCTACCTCGAGGTGGCGACGACTTCCCCGAGGAAGGGGAACTGACGTGACCTGTCGGACGGTTCGAACCGTTAACCAGGTCCGCGCCTTACGTCCGCGCCCTACACGCGCCCTTCAGACGGTTCGAGGACTCCGGAAGTCTAAACTCGAATAGTCGGGTTTATCGTTAAACCACGGGAGAATGTATGAGACTTAAGCCCGAAGCTTAACTCTGTAGGCCAGAAAACAGAGAGGTTCAATTCCTTTCTCTCTTGATACTCTATATCAAGCTAAGACGTCTTTCAGACGTCACATTTGGTTTACGGAGCCTGATCTCTTTTTTTTCACGCTGGCCCACCCCCCCACCTATCCGCAGATCAACGCCCTCTTCGGTGGACTTACTTTCCGGACCCTCGCTGGACACTGCACCCACCCAACCGTCCGCCCCGCTTCTTGGAACAGAGGCTCTCCTACCTCGAGGCTACTCCCCGTCGGTAAGAAGTCGTGATGCCTCTGCCTGCCCTCGAAAAAAACCCATTTGGACGGGCCATGATAATATGCCTTTGATACCTGTTGCGCTACGCTTGTCCCTTGTTCCGTTGCAGCAGCGAATGCTCGTTCCTTGTTCCGTTTCCCGTCCCCACTCACGCCCCGAATTACACCTCCCATGCTTTCGCCCCTGGTCACCGGCCACCCTCTGGGTCCCCAGGACGGGCCTGGCCCGACAACGGCTTACGACAACATACCCTGAACTTGTAGCCTGCAGGTTGGGTCGAAACGAGCTCTTCGAAATTGCAGAACGCAACGCCCTTGGGCTATTGTCCACCAGCAATTCACAAGTAAGTGAAGTGAACGCACCTCCAGCTGAGACGGGGCTCGTGTCCACCAGCAAAGTGAACGCAGCTCGAGCTGAGATTGTTCAATTGGGAATCGTTCAACTTCCGGAAATCCCCATGCGAAACGAATTCAGGTCCTTCGACAAGACACCTCGTTTGTTTGCCCCATCACTGGTGGCATCCCTGAAATCCTCACGCGGACACCGAGTGTCTCCCGCTGAACTCCTCTTCAGTAGACGATGCAGAACACGAAGGGACAACCGAATGGTCCTACCCGAAACAGGCAGATTCTTCCAACCCGAACTCCCGAAGTGAAGTATCTCGGCCACGTGCTCTCGGGGGATGGCAATCGAGCCAACAAAACGCACGTCAGGGCAGTCACGCCTGCCCGACTCCGACCTGCTCGAAGCATGTACAACCGTTCCACTAAGGATACCCCGCACTCGCACCCCCTCTGACCGCGATTGCAAAATCGACACGACCCGTGGGTTGGTATTTAAATACCAACGCTGGCTGCAAGCCCTTGGGTAACGGAACGCCGGACTGCGGGGATCAGGTTTTGCGGCGGCCTGGACCCAAGACTGTCGAAGTGCCTTCAACGCTATAAGCGAAAGCCTTACCAACGCTCCTCTGCTTGCCCACCCCGATCCAACGTTACAATTCCGAGCTGTCACAGACGCTTCCTTCGAGGGCCGGGGGGCGTTCTCCTTTAGGAGGGTTGGCCGATTGCTTTCCATTCCCACAAGTTCTCGAAAACTCGCGCTTAAGGAATGGCGATGCTATCTCGAAGAATGTACAGGCGAATTCGAACTCGATACTGATCACGAACCACTAGTCTACCTCGCAAATCAACCGATGCTTTCACGTAAGCAAGCCCGAGGCTTTAACGTAAGCAATACATGGATTTTTTCTCTGTGGAACGACTCGACCCTATCCACCCTCGTGAAATTTTCCCCGATATTTTGCTCGCGTCCGAACTTGACTCTTGGTTCCGATGTCCTCGATGCGCAACACCTTACCCTACACCCCGATGGCTCCTGGGTTGGTTCAGGCCGCTCTATGCGTTCAGCATCCGAGGCGCAGATTGTGGTCCCAAATGGCAACGCCCTCAAGAGTCGCATCTTGTTCGTCTTCCATTATACCCAGTGTGGCGGGCACCCGGGGTTCGAACGCACGTTCAACTCTATCGGCCGTTATTACTGATGGCCTACGATGCGCCTTGATGTTATCGATTACGTTCGATCCTGTCATTCGTGCCAATCGGTGAAGGCTTCACACGAGCAAAGCCAAGACACGCTACAACCGCTCCCTACACGTGGGTTGGAACGACACCATTGGCCGATCCTGCCGATCCTGCTTTGCCGATCTTGCCGATCCCGCCATCGACTTGGCCGATCCTACCGATCCTGCTATACCGATCTTGCCGATCCCGCCATCGACTTTGCCAATCTTGCCGATCCTGCTTTGCCGATCTTGCCGATCCCGCCACTGTGGCCGATCTTGCCGATCCCGCTTAGCCGATCTTGCCGATTTTTCTGAATCCACGAAAAATATACTTGGCCACGTCCGTAACACACACAACGAACCGTACACACAAAGAAAACGAACCGGGGACAAAACAGGGACTGATCACCCCTCATAAGTCTCCCTTCCTAACGACAGCGCACGCACGCTGACCCCGATGGCAATCCCGACCGCCTTACCAACTGTAACAAACCGTAAGCTTCGCCCAGACGTTGCGAAGCATAACGTTGTTGAGATAACAGACTACGTAAGCTTCGCCCAGACATTGCGAAGCATAACGTTATCTGACGACAGCCTGGAACCTTCGACTGTCGTAGTTATCTGATGTGTTGCTGACTGTGTCGCAGACCAACTGTCGCGTTCCGTGTTCTGTAGCGTAAACCATAGAACCCTAAGTTCTAGATCCTTCGGCGGCACTATAAATACCGCCGCGCGCTGCCTCTGTAACGTATAAACGACTAAACTTTTATCCCTTCTTCTTCCACGAGAACTAGTCGAGCTCACGAAGACGCTCGTTACATTTGGTCCCTCCTCCCAGGATCGATTTTGAGCGCGGAAAACCCTTGTGTGGAGACAGCTTTCTGGATCTGACACGTCACGTGGAAACGGCTTTCAATCTGGAAGCACAGCGCTTGGCGCGAAGTCATTCACGCGCACACGTGCCGCGCCTTGGCACAGCTAGCCAGCGCCACCTTAGCTACTGCCTTTGGACAGCGAATCGACCCTCTGGAGACATCACCATGAGCGCTACTACCAATGTCGAGACGACTGTAGGATCAGCCTCGATGATTCATCAGGCCGAGGACCCCTCTATCTTATATGAAGAGAAAAGGCAAGCTTGAACCGGTGGATTAGCCACGACTAGTGGTGGGCGCACCACTGTAGAGTAACCCTATAGAAGGGCGGAGTGAAGTGACCCCTAGCGATGAAAAGCAATAGGCTTTCAAAGGCTTTTGCAAAGATAGTGCGTGCGTTGGCTCAAGAGTCAAATCTTTGCAAAGTTTGTAGGATGGCTCGTGCATGTTGAGAATGAGGCGAAGTTGGAGATTTATGAGGAGTCTAGATTGGTAAATTCCAGATGGATCTCTAGAATGGAGACTCCAAAGTTATCCCTCTCCTTATGTTCATCGTAAGCTAGTGGTGGTCAGGAAAAGGAAAGCTAAACCAAAGAAATGTTACGGATGCAGGTTATGGATGAATGGCCTATATCTGTGATTTTTCTATTTGGTTGTTGAGTTATTTTAACAACGTCGAGTGCGTTTGATTCTTCAAGCCTTAGAAGATTGTTCTTGGAATTAAATAAAGTATCATGCATGTAGGATCTCGGCGATCCTTAAGTACCACCGAAAAAATAGAAAAGTGGTAGTGCATATAGTTTGCAACCCTATGCTCATGATATGCACACACTGTTCTTACAAGCATTTTAGTTGCAACAACAACAATAATTGCTGTTGCCACAAATGTCGTTGCATGGATCGCTACAACTGTTATGCATCACTACCCTTATAGAAGAGAGTGGGGTAGAGCGTTGATTGCAACAGCTTGACATGTATTTTGGTTTAATTCAGAGTAGGGTACGAGGTTAGTGAAGTACACCTTACTCCCTCGTTTATACGCGAGTAACATAGCATGCAGGCTAATGCTATAGGCTGCATGTCCTCAGTAAAAAGGGCTCCCTACTCCCTATTTCAGTCGACGAAATTTATTAAAGGTGTCTTTGGCATTTGTGCTTAGCCGTTAACGCCGTAACGGTAGCCCGCAATAATTAAACTGTATGTGTATGGTTGAGCCTATGCATACCATTATGGTTACAGCGTATGCCCCAAAGTTTAATTGTATACTTGAGTGAAACAGAACGTGAAGATATGATTATTTGAAGACTTCGTGTGGAAAGAAGCCTAACGCGAAGTTAATCTGCATGTACCAAAAAGCTTTGATAAAGCAAACAAATTGCAGACCAAATGATTCATAACGTGCTGACGAGATTCTTCCGTTCGCCATCCCTATTTAGAAATAGTGAATCACTCAAGCCTTAAAGAAATAATCGACCTGAACCAATGGAAGTCGAAATAAACATAATTTATTTATGTGATTATGCGGAGCGCGAGACTATGCGTCCCGTAATATGTATTTTGTGCAAGAAACCCGGACATAAAACCAATGAGCGCCCGGACTTCACAAAATTATCATATTGGTGATGGGAAACTTTACAGGTACGACTATTGAGATGTAGGATGACTGTTCGTCAGACATCTACAATACATGTGGTAGCCGGCCAAATAAAGTTGTTCCCTTTATAAATAAATATCGTCATATGTGTCCTTTTGAATGGCTGATTTTGCAAGGTATGATGATGGGATAGCTGGCTGCTATTCTCATGCACAAAAAAAGGAGCAACTGTTAACTTGATGGTATCAAAGAAACATTTTGCTCCACAACAATTGGAGAATGAGATGATATATCCGAAGAGGACCACACAAAATGGTGGAATATTTACCTTGCCAAAATATTAAAATGGGAAATATGATAGCTATTCAAAATTGAAGTGACTTAGATAAAGCCACACACATGATGGAAATTGTGGATGGAGCGGTACAATCCTACAATTAATTGGAAAACCCATGAGGTTATGCGAAGTTAATTGGAAAACCCATTGCATGAGGTTATGCAAACTCGGAAAGCATATCAAGATGAAGTTGACTAATGCAGTTAATTTCTGCTTGGCGCCTCAGTACAGAGAGCCACAAAGACTATCCCTCATTTTATCACAATCCCTTCGGTGAGTTGGGATTTGAAAACAGATGTATGTGGCTAGGGACGCCAGGAAAAAAGGGCCTCCTTACTTCATCGCGATCCCTTCGGAGAGTTGGGGTGCGGAAACAAAAAGTAAGTGTTACGAGAAACATGAAACGGCCATCATGAATCCAACACCGAAAAGAAGTTTGGGAAATCCTTGTGTAAGCGGAAAAGAGTCCCGCTGGTGAGGACTGATAAGGAAGTCCCACCAAAAATGTCTGATGGTGGCGGTGGTCTCCTCGGCGGTACCCTCGATCCACGTTAACGCCCATCAGAAAAGAGGTACGAATGATCATTCAGCATGGCAAACTCAGCATGGAGACCGGTTCTACGTGATAGCTGGTGGCTGAGTATTATTAAGTCTTTCCAAAAGGGTTATTAGCATGTCTTCTACGAGCTAGATCTGTTAATTATGAGACAGGATTGGCATTGGGTTTTGACCCACAAACCGCCCCATTGTTATATTGAGTTGTGATAAATTGCGCGAAGTCAAAGAGCAATTTTGAGAGTTACTCGATAAAAAGGCTCATTCAACCTATTTGTATCCTTACGGAGCCCGTGCCTTTTTATTTGCCAGTAAAGAGGAAGATAGTACTAAGAATAGGATGTGTGTTGAATATTGGCAGAACCCTAAACTCGAGAGCTATCAAAAATGGTTATCCACTTCAGCGTATTGATTGGATTCTGGATTGGTTACAAGGAGCAGAGAATTTCCTAAATTGATCTTTGATCAGGCTCTCACCAGATCCAGATCAATATGAAGGACATTAGGACATACCAAAATATGGTATGAATTTTCTGAACTCACAGTCCCTTATTTTGGCGTTTGCGATGCTCCTTGGCTCAAGACTGATATGATCAACAGTTGGATGACTTGGTCATGATTCACATTATGACATTCTGTTATTTTTCCAAAAATAATCTGAGCATGCTGAACATCATCTTCATACAAAAATGTTTTTGGAACAAAGACCAGAAAATAGTCCTCCAAACACTGCAAATTGCATTGATGTCAAGAAACATCATATTCAAACTTGATTTTGATTCAACTTTTGTGGTGAAGGCCCATACAATTGTCAATGTCATTCCCAAACGATTTTGCGATTGGAGTGATCTTTACCTCAAAACAAGAAGTAAAATGGGTTACAATAACCTATGAGAACAGGAAACTAAGATATCCAGGGCTTTCATATTTAGTTCATGAATGCGAGCTATTTAACGAACCATTCATGCATTAAACGAAGGAGAGACACTACCTTTCTCCTAGGTATATGAATTATGGTGGAGATTGATAAAGGTTTCGCAAAATATGTGTAGCGCATCTGAGTAGTCATCAAGCAAACTGATTACGCTTGCTTGCTGAATACAATTTTGCCATTGTTGCTAATGAAGTTGGCTTAACGGTGCAGCTAATGCTCTTTATAGAAGGCCAGACTTAAATCTTTGTGAAACCAACGCAGTTACATTACATTACATTACATTACATGTTAAAGTCTACTTGACACCGCGAGGGTGTATGAGACTCTGTGCTTTAAACAAAAAGAAAAAGCACCCACAAAGCAAAAAACCCCATTACATCAGGGGTGTGTCGAGGACAAACAAACCAAACTCCCAACCACCGTTTTGGTGGCGTAGGTATTAAACCCCTTAGAGCAGGACCCAGATCTCAACCACTTACAGTGGCGGAGGTAAGAAGCTAACAAATGAGAAGTCTCAAGAAGAAAAAAAAGGGATAATAAATTACGGTGCCACTAAGCAGTCCAGGGCTTCCTGTCTTGCTCTTCTACAAGTAGAAAGATAGTCGGCTAGGTTGCTCCAAAAAGACTTAGTGCCATTTCCATTCATAAAGGTTCTGAATGTGGAATCGCAGAATTCCACATTCCATACGGTTAAGTCGGTATCCTCATGGACATGCCAGTTAAATCATTTCAGACGGAAAGTGTTTTGTGAGATAGAGTTTGATGCAAATAAGGATATAGGAGTACATGGATGCTTACTCTAAAATCGAGCAAACTACTTGTATGTACAAAATATATATCTCAATCGTATATGCCAGTTTCAACCTTGAGAGCTAAACATCCTTAATGGTGCTCATGATGACATCACTCCCAGGCATCTTGTAGAAAGTAAAATTTATTAAACCAGAACTAGTCACACGTAGGCATGGACTTTATCGTTAACTGCCCATGTCCAATGGGGTTGATGCTATTGTTAGTATTTGTTGACAAGCTTAGCAAAATGGCGCATTTGCACTCACCACTACAAATGTGGATGCAACAGATGCTTCATGGCTGTTCTTTGATACTGTATTATTCAAGCATCATGGTTTATAAAAAAAAAAGCCCTGATTACTGATCGTGACCCAAGATTCACAAATGAGTTCTGGAATAATGTGTTTGAAATCTGTGGTACAAGGCTGACCATGTCCCCTGCTTGCCACCCCAAACAGATGGACAGACGGAAAGACTTAATATAATCCATGAGGAACTAATAAGACCTTATATCTCAGATATAATATATAATTGGGATTACAAACTTGTGTCAGCTGAATTTGTTTAAAATAGCGTGACTCAAGACGACTCAGTTGGATTTTCACAATTTATCTCAACTGTGGATACTAATCAAGTTCTCTAATGATACTTATGGTACCCAAAGACGAGATTCATTGTTGATCGTGAGAAAAATCTTGATTCCGCGAAATTCAATTTTCAGGCCACACAAGGAAGTCAATCCATGAATTTCGAGTTGGTTATTTAATGTTATTATCTGCATCCAACCTGAATATGTAGATGCCGGTAATTTGTGTAGACGCTACGACCAATAAGGTACGATCCTTTTATGATGATAAAGGAAGTATCTTTGGTTGCCTTTTAGCGGAATTATCTGAGCATGTGGATACTTACTCAGTAATTCATACCAGTTTACTCCAGCTCTAAAATTTGAGCACGCCCTTTTCAAATCACAAGTGGTGATGGAAAACAAATAATATTTTCAGGTGGAAGATATTATTTAACTGGTGGAGTAAACACAGAAAACCACGTATGTATCTGGTCAAATGGAAGAGACTTGATAGCTTAGTCTTGGAATTCTTGGCATTGAATCTCTGTTATAGGAGAACAGAAAGATGTCGAGGACATCATTTAGCATATACCAAGAAAGATCATCACACACATGAGATTTAGGAGCAAGACATCTGGTGCCACATCTGTAAAGAGACAGATACATCGACACAAGCATGCTCCTATGTGATAGATGTGACATAGGCTATCATACTAAGTGTTTCTAAGCTACCCCTTCAATAAACCAGATACTTAAAAGAGAATAGCTATGCCACTCTTGATAGACAAATAAATGGCATAGATTATGAAAAACTAGGATGAGACACAAGACATGAGACGGTGCTAAAAAACCGTCTATGCTGTCTATACTATGCACTATCCCCATACCAGGAAGTGACATGAAGAGTTGTTAGGCCATGGACGTTTAATTAGTTTTTTTTTACACCACCCGAGATAATTTTTGGGGACAAAATTTTTAATCCCCCGGGGAGGATGTAACAAACCGTAAGCTTCGCCCAGGACGTTGCGAAGCATAACGTTGTTGAGATAACAGACTACGTAAGCTTCGCCCAGACATTGCGAAGCATAACGTTATCTGACGACAGCCTGGAACCTTCGACTGTCGTAGTTATCTGATGTGTTGCTGACAGTGTCGCAGACCAACTGTCGCGTTCCGTGTTCTGCAGCGTAAACCATAGAACCCTAAGTTCTAGATCCTTCGGCGGCACTATAAATACCGCCGCGCGCTGCCTCTGTAACGTATAAACGACTAAACTTTTATCCCTTCTTCTTCCACGAGAACTAGTCGAGCTCACGAAGACGCTCGTTACACCAACTGAGACCAATTGCACCCGATTGCTTCACCGTGTCGCTCTCCAACCTCCCGACACGATACTCCCATCTGACAGTCCTCAGGCGGTGTCTTGGGTTCAACATGTGACCAACGCCTTGGACTGTGCGAAACAGGCCTTTCCGAGGATCGACAGCGCCTAGACGCTAAACGACCACGACCATCGACCTCCTCGAGGGCTGACGCATCCACCCTCCGTTCCACGTGTCCATACTCCAGGCTTACGTCCCCGATGGATCCCCGATAATTCGCCCCTACCCCGATCTTTCTGGGCTACCGACGACCCTTCCATTCTACGAAATTACGACCACCAAATCGACTCAGGACTCCTTCGCTACGTCGTACAGTGCCTGCACTCTGATCACGTCCATACGTGGGAACTCGAATCCGACCTCGCTGTTCCAAACGCTCCCATCGAGGTCCCACACGTCCCTGATCAGCACGCGCCGGTCCGCCCCTGCACTCGTCGCGAGGACTCAACAGACACCCCTGGCGAGTACGTCCTACGACAAAGCACACGACTCCAGGAGAAGTCGCGAGCTAGAGAGGGGGGAAATGTGACAGATAACGATCCGTCACCTGCGCTACCTCGAGGTGGCGACGACTTCCCCGAGAACCGGACTCCGGAAGTCTAACTCGAATAGACGGGTTTATCGTTAAACCACCACTCGGGGAAAGGCCCGTTTGCGCGGATATAGCGATTGATTATATGCGTATTTGTATTTTATCGTACCGATCAGGTGTCGTCAGGCTTGAGACATGGTTCGAAAAGAGTGTATCTTTGCGACGGACCCATACCATCCCGTTCCACCACCATATATTCGCGGATACAGAAGCTCGACCACTGTTACCCTTGATCGCTCATTAACTCGCGGGATGTAATACGCTCTTGTAGGTGAAGGAAATTGCTGCGTATTGGCTCTCTTGGTGGCGATTCTCGCGTTCCTGCCGAGTGTAGCCCCTCATTCCAAGATCGGTAGGAAGCATAGACAGAGCTGAATGTGCTCGAACTGCGAAAACAAGGTTTGTGTGAAGGCCTGTCGCCTGTTTTGCGACTGCCCCTCCTGTTGCGACAACGAACTGCTACTTCATTGCTTGTGCGTGTGGCACAACAGGTACATCACGTGATTCGATGACGTGTCAGTTTCGAAGTAAATCTTCAAGGACATTTTCACTAAGCCACGCCACCCGAAATTGCAGCTGTGATGTTTACACCTCCCTGACGGCTACCCCTTAGCGCCTCATGCCCGCAACAGTTGCGATTATCTTTTATGACTACTCGAACTCTTGTCAGCATTATTAATCTCTGTCTTAGTCCTAACTATCAATTTTATTCTGCAGCCCTCCAAGAAGTCGCAATTACGACGGCGAATTCATTCGCACCTGCACTATGCCCCCCCACCCCCCACCCCCCACCCCCACCCCCCCTCCCCCTCTCTGTAGTTAAGTTGGGGGGGGAGGGGGGGGGGGGCGAGAAGACTTCAGTCCTGCGGCGATTTCTCCCGTTTTACAGCATAGGGTACCCGAGGGTACTCCATCTTCCTCCTCCTCCTAAGTAGTAAACGTCTTCGCTCGTTCTCGCTACATTTCCGCCTGTCCGCTCCAAACAGTGATCCGTAGCAACTACGCACGCACAGGCGTACCTGTCGACCGACCAACGGACACTGTACCATGAAATCCATGATACTCCGAGGATTTACCAATGCGCGCGTGCAATCCCAAAGAACGGGCCGCACTCGTTCAGTTGGAGTGTTTGCATCCAGCAGCAAGTATGTTCTGATCACCGGTACGTCAGTGTGTGTGGGGGGA
This sequence comes from Chlamydomonas sp. ICE-L, assembly GCA_013435795.1. Taxonomy (NCBI): domain Eukaryota; kingdom Viridiplantae; phylum Chlorophyta; class Chlorophyceae; order Chlamydomonadales; family Chlamydomonadaceae; genus Chlamydomonas; species Chlamydomonas sp. ICE-L. Next base: position 3,619,513 of record JACBWV010000673.1, read on the forward strand.
GGTCGGGGTTCAAGGTGGGGGGTGGTAGTGTTGGTCCATCTGTGTGTGGGGGGGGGGCCTGGGAGTAAGATGGATTAAGGTGGGGTGGTGATGGTGGTGGTCGATGTGTGTGATTGTGTGTGTTGTGCTTGTTGCCTGTGCTTGTGTGTGTTATGTTTGTTTGTGCTTGCATGTGTATGGTGTTTGTGTGCGTGTGTGTGTGTGCGGTTTGCGTGTTAGTGTTTTTCTATTTATTCCGTTGGTTTCTGTGTTTGTGTATTTATTTTGTGCGTGTTTGCGTTTAGTGTACTTATGTTTTGTGTGTATGTGGTATGTGTATTTGTGTTAGTGTATTTATGTTTAGTTGTGTGTGTGTGCATGCATTTGTGTTTCTGTTATTGGGTACCATAATGCACTTGCAGAAGAAGGAACACTTACAAACACACGCAGACTCACACACACATCCACTTACACACAACACACACACACACCTCCCCCCCCTGCTACGCTCCTGATCAGTGCAATTAATTAACGTACGTTTCTAATTATGTAGCGTGAAATCCCTCTGAGCTTTGAGGAACCCAAGTGTTGAACTAGCACTTTGACCCCCCCCTGCGGAATGAAGGAACAACGTACCGGAAACTAAATATATTTGGCAGCCAACGGCCCTACTAATGGTCGTGCCCGGCGCCCAAACTGAAAGTCAATTTTCTTCTATCCGTGGCGCGAAACATTAGCCCGCCCATCTATTCGCAAGCCTCATCCGCAATATAATCAATAATCCCATAATTTTTAATATTTGTGGGGAGCATTAGGCTGTGTAGGATAACATGAACAAGGACGCCTTGGAAAATCGAAAGGTGCAGGGTTTGAATCCCTACAGTATCACTTCATTTGTTTTGCGGTGGGCGCTGTCAACCCCGCCATGTACTTTGACCATTAAAGTAGCATCTCGTGTTCCCTACCATGAAAGACGGGGATGCCTAATACCCACGCCTAGCTAAGCGTTATCATTAACCTATCCAAGAATCCCGTTGTCCCACACCAG
>JACBWV010000673.1:3621039-3701039 GCA_013435795.1 Chlamydomonas sp. ICE-L
ATGACTCTTGGAATGTCTATCTAAAAAAAAAAAGATGAAGACTAAGTGCATCTGTAGGATAAGAACCTCGCGCGGAGATGCACATACTCACCACCCCCAAATTAAAATACAAACATCACGTTCAAATTACACCTCTATCACCATCATTGCGTTTCCTGATCTTTTATTTCTTGGTGACTACTATGTACTATCGTATAACTGTACTGTAGATAGTAAGCTTCCTTTAACGTGTTCATCCTTCATACCTGTGACAACATCTTCTGGTGGGCCTGGTCTCCATCCCCTAAACACGTGCTGTATAGCCCTGTACGCCTAGTTAGCTTCCAGGCTTGATTCCTTTTTCCTCCACTGGGTCTTGTTTTGTGTCCCCATCCCGTTACTTATTCCTACATCTTGCGTGAAAAATTTGCCGTGCCCGCCTGCCGAGTATCTTCTCCACTTTGAAGTGTATAGCTAGGGTCATTGGGGGCTCATCATGGTAACCATCACTGCTTATATCATCTTCGACGGCTCCGCTCCTTGGCTTCTGGGCTTCATTCTGGAGTTCCGAAGTCCTCCTGCATGACGACGAGCTGCTGGATGGGATGTGCCACCCCGTCGTCCTCTGCTTCATTGAGTGAGAATCTTCCCCATCGTGAAGCCACCCCCCCCCCAGTCTTCCTCCATCTTCATCTTTTTTTCCTCTCCCCTTCCCCTGCCGTCTGTCGCACTCCTCCAGTCTGTCGTATATGACGGTACGCGCAGATCAGTCGCGACTGCCTGGACATCGGTGAGATACCCTGTCCTTCGTCGTCTGCTCCTCCTGACGTTCGCTACTTTTCTCCGGTGTTTGAGGCTCTGCCTCATACAGAGTGCCAGAAGCCGACCAAGGCTACCTCTGATTCTATTACGTCTCTGTTGCCCCTTTGCTCGGCCCAGCCGAAGTCGCTACTGCATAGTTGGACGCTCTAGTGCTCTGTGCTACTCTGGAGATTTTTTTTCGATCAAGCGGCGGATCGCCGCACTGCCGTAGGTTCGCCAGGAGAAGCTACGCGTCTGGACCTGGAGATTCTGGAGTGTGGAAGCAGGGGTATGGTAGCACCACACGGGTGTCTCCTTATCTACACCCAACCGGGTAAGTCGAGCTATAAGTGGGGGCTTGGGATTACTGATCATCGACAATGTGATATTAGCATTTACCATAACCTTTACCTGCCTCGGCGCTACTCGTTCGCATCCTAGCGATAATTGGTCAATCTGCCTTGCATTGCGATTTCCTGCACTTTTTGGCGATGGCGACTTTCTGCACTTTCATCCTCGCCTCCTTTTTCCATACCCTCATCTCGACTTATCCCAAACGCTTTCCCTTCCCCACTATCTGTGATCCCGGTGTCGCAGCGGCCGGACATCCCCATGCTGGGAGCCGAAGTGGGGGTCCTGGGGCCTGTCCGCGGCTGTGGAGGGGTTCTGTTGGCAATTTTGTTCTTGGTGGATATATTGTCTCTCTTAGGATCCTTGTGACCCCTGGGTGCATTCCGTGGTTCGACAGAGGTCGCGTTCTTTGTCTTACCGTGCCCCTGGGTGCCCGGTCCTTCCCCTGGGTGCCCTCCTTAGGTGTATGCCTCAGCTACATGAGTTTGTGTTCAAGTGTTTGAGTTCTGATAGGGCTTAGGAATTTTTAGTTAAGTGGTATAGAGGCATGGTTGATCTCGATTAGTTGTGGCAGTGCATGAGTTGTTGATGATGACACTGCTCAGCAGAGTGCTAGTGTGTTATCTTCGCAATCGGCTGTACAACTAGGGTGGCATACTCTTTATGAGATGTTCTACGGTGTGGTTCCTGATGTGTCGTTGTTACGAGTGTATAGTTGCCATTGCTCGTTTGAAGTAAAATGGGATATTGCGTAACAAGCTAGTCGAAAAGGCGTTATTTGGTAGACTGGTTGGGAATTCCCTGGTGAGTAAGGGTCATTATATTTGGGTTCCGATGTTGCGCCAGGTAGTGGAGAGTAGTGATGTACTCTCTATATCCAGTTCAGTTCTAAACTGTCTTCCTGGGCTCTCCCATTAGTATGGGTCCCCGTGCCCGCTTGCATCCCTCCTGTCATCAAACGGTGATATGTTACGTGTCGCCGGTAATTCCCTACGCCCTTTAGCAACCCCAATGTTGATGGCTGTCCTGGCTGGGATGTATCCAGATTGCATCCAGACCAGGGACTGATCATGCTGTATTGTGTGTGAAGTTTAGGGCGGGTGGGAGTTGTATTTCCGAATTTTAATTTACCCAAATCTCAGGGGGTCGCCGGCCCTCCTCTGCGCCACGTTCCGTCGGCGAAGCTCTAGGATTAAGACAGCATCAGGTCATAGTGGAGCCTGTCATAGGTCCATTGTCTAATAGTCACCAACCTCCGGCCACCAGTTCGGATGGCTCGCAGGCGTTGTTACTCCCTTCGCCTCCTGCCGTCCCTGGTGGAATTATCCGGGTCGAGCCCATGTGATGATGTAGCCGTCACGTGAAGTGAGTGATGATCTTGAACACTGGTCTGGCTCTGATACTGCGTATGGCTGGGGTGTTACAGTCAACCCAGGATTCATTGAATTAGAGGCAAAGAATGCCGACCCATTTCAACCGGGCAGTAGTGCTGCACCGGGGCTGTACTACCTGATACTGCTGATATTGCTGATACACATGCTGCTCAGGTACAAGTAAACTGCTTGTACGTGGGACATATATTTATCTACTTCCACTAAGCTGTCAAACTCATGGTGCTGATGGTTCTCATATGTAGGTTCACATGGCCCTATGTGTGGGTGCCTATTACTCAGCACCTCCTGGACTGTCTTATAGGATTGTCTAGATTGGTGGAGCGTAACGACGCTTTGTTTAGGCAGCTTCCTTTCAGCTGTCTTTCTTGGTTTTGGTGGAAGGTGGTAATTAATTCAGACCACCGTTATAGCGTCTTGATGGTTTCTGACTCTTAATTCCATAGGCAGATGGTTCATTCGGTGGAGCTCATCATAGATTAGCTATTTCTTTTCACTCCACACTGTTTTTAGATCACCAGCCCCTCAGGTGATTATAACTTTTTGTGGAGTTAAGTAGTTTTTTCCCTTCGGATTTTACTGTAAATTGGTGGGCTGGGTAATCTTGCAGTTGTACTTGCATTTGTACTTGCAGATGTACTTGCAGTTGTACTTGCAAATGTACCGCCGCTCACCTCTTTCTTGCTCTTCCGGGTGTATTTCAAGCGCCCTTTCAGTCCATCCTTTGCAGTAACTTCTTTTAAGTCCTTTTTCTTCTGCGTTTACTATTTTTCAAGTGGACAATAGGTTTTCTGTACTGTGTCCTGTACATCTAAACTTCTGTTGTTCATTGAACTGTGTTTCCTTTGTTGGTTACGAGTTTCTTTAAAATTTTAACTTCGCATCCTTTGGATTTTTTTAGTTGCTGCAGGTTTGGTTTGCTTGTGGTTAGGCGCTTGGTTTGTTTTGAGTGTACAAGTTCTTTGCGGTGCGATACCCACCTCCTAGAATGTTTTTCGTTAGTGCCGTAGCTGGGGATTTATGATAATTAACTTTCATACATTTCTTACTTCCATCTTTGAGTAAGAAACCAGTTCATCATGTTTTTTCTATCCCAACCTAGTCATGAATTCTATGCTAAGAATAGTTTTGAAGGTAGTGGATTTTTCCATCGACTTTATTTTAATAGTGAACTTTAGTGTCCTCTTGTCTGCGTCCTTTCGGCTTTGATTCTCTCGTGTGCTGCTCTCACACGATATTTCAGTCTTCTCTTTAGGTTAAGTTCTCGGTTCTTTCAGTCACCGTTGTTCCCCTTCCTTTGGTATTAGGATTGATTTCTGTTTGGCCTCCCTGTGCTTTTCTGGTTTGGTGCCTACTATTCTGGATGAATAGTATTTTGCGCTTACCCTGGATGGTTACATTTCCATTTGGTGTTCAGCTCAGCTCGGTATGATCCTAGTTTTTGCTGCTCCATTTTCGGAGTACTACAGTGGTTTTTGGTTCATCCTTTCTCATCCTTTTTATTTTAGTCAAGGATTTCTTCTGGTTCCTGGTTTTCAGCCGTTCCTTAATTGTTTGTTTGCTACCAGTTTATCGTTCTCTGACCCTGGTGTCATAGGTGGAGTAGTTGTATTGTATGTCACCTGCGTCATAGGTGGAGTATCAGCATCAATTGCGGTTCACTCGATCGTTTTATGTCTTGGTGACTACTATTGAAATTGAAATTGTTACATCCGTGTAATACCGTTACTCACAGGACGTGAAGTTAAGGACACCATAGCGTAAGCCGGAGCTAGCCATAGTCACCGTATACGTAGGGCCACCTCAGTAAAAAGAATCACCACCGATGCCTGACCGGCAGGCATCGTGGCCACATCATGACGGTGCAGCTTAATACGGGGGGTTTTCACCCCGGTTGGGAAGCACCAGCACAATGCAGCTGGCAAGACAAAACCTGAGAGGGGGGACGGTCTGTGTGCTAGTCCCCAAGTATCGACCCGGGGTATGCTTCCATAAAACGTCTGCACTGTAAAATACTCTGAAAGGTAGTGATGGTGTGGGAGGGGACTGTGTCCGCCAGTTTAAGGGCACACGGTCTCTTAAGTCCAAGTGTGGTCATAGAAGTCAAAAAAGAGGTTGGATAGTACCAGTTGTTCCAACGGTGATAACTTCGTAGTGAACGAGGTATCCAGCAGATCTAAGGCCATTTACTAATTCAACATGCTGGGCGTGTTTAGTGATAAACTTAGTAGCATGGTTGGTATCAGAGCAGTGTCCAAGCTCAAGAACCCAGAGTTCTTTATCAGCCATACAGGTAGGAGAGTCTATGTCAGGTAGGACAGCGAGGTCAGGTCTCATTCTCTTCCAGTCCTCTACAGTAATAGTGGAGGGGCGTAGCCAGTCAGGGAGACGTTTGCCCAGGACCCCTCTGGGAAGGTCCTCTTCCTTGCCAGCGTCCATGATCATTCTGCGGGATCCCAGGGCTCCGGTGCAAATGGCCTTGTGGATGAGTCGCACTGCGGCGTCATGTCTCTTGATATAGAGCCCCTTGAAAGTCCGGTGTGTGCAGCCCGCCAGGATGTGGCCCGCTCCGTCCTCACAGGTGTGGCAGATGGGGCATAGGGAGTTCGTGGGTGGGTGAGTGCTGGTAATATAAGGGAGTTTCCAGCGGAATGCAAGTTTACGGTTCCACAGTCTACCCCAGCGGGCTTTAAGGATGTGGAATTTAGTTATATGTTGGATCAGGGTTGAGGTCCAAAATTTGTTACTTGCATGAGGAAGTTGGTGGGGAGTGTTATCAGCCCAGGTGGTTGCATAAATCCCTTTAAGAGGGTGTTGGCCAAGGTGGCAGCTGGTGGGCAGGTTAGAGGTGATACCTTGTGTAAGGTTAGGTGCTAGGATGCGTGGGGGAATATCTCCCATGGGTGTGCGAGGAGGTTGAACTGTGGGCCAGTAGACATTGTGGCGGGGGATTTCCCCAGTGTTGTCAGTGAAATTGATGGAGGCAGGGTGCTCAGCTGCCTTGCGTGCCAGAATGTCTGCCCTGTCATTTCCAAGGATACCTGTGTGGGAACGGACTTTACAAAGAGTGGTGTGTGAGCCATGCAGGATGCGTTGAATGAGGTGTTTTTGAATTGATTGCAGTAGTTCAGTATGAATAGAACGGGTTGTTGTGGTAGGGTCATGAATCATTTTTTTAATAAGTTGAAGAGAGCAGAGGCTATCTGTATGGAGTGTAAGAGATTTGTCATAGTCAATGTTGAGAAGGGCTTGGTGGATGGCTACCAATTCTGCCATGTTGTTAGTTTTGGTGGCCCCTATTCCCCCAGGGTTGATGGTGTAGCTTTGTCCTGCAGCCGGGACATATACTGCAGCACCTATTTTGCTAGGGTGCCCTGGTTTACCTTTTATTAGGCTACCATCTGTGTAGACCTGGAGGCCTGAGGAGGGGGTAGCTAGGTGGAGACATGGGTGAGTAGTGGTAAGAAGAGAGGGAGGAGGGTGTTGGTGGAGTAGAGTTTGCCGGGGTTTTTTGACAAGAGATTTGAGTTTCCGTGGGTAGGTAATTACAATGTCAGAGGAGGTAAGAGTGGGAGGTGGTGTGATAGTGGAGGGCTCCCAAGATGAGGAGAGGCTTTGCATGTAGTATGTCCATTGGTTAATAAAATCTGGGAGTTTAGGAAAGTAGGTATCTTGGCTGTGGGGGTTGCATATAAAGATGAGGTGCAGTTTTTGGGTGGAGGGTGGAGTGTGAGATTTGCTGCCAAGCCAGATTTCAGAGGTAGTATAAAATTCAGACTGTGGTCTAGAGTCAATATAGTGAATCCATGAGTGATGGAGGAGAGTTTTGTAGGGGGCAGCAAGGTCGTCAGGAAGGACCATCAGGGTGCAGGTAGGGCTGAGAATATTTTCAGCATGGTCAGCACTGGCTAGGGCCCACCGTAGAGCTTGGTGTGCTTGTGTAGTGGAGTTAGGAATGTCCACCAGGGAGCCCCCAGTCCAGATGGTAAGAAAGGGGTCTTGGTTAGAGCCAAAGAGCTGATCAGCAGGGCTGGTAGAAGAGAAGCTGGTGAGGCCTTGGTCGTAGCTAAGAGGGTTAGAAGTACGATGGTGAGTAATGCCCAGGGCAGCTGCAGCTTGGTAGAGGAGGGGAGAAAGAGTGTTGGTGGCGGCAGGATCAGCTCTGTATCTGGTGAAGAGGGCAGCTAAGTCAGTGTGATATGTCCCTCCTTGGGTCAATTGGTTCCATTTGGTAGGGTGGTGATTTTTGAAGTGGTCATAGTTTTGTTTGAGAGAGGTAAGTCTATCGTTGGGAATGTGCCCAAGACAGTGACCAGTGGGGTTATAAAGATATGAAACGTTGGTGTGTGTGTGTGTGGATTGGACATCTAGAGTGGTGAGGATGCCTGTTTGTATAATGTAGGCTGAGGGTGGTTGAATGTCCCAGTCTGGGTGCCTGTCGTGTGTGTCAATTTTCAGAAGTTTGTGAACAAGGTTGTGGTTGTCAGCATTAAATCCTGGGGAGGTGGCCCATTGGCCTTGTTGTTGAAGGTTAGTAAGGTGGGTGTCCTTCCTAGGGTTGAGGAGTGTGGTTAATGAGGGAGTAGTTTTAAAAGTGTGGGTTAATTGGTCGTATGCTGGTTGTCCCAAAAGTTCAACAAGGTGAGACGCATGGTGAGATTGGGGTTTCCAATGTATGGTGGAGGTAGTGGAGGTAAGAGATGTGCTGTGGTGGATGCTGTATCCCATGTGTGTGTAGGAGTTGATATGTTCGTTGTGCATGATGGTTGGGGCCTTTTGAACGTGGACAACAGTGGAAGTGACTAGTTTGTCGTCGTTATAGGAGCGCTTGCCCCGCCAGCTCGTGATGTGCAGGGCTTTGTATTGGGATCCGTAGGTAAGGTGGAGCAGGCGCGCCGGTGGTGCAGGTGCGCTGCTGTCGGGGGATGTCATGGCCTCGCGGATCCTGTCAGGGTGTGAGGTGGGAGTTATTCTATATGCACGGTAAAATTTAGAGGTGGAGGAGTGACGGATCCAGAATTTGCACAGGTAGTGACGTGCTGCCCAGGTGGCATCACTGTTGGGGCAGCCCCATGCTTGGTGCGCATGACTGCCTTCGGTCTGCGTGGGCCACGCCCACCATTGGTTTCCTTCCAGGTCCCCAGTGGAATCCGCCTCGTAGTCTGCGTCAGTAACAGTGGCGTGAGGTTGGTAACGCTGGGTGGGTGGGGTGGAGGGTTCAATAGAAGCAGGAGATTTAAAGTTATCGGTTGTGTTCTGCGCAATTGCGTAACCGGGCGCAAGTTGTCGGTGTGAGAGGGGAAGTGGGTCAGAGTGTGTTGGGGAGGCGACAGTTTGGAGGGAGGAGAGGTGAGCGGTGAGGCGGTTCAGGGACCGTTTGTGGTGTTTAGTAACTTTGTGTAAGGTGATAAGAGAGAGATCTGTAGTGCTGACAAGGTGAGTTCCCATGGGGGTGACCAGGTCATGGTATGAATAGATGTCTAGGTCATGGAATGGAGTCATGAGTGATACAGGGATTGCCTGTGGAGGGAGAGGAAGAGAGTGTATGTTAAGTTTGTCAAGAAGTTCTGTGTCATTCCAAGAAATTGTTATGTCAGATTTTTTAATAATTTCCAGCTGGCGGGCTAGGGACATATACTTAAGTTGCTTGCGGGATAGAGAGAGAGGATCTAGAGTGGTCATGGTGGAAGTTGATTTATTAAGGAGAGCTCTAGTGAGGATTCCCAGGTGACCTTGGTCGTTCATGGACTGGGTGAGGGCTGTTGCAGTAATCTAGGTATATTCAGTGAGTAGAGAGGGCACCCCTAGTCCTGCCTCTGTTTTAGGGAGGTGGAGTGCTCTTGTCGGAAAAGATCTGGGAAGGGAGCAGCAGAGTTTAACTGTTTTAATACTGCTCTGTCAATGACGTGAATGTCGGTTAGTGATAAGGGAGCTACTATCATGGGGTATTTAATAGCTGCTCTGATACATTGTGAAATTATTCGTAAGCATTGGGTGGGGGTTGCCCTGTTTTTAGCTTTGGTGAGGATACTCAGCCCTTTATTGTGAATGGTTTCAATAGTAGAGTGGAGTTGAGTTTTCCAATTTAAGGTAAGTGAGATGTGAACCCCCAAGTATTTGTAGGCTTGGTCAGGCGGCTGGTAGGTAGCATAGGAGTTCCCAGTGGAATTTTATCTAGCCTTTGTTTGAGAGTGTTGTTGTGAGTAGGTTGAGAGGGGTGTGATTTGTGGAGTATGCCACTGACCACACATTTGGTGGCGTTAAGAGGAATGCCCGACCAGATGCTAAAAGTTTGAACTTTACCACATTGGATGCGAAGGTCCTCTGAGCTGCCGGTTAGGACAGCAGTGTCGTCAGCATACCCCAAGCTGCTGGTGTGGTGTTCATCTGCTGTTTTGGAGGTTAGGGATGCTGCTCTGTATCCTCGTCCCCCAGAACGGAGCCATCTGTGGAGGGGTTCTAGAAAGATAATGAAGAGTAGGGGGGAGAGAGTATCTCCCTGGATGGTGCCCCTAGTGATGGGGATGGGGGAGCCAGGTGTATTGTTAAGGAGAATATGTGTAGTAGAGTTTGTGTATATTCCTTTAATAGTGTCTATAGTGTCGTGGGTGTAACCCAAGCTGTGCATGATGCAGAGAAGTTTTTGGTGGTCAATCATGTTAAAAGCAGAGCTAAAGTCAAAGTAGGCAGCATAGAGGTCCTAGTGGAAAAGGGCAGCGTCCTCAATGTTGTGGAGTAGGTTCAAGAGTTGTCTATAGGTACTTTTGTCTTTTCTGAAACCTTCTTGGCAGGCGCTAAGAATGTGGTTGGTTTCAGAGTAGGTAGTAATAGTGTTAGTAACAAGGGAGGTCCAGAGTTTGGCTACAGCATTGTTAAGGCCTATTGGCCTGTAGTTTTGAGGTAAGCAAGGATCTGATTTTTTGTAGAGCATGACTGTGTGTGATGTTTTCCAGCAGTCTGGTGTTTCTCCCAGGATCCATACTAGCTGCATGAGTTTGTGTATTATGAGGTGCATTTCCTGTGGAAGGCACATAAGTAATTCATTAGGTATGCCGTCTGGGCCAGTGGCTTTGTTGGTAGAGAGTTTCCTAATACAGTTATCAGCTAGAAAGCACTTCGAAGAGTGGAGAGAGATGTATGCAGCGGAGACAGACGCGCCAATCTATACACGGAGACAAGAATAGCGTTACAAGGACAGGCGGACGCCAAAGAACACCAGCGGTGGGAGAGGCAGATGCCTGTAACCTGACTAGACCCTAAGTCAGGAAACTTAAGCCAGGCACCGGCTATACAGAGTGTGTCAGTGAGAGACCGATGACGCAGTCAACAGGAAGCTGTCACCGTGTCATGAAGGATGACACAGTCTACGGGAAGCTGACACAGTACAGACAGAAACACTGTCTGGGCCGATAGTTCTAAGGAAGTACATAAGTAGTCACCAAGTCATAAAACGCGTGAGAGCACCGCAATTCATGCTGACACTCCACCTATGACACAGGTGACATACAATACTACCTCTCCACCTATGGCACTGGGGACATAGAACTATATGTAACATATATAAAAAAAAAAATCAAAGAACTCCGAAAAAATCGAGAGAACTTCAAATGGAACCCAAAGGGTTATAGGAAGGAATGAAACAAGGCAAAAAATTCTAAAACAATTTGCCAAGCTAGAAAGAGAGGAAAAACTGATATCAAAAATGGGTAACAACGGTATAGAAAACCCGATCCGGGAATAGGAACCTAATGCCAAACTTTGATAACGAAAAGAAACTAATATGACCAAATGCAAGGATGACCCTAAGAAGAAGCGGTCATACCTAACATGCGGACAAACCTCCAGAACACAGCAGGATCAAGGGGCTTGGTGAAGGGGTCAGCACAGTTATCCACGGTGTTAACATAGGCAACATCCAGTGAACCATCCTCCACCAGCTCCTTGATGTAGTGATGAATAACATCAATGTGCTTGCTGCGAGGCAGGAGCTGCCAGTCTTTGGCCCAACTTAGAGACCCTAAGTTGTCACCCTGAATGGTAACCAAAGCACAAGGCAGACCCAGATCCACCCTCAATGTCTTCAACCATTGTACCTCCCTGGCAGCCTGGGACAGGGCCTGATACTCAGCCTCACTAGAGCTAATGGCAACAGTAGGCTGCCTCTTGCTCATCCAGTTCACTATGCACCCCCCAGCTAGCACAGCAAAGCCAGTCTGAGACCGCCTGTCAGACCCATCATCAGCAAAGGATGAGTCACTAAAGACAGTAAAAGAGAACTCAGGGTTGTGGGTGTAAGTGAGACCCAGGTGGGAATGTGTTCTCAAATACAAGAGCAACCGCTTGGCAGCCCCCCAGAGAGGGACGGTAGGGTGAGCAGAAAACCTGGACAGGTAGCTCACAGCAAAAGAAATATCAGGCCTGGTGCAAGTAGCCAGGTATAGCAAAGCACCCACAAGAGAGAGGTACTGGCTATTAGACGGCAGGGGTTCTCCAGGGGCGTCAGAAACGGTGGACTTGGCCATGGGGGCAGCAAACCTGGGTGGGGCAGCATCAGTAAGACCAAACTGCTCCACCAGATCAACAATGTAGGTGTGCTGAGAGATGTTGATCTGAACACACCTGCCTTCAGAATCAAGTGTAACATGCATGTCCAAAGAGAGGAACTGAACCGGAACACCCATCTCTTTGACCTCCCAGCCAGCCTTTTCCATAGCCTGGATAAGCAACACATACCTATCCAGCTCACTAAAAGCACAGATAAAATCATCAACATAGGTCAGAACATAGCTCCACCCACCATCAGAATCCTTCCTAAAATACAGAGCAGGTTCAGCCTTGCACATAGTGAAGCCGTGTGCAACCAGAACCCGCTTGACATCCCTACTCCAAGCCCTGGGTGCCTGCTTCAATCCATAAAGAGACTTGAGCAGCTTGCACACAAGGGGAACACCGTTGGGACCAAGGTGCTGAAAGCCCTCAGGCTGGCGGCAGTACAGGTCCAGACCAGGTTCCAGCTTAGCGTTCAGAAACGCAGTTTTGATGTCCAGCTGCCGAACAAACATCTTTCTATGAGTGATGGCAGCCAGGAGCACCCGAAGACCTGCTTTAGAGGAGACAGGGGCATATACGTCATGAAAATCCAGCCCAGGACGTTGCAGAAAGCCACGTACCACAAAACGTGCCTTGAAGCGTATAGAACCATCAACCCCAATCTTCTTCACAAATAACCACCTGCCTGACAGGATCTTTTGCTTACGAGGCTGTGGAGTGAGTACCCAAGTACCATGGGCATGTAGGGAAGCCATCTCATCCTTCATAGCAAGAAGCCATTGATCCCTGTCAGGGTTGGTAGGGAGCATGGCAGCTTTATAGGTTAGTTCAGTGGAGGGGGCAACAGATGCTCCCACGTACAAGCAGTTTACTTGTACATGAGCAGCGGGGATATCAGCAGTATCAGCAGTAACCGGTAGTAGAGCCCCCAGTGCAGAACTACTGCCTGGTTGAACAGGGCCGGCCTTATTTGCCTCTAATTCAACGAAGCCTGGGTCGACCGGAACACCCCAGCCATACGCAGTATCGGAGCCTGACCAATGATCAAGATCATCACTTGCACTATCGGCAAAGGCTACATCATCACCCGGGCTCCCGATTAATCTATCAGGAACGGCAGGAGGCGAAGCGCTCACCAACCCCTTCGAGCCATCCAAGATGATTGGAGCAGGGTGACTATTAGACAATGGACCTATAAGAGGCTCCACTATGATCTGAGATTGTCGTAATCCTAGAGCTTCACCGACGGAATTTGACGCAGAGGAGAGCCTGGCGACCCCCTGAGATTCGGCTAAGATCTTATCCGTAGGAACTGCAGAACCTCGCCCGCCCAGTGCATTCTCACGCAATACAGTACCAGCAGCCCCTGACCTGGGACGCAGAATCATCCTATGGCCAGGACAGTGGTCAACAATTGGGGAAAGCAAAGGATCTAAGGAATGGCCCGCAGCCTCAGGCATGTGTCCGTTGATAGCGGCAGGGATGCTAGAAACATACGGCGACCCGTCATAGGGAGGAAGCCCAGGAATACAGTTATAGCTAAACTGTTCATAGAAGAGTACATCACGACTCTCTACTACCTGGCACAACTTAGGAACCCAAATAAAATAACCCTTACTCACCAGAGAATACCCAACCAGTCTACCAGATAACGCCCTTTCGTCCAGCTTGTTACGTTTCTTCCCATTGACTAACGTGACATAGCAGGGGCATCCAAACACACGTAACAACGACACATCAGGCATCACCCCATAAAACAACTCATAAGGTGTCTTGCGTCCCTGATTGGGCAGTCGGTTACGAAGGTAACAAGCAGCTAGGAAGGCATAAGGCCAGAAAGACTTAGCTAGCTTTGATTCCAGGTGGATACTCCTAGCTATAGACTGCAAGACCCCATTATACCTTTCCACAGTTGCGTTCTGCTGGGCAGTGTACACCAACGATAACTCATGTACTGCCCCAACCGATATCAGCCAATCCTCGAACCATTTAACTATAAACTCCTTGGCCCTGTCAGATCTCAGACACTTAAAGGCAAACCCCTGCAGCTGATTTGACCATCTGAGGATGATAGTTTGGACTGCTAAGGGAGCTTCATCCCTGGTCCTCAAGCACAATACTTCAGCAAAGCCAGAGAATTGGTCTATGAGGCACAGGATGTAAAACTCCCCACGCAGACCCCTAATATGAACTGGTCCCATTATATCCAAGTGAAGTCGTTGGAGAGGTGCACGGATCTCAGTTTTGCTTTCTTTAGGAAAAGGGAGACGTTTGCCCTTAGCCTTGTGACAAGCATCACATGGGATCTTACCCAACTTTTGCACTTGACCCAGACTGAGGGGTAAGTTCTTAACCATACCACTCTTGACAAGTTTGTGTAAGGCACTATAGCCGGGATGACCCAACCGCCTATGCCACAACCATGCAGGAGTGGTAGGGAGAACAACTCCACCGTCCTCATCAACATCAAGTGCAAACGCTGGATAATTGTCAGCAACTCTTAAACAACGACTGGAGGTGTGACAAGGCCTACATGCAAACTTGTACACACCATCACTGGAGGCAGGGAAGGACCAGAGAACAGAAGAGCCCTGAGTGGCAGTGCAACTAAGACTATCAAAAGAAACCTGGCAGTGGAGAGAATGAGCCACAGCATTTACTGACAGGAGATTCACCGGACAGTGAGGGATATAAAGAACATTGGTTAGAGTGATTGATGTTGGTAACCAATCACTACATAACACAATGGATCCCTTACCCTCTGACCGTTGAATCACCCCGTCACCAAATCGAACCGTAGGCCCAACAGCAGAAGATTTAAACACAGTGAACAAAGACTTATCACCCGTGATTGACATTCCAGCTCCAGAGTCCACATGCCAGACACCCTCAGAAAGACTAGGGCTACACACGTTAGAGAACTTCGTAGTGCAAGAGAATAGGACAGAGCGTACCTCCTAGTTCTTGGACATGGCGTACCCATCAATCTGAGCCTGCAAGGAGGACAACTGCTTGCGAGTCAGCGAACCTGGAAGGGCCAAGGCAACGGGCACGGGTTCAATGCCCGGTGCACCAGCCTTGGCCTTTCGCAGGTGCGGATGTTTCGTCCAGCAACGGTCCTCCGAGTGGCTCGTTTTGGAAAGACAGGGGCCCCAAGTGCAATCCAAGCGCCTCTTGGTAGTCCCGGAACCCTGAGGACCAGGTCCCCTGCCACGCTGAAAAGCAGCATTGGCAGGGACTTGGGGAGGATCGCGGGACCAACCAGGATGCCTCGGATCAGACTTAGGGAGAGACACGTTCAAGAAATCTAATGATCTATATGCTGCCAGACAGGTCCAGTAATCAACAGGCTGGTTCTGATGCAGTGCGAGACCAAACTGTAGCCGCAGAGAGTCGAAGCGGGGGTGCATGATGCCATTAATAATAGTATGCATGGCATGGCGCTGAGGCTGTGGGTATCCCGCACTGCGGAGGTCAGTGCACAAGCCCCGGACCCTGCGAAAGAACACATCCACAGGTTCAGAGTTGTCCATGGTTGCACGCCGAAGCTCAACAAGCATGAGAGGGACACGAGCAGCAAGAGCATCAGAACGCTGTCTTCGGATATGCAATAAGATATCCCGAGGAGTGGCAAAATCCTGATACACATTGACCATCGCATCCGTCATGTTCGCAAGCATCATAGTGAGACACATGAACTCCTGACGTTCCAGGGGCAGGGCACTAAAACCCAACAGTGCAGGATCTACACGAGACTCACCATGAGAGGCCGAGGGTCCAGCAGCAAGAGGATCAGGCACAGGAGCATACGAGGCACGAACCGACATAAAATACTCGGCAGCAATGCCAGCATCATATGCGCGCTGATCATCTAAGTTCCTAATGAGATCTAAGGAACGCGCAACACTCGCAACGAGCTCGAAATCAGGCCTAACAGGAACAAAACTGAGAGGGACCTTCACATACTGATACCCTCGGAGATCATTGTTCCTACGCCCAATCCCACCAAAGGTAACACCTCCAGGGGAAGG
This sequence comes from Chlamydomonas sp. ICE-L, assembly GCA_013435795.1. Lineage (NCBI taxonomy): Eukaryota > Viridiplantae > Chlorophyta > Chlorophyceae > Chlamydomonadales > Chlamydomonadaceae > Chlamydomonas > Chlamydomonas sp. ICE-L. Next base: position 3,636,143 of record JACBWV010000673.1, read on the forward strand.
GTAGTTAATCCCTGCCTTCACAGATCCTAGAAAAGCACGACACTCATGACCCAGCTCAGAGTAAGCCATCACACGCTTAGGGCGACCCTCTCTATCTAGATTAGCCCGAGTGGCTGCCTCATCCAGCCTACCGTACAAAGTGCGATCAAGAGAATTTCCAGCATACTGGGCTTGGCGAATAAGCCGGCAGTCCCGCACAGCCAGCCGCACAGGTGGTGTGCCATCAAGCAGATGTTCCCAGGATATGCCAGACAGCGTAGGATTCATAGACGGCGGAGGGCCAGGCGCAGGTGGCAGATCCACCGGTGGAGGTGGAGGGGGCTCCTGCGAGGTGCCAGCAGCAGATCTGTGGACACTCGTGGCAGCAGCCTCGCGAGCCCGAGTATGGTAAGCACCAAGAGCCCGCTCTGCAGGGTTGCGAACCTGCTCTGCAAGGTTGAGTAGAGGACCCAAAGGACCAAGAGACGAACTCCGCAGCAAAGACGGCTTGACCACCTCAGGTAGGTCCGGTGGAAGCGGCGCAAGCAGAGAGGCAGACGGAGGCTTGAAGACCGCAGGAGAAGGTGCCAATTGAGGCTCATACACCGGAGAGACAGTGGAGGTGTGGAAAACCCTAGTAGCAGAAGAGGGAGTGACTCCACCGAAGTCGCCACTTCTGGCACTCTGTAGATCTTCCATACAATCATCTGAGTAATCTTCCTCTGAGTCGTCAGACTTGCCGTAAGCATAGCCATCTTCATGGCTATGGAAAGCAAGGTCTACAGTGTCGTAGGTAAAGCGGGCATCAGCGGGTGGAGGCGACCTTGCATACTGGATAATCTGTGTGGAAACACAGCATAGGCGCATCAGAATATCCTCAACCTCAGGTCGGAGACGTTGGACAAAAGGAGAAGGAGACGGAGAAATGGAGGTATTGGAGGGGGGGGTGGCTTCCATGATGGCGGAAGGAGACTCATCTCCGGCAGCAGAGGCCGCTGGCGCGCAATCATCTAGCCAATCAGTGGGAACACGAATCTTTAGAGGAAGAATTCGGTCGCATCCATTACTGATAATGACGCTCTCCATACCGCGCGACCAGGAAATACCATTCTGTGGGGTAAGTTTCTCGAAGCCGGCAGGAGGCCCACGCGGAAGTTGCATTGTAAAGCAGTGGTAGAAGTAATAAGCCCGTAACCTATCAGCTAGAAAGCACTTCGAAGAGTGGAGAGAGATGTATGCAGCGGAGACAGACGCGCCAATCTATACACGGAGACAAGAATAGCGTTACAAGGACAGGCGGACGCCAAAGAACACCAGCGGTGGGAGAGGCGGATGCCTGTAACCTGACTAGACCCTAAGTCAGGAAACTTAAGCCAGGCACCGGCTATACAGAGTGTGTCAGTGAGAGACCGATGACGCAGTCAACAGGAAGCTGTCACCGTGTCATGAAGGATGACACAGTCTACGGGAAGCTGACACAGTACAGACAGAAACACTGTCTGGGCCGATAGTTCTAAGGAAGCACATAAGTAGTCACCAAGTCATAAAACGCGTGAGAGCACCGCAATTCATGCTGACAACAGTCAGCATAGGTGGTTGAGGAGGAGAGAAAGGTGTAGGGAGAGGCAGTGTTTTGTATGGAGTTGGCTGGAGTTTCCAAGTGGTATTTGTCTGTGTGTGTTTCCCATGGAGGGGGGGTGGCGTGTCGTGTATAGTCATCTGAGATGGGTGGAGTGGGAGGTGACATGAGTTTTCCCATATGTTTAGTCATAACTTCCAGGAGACCCTGGGTGCTAGTGCTGAGTGTGTGTGTGGATGCGTCCAGTAGAGCAGTGGGTGTGTGTGTGTGATTTTCAGGAGAGAAAATATACCTATGAGTTTGTCGTGCCTGTGTGCTGAGGCGGCGTCGGAATTTCTTAATGGAGGCGGTTGCTCTCTCCTCTTTGAGTTCAACCTGCATGTGACGTAATTCTGTAATGCTTTGTTTAATATCAGCAGTTAAGGAGAGACAATAGTCAGAGAGGAGTAAATTTTGAAAGTGCTGTTGTATTTTAATTTTAGTGGTGGGTGAGTATGTGCCTGCCGTGTGAGGTGTGCTTCTAAGTCCCATGTATTGTTGTTGGTCAAGGTGGTTGGAAGCTGTTCGGAGTGCTTTAATGTGTTTAATATGATAGTTAAGTCTTCTGTAGGTTTTATCAGTTTGTCTTGGCAGGAAGGTGCCTGGTGTACTAGGCTTGGTAGGGCAGGTGTCAGTCATGATGGAGAGAGCTTGGTGAAGAGTGACCATGAGATGATTTGTCATGCTGTTAAGGTCTTCTGGTATGGTGGCTTTGAGTTCTTGTCTAATAGATTGAATGTGTGCAGATGTTTTATCTTCTCCCAGTAAAGTTTGTGCTATAGTCCAGGCTTTATCTATGTTAATGTGGCTGTGCTGAAATTGATGGCGAAATTGATTAGAGGTGGCTTCTTTAGCTTTGGCCATGTCTTGTTGCTTGAGGGGAAGCTGCAGTTGAGGTGTTGGATTGTGGGGTGGTATGTCAAGGTTAGGAGGGGGAAAGAGAGAGGAGGTAATGTGTTGTTCCAGGGTCAAGTGGTCCAGTGTGTCTCCCATTTGGTGTGTAGTTTCTGTCACCGTGGTTGCAGTTGGGGGGTTGATGAGAATGATGTCATCTATCCTGCTACTGTAGGAAGTGTTGTCTGAGTAAGTATGGGGACGTGGTGACGGTTGAATGTGAATTGGATATTTATTAAGGTGTTGATAGTGGGGCTGGTCCTCCAGGTGCTTGATTGTGTTGCTTCTATCAGTAAGGTAGTAGGCTGCATTCCAGTCTCCCCCTGCAATATAGTGATGAGAGGGGTTTTGGGATATAATGTGGTGAATGTGTTCATAAATTCGGGCTCTTTTGGCAGGGTCATTGCAGGGCATGTAGACGCCTAAAATGTGGGTAGTGTTGTTAATAGTTTGATGAGTGAGATGACCAGCTATGTCAGTGGGGACTTCATGTTTAATTGGATGTGTAGTAAGAGTCTTTTTTATAAGTGTGATAACTCCAGCTGAGCGGGTTACAATGTTGTCTGCATTGGTAGCTTGCTTAATGGTTTTGCTGCTGTGATGAAAGTGGTAGTCAGATAGGTCTTGTTTGATCATATTAATTATACCTGTGTTGTTAGAGGTGAGTTTTGTTTCGGTGAGAATAGCAATGTCTGGCTCATTAGTTCGAATATGGTCGTAGAGTGTTTCCCAGGATGAGAAGATGCCTCTGCAGTTGGAAGTGATAATGTTAGTAAGATAGAGTGCAGTTCGCTGCTGCTGAACAGTGTATGAAGTAGTGTGGGTTATTTTAATTCTTTTTTTTTAAGGGTTTTTGTGGTGAGTCTGGGGGGAGCAGGTTTCTTGTTAGGAGGTTCTGCTCCAAAGATTCTGCTTTGGCGAAATTTGGTAAAGTCCGGGAGGGTGATTTTGCTAGGTATGGGGAGAGGTGTGTTTTGCATCTGATTTGCGCAAGAGTGTGAACGTTTTGTGGTTAGAGATTTGGGAGGTTGAGTTGTATCCCTGGGTGGGTTTTTGGTGGTCGGTGATCTATGTGTAGAGTTTGAGTGGAGGGAAGTGGGGTTGCAACGGGTAGAGGCTCTTTTAGGTTTCTTAGACTTGGGAGGCTCCTCATCATCAGAGACAAGGTCTACAGTTTCTGTAGGAGCTGGGGGCTCTGTAAGATCTGCAGGGTGAATGTGATCTGTAGGGTGTGGAAGGTCTGAGAGAAGTTGTTGAAGTTGTGAGGAGTCTTTAAGATCCATCTGGTCTGTAAGATCTATATGGTCTGAGGAGTCTGTAGCATTGTGAGTAAGAGTGGTAGGTAGGTCTATAATGATAGTGTGAGTTGGGTTGTTTGGTTCATAGTAAATTTCAGGCTGGAAAAGTTGAGGGCAGGGTAGTCCAGATGTGTCTGTAAGGGTGTAAATGTGCCCTTGAAGATGTTGCCAGTCAGGAGGCTTCAGGGGATAGGGGCCTTCAGAGTTCATATCCCACCACTCACCGTCCAGTTGCTTAATGGCCTTAGCATGTCCATATCCAGAGTTATAATGTAGGAGGAAGCAAGAGCAGTTGGTAGGGATGCGTTGTAGGATCTGCATCTGTGAGCTGCCCAGCATGATACCTTCAGAGTAGGTCAGTGAAGTCCCTGCAATTTCTGTGTGGGGGCTAATATGGTGGGGAATGTATCTTGGGTTGGTGTGCTTAGTAAGGAGGCCAAGGTGAGATTTGTTGGAAGAAAGGTAGAAATTAATAAGATTGCTAGTAAAGTTACCAGTGAGACTGTCATAGTGCCCTTCAAGGGTCCATTGTTGGCACGTATAGTTGCGCACATGAGTGTCTAATTTTACAGAAAAGTCTAGGATTTCGTCAAGATCAAGAGCTGTGTAACCTAGGTAGATGTTGATGGAGTGTATTTGGCAGTTGGAGTTGATTTGGGGTTCCCAATATGGGAGGTTGGTGCGGTGAGTGGTCTGGGTTGTTTGTACGGGGGTGTGGGTGGTGGCTTGGTCCTCCTCCATGGGGTCCACCGGGAGGTCCTCCTCCATAGGGTTGATGGGGTTGTGATCTAGCCATGCTTCATTGGGTTGTCCTGGTTGTAGTGTATAGGTGTGGCCCTGGATGCTCGCCCATTTACGAGGGGTGTTCAGGAGAATGGGTTGGTGGTTGAGAGAGTCTATCAAGTACCACTCACCCTGGAAGTGTTTGATTGTGGCTGCATGGCCAAATACAGTGCTGAAGTTGAGTATGCATGCCTGGTGGGGGTGGAGGCGCTCTAATATCTGTTCCTTTGTGCTGCCCGGCATGATGCCCTTGGGGTATGTCTCTCGATGTCCATGGTTAGGAAGGGGAAGCTGAGCAGGGGTGTAAGGGGGGTTATACAACGGGGTGAGGATGCCCACAATGGGGTGGTGTAGATGCAGGAAGGAGCTAAGCAGGGGGACTGAGAAGTTGCCCTGGCCGTGTCCAGTTGTGTAGTGCTCGTCCCTAATTCTACGGCGGCTGGTGTGGAGGTGTTCAGCATATGCAAGGATAGCTAGGGGTTCTATGTATGGACCTCCTAGGTAGGTATTTATGGCGTGGGACTGGCAGAAATTATATGCTTGGGGTTCCCAGTATGGGAGGTGGGGTTGGGAGGGGAGAAGAGGGAGGGGGAGATGGGGTTGGTCTCCTCCTCTACACGTGGGGTGGGGGGGTGGGAAGTTGGATCTGGATGTGTATAGGCTGGTGGGGATGGCTGGGTGAGGGAAGCTGTTGGTGGCCTGGGGACCCCCGTGTTGGCTATTTATAGAGTGGGCCTGGCAGAGGTCGAATACTTGAGGTTCCCAGTATGAGGGGTGGGGCGGGGGTAGGGGGGTGTGGAGTGGGGGCGAGGTCTGACCCCTTCCTCTACAGGTGGGGTGGGGGGGCAGGTAAGAGGGTCGAGGTGTGATTAGGCTAGTGAGGATGGTGAGGTGGATGAGGTTGGTGATGGCCTGGGGGGCCATGAGGTGATACAAGCATGTGGTAACCGGGAGGTGGTATAAGAGCAGGGAGATTCCAATGCCGATGAGGCAGGGGGCAGGGAACCACGTCTTTTTACATGGGCGTCTCCGTGCCTTAAAGACAGGAGCCTTGCTGCCTCTCCCCTGTCTACGTCTAGTAGCTCTGTTTAGGGTACGGGGGGGGCAGTCTGGCAGGGTCAGGTAGATGCATGTGGTGGCTAATGCCCACCCCGCTATGATAATGTTCCATAGTATGAGCCACTGGGCCCATGCGTCTGAGGCATATGGAGTGAGCCACCACCGAAAAATACTTAAGATGGTATCACCACAGGGGTACATGCGCAGGTATGGCTTTGCCCATGAGTGTATTTGGTTAATTTGGGCGGAGTAAGATTTAGTTTGGGCTGTGTTGAGTTTGCCTCCTTGGTAGGGGAGGGCTTCGTAACAGGGGGGTGGCAGGGAAAGCCTTGCCTCCTTGGGAAAGGAGGGCTTCATAGCAATGGGGTTGGCGGGGAAAGCCTTGCCTCCTTGGGAAAGGAGGACTTCGTGACAGGGGGTTGGCAGGGAAAGCCTTGCCTCCTTGGGAAAGGAGGACTTCATAGCAATGGGGTTGGCAGGGAAAGCCTTGCCTCCTTGGTAAGGGAGGGCTTCGTAACAGGGGGTTGGAAGGGAAAGCCTTGCCTCCTTGGGAAAGGAGGGCTTCATTACAGGGGGGGTGGCAGGGTGGATCTTGCTTCCTTGATAGGGGAGGGCTTCGTTACATGGGTGGGCAGGGTGGAATGGCATGGTGGCAGGGGTGTGTGTTTGCATGGCCGCGTGGTCGTATGATCGCATCGTTGCATAGTTGCATGGTCGCGTGAGGTGAGTAGTGGCAAGAGTCTTACCCATGCCCGGCGTCTGTTCTATGACTTCGATGATGCGAGAGCCATGTTTATGCATAGTGCTAGGCTCACTGAGGTTTCTGGCGTTAGTATTGCATTTGTGTTGGTTGTGCTTTGAGGGATGTATTATTATTGAGCTCGAATGGTTGTGGCGATCGGTATTTCGACAGGCCATGTCGTGCGCCGTAATTTGGCATGGCCTGTCCCCATGCAGCATGCAGCGCTCTGGACTGTCAACGCGGATGGTCATGGCGGTAGGCAGGTCCCTATTTGAAAGGGCAGGTAGCTGTCCTTGATACCTGCATGGAGGAGGAAAGTGTTCGTTAGTAGGTTTCACGATTGGATGGAGCTTTCGCTCCTGGCAGCGACCATCAAGAATGCGCCAGGAATGTGCGCTATGCATCCCCCTCTGTTGGGAAGTCCAGGGAGAGGCGCATTCTATCAGGGAATTCATGCTTCCGACTGCCCAGAGGTGCAGCCGACCCAAATAACCGCCTATCACCCTGCGATCACAGCATTTGCTGCGAATCGCTTCAGATGTTGGAGACTGCCACTTCGATAGCAGCATCGCCTCTGCGGAAGCATGAGCTTCTGTTTTGTCGCAGTTTCGGGGAGAGTTGACAAAAACTGCGCGAAACAGAGAGCAGGTGGTATCATTCGGTAGCGCAGACGCAGGAGGATGCGAATGCGTTACGAGAATGCTAAGAAGGAGAATGAGTAGCGAGAATGTGACATCGGAAATTTGAATGGTGAAAAAGTAAGTGGTGACTACTTCTGTACTTCCGTAGAACTGTAGCTGTAGATAGTAACAGCTTCCCGTAGACTGTGTCATCCTTCATGATACGGTGACAGCTCTTCTGGTGGGCTGCGTCTCCTGATCCCCTAACACGTGCTGTATAGCCTGTACCCTAGTTAGGTTCCAGGCTTGCTTCCTTTCCTCCACTGGGGTCTTATGTGTGTCCCCAGTCCCTTTAATTATTCTCATCTTGCGTTGAAAGATTGGCGCGTTTGACCGCTGCGAGTATCTCTCCACTCTTGAAGTGTATAAGCTGATACACTCCTCTCCGACTATTGTCTCTCCCTAACTGCTGATATTAAACAAAGTATTACAGAATTACGTAACATGCAGGCAGCACTCGAAGAGCAGAGAACAACCTCCTCCATTAAGAAATTCCGCCGCCGCCTCAGCACACAGGCACGACAAACTCACAGGTATATTTTCTCTCCTGAAAATCACAAACACACACACACTGCTCTTCTGGACGCATCCACACACACACTCAGCACTAGCACCCAGGGTCTCATGGAAGTTATGACTAAATACATGGGAAAACTCATGTCACCTCCCACTCCACCCATCTCAGATGACTATACTCAGCATGCCACTCCCCCTCCATGGGAAACACACATAGGCAAATACCAATTGGAAACTCCAGCCAACTCTATACAAAACACTGCCTCTCCCTACACCTTTCTCTCCTCCTCAACCACCTATGCTGACTGTATTAGGAAACTCTCTACCAACAAAGCCACTGGCCCAGATGGCATACCTAATGAATTATGTGCCTCCCACAGGAAATGCACCTCATCATACACAAACTCATGCAGCTAGTCTGGATCCTTGGAGAAACACCAGACTGCTGGGAAATCTCACACACAGTCATGCTTTACAAAAAATTAAATCCTTGCCTGCCTCAAAACTAAAGGCCTATAGGACTTAACAATGCTGTAGCCAAACTTTGGACTTCCCTTGTTACTAACACTATTACCACCTACTCTGAAACCAACCACATTCTTAGCGCCTGCCAAGAAGGTTTAAGAAAAGACAATAGTACCTATAGACAACTTTTGAACCTACTCCACAACATTGAGAATGCTGCCCTTTTCCACGAGGACCTCTCTGCTGCCTACTTTGACTTTAGCTCTGCTTTTAACATGATTGACCACCAAAAACTTCTCTGCATCATGCACAGCCTGGGATACACCCACGATACTATAGGCACTATTAAAAGAATATACACAAACTCTACTACACATATTCTCCTTAACAATACACCTGGCTCCCCCATCCCCATCACTAGGGGCATCATCCAGGGAGACACTCCTTCCCCCCTACTCTTCATTATATTTCTAGAACCCCTATACAGATGGCTCCGTTATGGGGGACGAGGATACCGAGCAGCATCCCTCCCCTCCAAAACAGCAGATGAACACCACACCAGCAGCTTGGGGTATGCTGACGACACTGCTGTCCTAACCGACAGCTCAGAGGACCTTCGCATCCAATGTGGAAAAGTTCAAACTTTTAGCATCTGGTCGGGCATCCCTCTTAATGCCACCAAATGTGTGGTCAGTGGCATACTCCACAAACCACACCCTTCTCAACCTACCCACAACAACACACTTAAACAAAGGCTAGATAAACTTCCATTAGGAAACTCCTATGCTACCTACCAGCCACCTGACCAAGCCTATAAATACTTGGGGGTTCACATTTCACTCACCTTAAATTGGAAAACTCAACTCCACTCTACTATTGAAACCATTCACAATAAAGGGCTGAGTATCCTCACCAAAGCTAAAAACAGGGCGACCCCCACTCAATGCTTACGAATAATTTCACAATGTGTCAGAGCAGCTATTAAATACCCTATGATAGTAGCCCCCTTCTCACTAACCGACATTCACGTCATTGACAGAGCAGTATTAAAAACAGTCAAACTCTGCTGCTCCCTTCCCAGATATATTTCCTACAAGAGCACTTCACCTTCCTAAATCAGAAGCAGGACTAGGTGTGCCCTCTCTACTCTCTGAATATACCCAGATTACTGCAACAGCCCTCACCCAGTCCATGAATGACCAGGGTCACCTGGGAATCCTCACTATAGCTCTTCTTAACGAATCAACTTCCACCATGACCACTCTAGATCCTCTCTCTCTATCCCGCAAGCAACTTAAGTATATGTCCCTAGCCCGCCAGCTGGAAATTATTAAAAAATCTGACATAACAATTTCTTGGAATGACACAGAACTTCTTGACAAACTTAACATACACTCTCTTCCTCTCCCTCCACAGGCAATCCCTGTATCACTCATGACACCATTCCATGACCTGGACATTTATTCATACCATGACCTGGTCACCCCCATGGGAACTCACCTTGTCAGCACCACAGATCTCTCTCTTATCACCCTACACAAAGTTACTAAACACCACAAACGGTCCCTGAACCGCCTCACGGCACACCTCTCCTCCCTCCAAACCGTCATTCCTCCAACTCACTCTGACCCACTCCCCCTCTCCCACAGGCAACTTGCGCCTGGCTACGCAATCTCGCAGAACACGACAGACAACGTTAAATTTCCTGCTCCTATCGAATCCTCCATCCCACTCACCCAGCGCTACCAACCTCACGCCTCCGTTACTGATGCAGACTACGAGGCGGACCCCACTGGGGACCTGGAAGGAAACCAATGGTGGGCGTGGCCCACGCAGATCGCAGGCAGTCACGCACACCAAGCATGGGGCTGCCCCAACAGTGACGCCACCTGGTCAGCGCGCCACTACTTGTGCAAATCTTGGATCCGACACTCCTCCTCCTCCAAATTCTACCGCGCATATAAAATAACCTCCACCTCGCACCCTGACAGGATCCGCGAGGCCATGACATCCCCAGCCAGCAGCGCACCTGCACCTCCGGCGCGCCTGCTTCACCTTACTTACGGATCTCAATACAGAGCCCAGCACATTACGAGCTGGCGGGGCAAGCGCTCTTACAACGACGACAAACCTGCCACCACCACCGTTGTCCACGTCCAATGGGCCCCAACCATCATGCACAACGACCATATCAACTCCTACACACGCATGGGATACAGCATCCACCACTGCACACCTCTTACCTCCACTACCTCCACCATACACTGGAAGCATCAATCTCACCATGCGGCTCACCTTGTTGAACTGGTGGGACAACCAGCATATGACCAATTAACCCACACCTTTAAAACCACTCCTCCGATAACCACACACCTCAATCCCAGGAAGGACATCCACCTCAATAACCTCCAGCAACAAGGCCAATGGGCCATCTCCCCAGGATTTAATGCTGACAATCATAATCTGGTTCACAAACTTTTACACATCGACACACACGACAGGCACCCAGACTGGGACATTCAACCACCCTCCGCCTACATTATACAAACAGGCATCCTAACTACTTTGGATGACCAATCCACACACACACATACCAACGCTTCATATCTTTATAACCCCACAGGTCACTGTCTTGGGCACATTCCCAACGACAGGCTCACCTCTCTTAAACAAAACTATGACCACTTTAAAAATCACCACCCCACCAAATGGAACCAACTGACCCAAGGAGGAACATACCACACTGACTTAGCTGCCCTCTTCACCAGATACAGAGCTGATCCTGCTGCCACTAACATCCTGTCTCCCTTCCTCTACCAAGCAGCAGCTGCCTTGGGCATTACTCACCACCGTACCTCCAATCCTCTTAGCTACGACCAAAGCCTCACCAGCTTCTCTTCTACCAGCCCTGCTGACCAGCTCTTTGGCTCCAACCAAGACCCCTTTCTTACCATCTGGACTGGGGGCTCACTGGTGGACATTCCCAACTCCACCACACAAGCACACCAAGCTCTAAGGTGGGCTCTAGCCAGTGCTGACCATGCTGAAAATACTCTCAGCCCTACCTGCACCCTGATGCTCCTCCCTGATGACCTTGCTGCCCCTTACAAAACTCTCCTCCATCACTCCTGGATTCACTACATTGACTCTAGACCACAGTCTGAATTTTATACTACCTCTGAAATTTGGCTTGGCAGCAAATCTCACACCCCACCCTCCACTCAAAAATTACACCTCATTCTTATATGCAACCCCCACAGCCAAGCTACTTACTTTCCTAAACTCCCAGATTTTATCGACCAATGGACATACTACATGCAAATCCTCTCCTCATCCTGGGAGCCCTCCACTATCACACCACCTTCCACACTTACTTCCACTGACATTGTCATCACCTACCCTCGGAAACTTAAATCTCTTACCAAAAATCCCTGGCAACCTCTACTCCACCAGCACCCTCCTCCCTCTCCTCTTACCATCACCCACCCTTGTCTTTACCTTGCTACCCCCTCCTCTGGCCTCCAGGTCTACACAGATGGTAGCCTAATAAAAGGTAAACCAGGGCACCCTAGCAAAATAGGAGCTGCAGTATATGTCCCGGCTGCAGGACAAAGCTACACCATCAACCCTGGGGGAATAGGGGCCACCAAAACTAACAACCGGGCGGAACTGGTAGCCATCCACCAAGCCCTTCTCAACATTGATTACGACAAATCTCTTACCCTTCATACAGACAGCCTCTGCTCTCTTCAACTTATAAAAAAAAAATCATGACCCCACCACAACAACCCGTTCCATCCATACTGAATTACTGCAATCAATTCAAAACACCTCATTCAACGCATCCTGCATGGCTCACACACCACCCTTTGTAAAGTCCGCTCCCACACAGGTATCCTTGGAAATGACAGAGCAGACACTCTGGCACGCAAGGCAGCTGAGCACCCTACTTCAACTAATTTTACTGATAACACTGGGGAAATCCCCGCCACAATGTTTACTGGCCCACAGTTCAACCCCCTCGTACACCCATGGGAGATATACCCCCAAGAATTTTAGCACCTAACCTTACACAAGGTATCACCTCTAACCTACCCACTAGCTGCCACCTTGGTCAACACCCTCTTACAGGGATTTATGCAACCACCTGGGCTGAAAACACCCCCCACCAACTTCCTCAAGCAAGTAACAAATTTTGGACCTCAACCCTGATCCAACATAAAACTAAATTCCACATCCTTAAAGCCCGCTGGGGTAGACTGTGGAACCGTAAACTTGCATTCCGCTGGAAACTTCCTTATATTACCAGCACTCACCCACCCACGAACTCCCTATGCCCCATCTGCCACACCTGTGAGGACGGAGCGGGCCACATCCTGGCAGGCTGCACACACCGGACTTTCAAGGGGCTCTACATCAAGAGACATGACGCAGCAGTGCGACTCATCCACAAGGCCATCTGCACAGGAGCCCTAGGATCTCGCAGAATGATCATGGACGCTGGCAAGGAAGAGGACCTACCCAGGGGGGTCCTGGGCAAACGTCTCCCTGACTGGCTACGCCCCTCCACTATTACTGTAGCGGACTGGAAGAGAATGAGACCTGATCTTGCCGTCCTACCCGACATAGACTCTCCTACCTGTATGTCTGATAAAGAACTCTGGGTTCTTGAGCTTGGATACTGCTCTGATACTAATCATGCTACTAAGTTTATTACTAAACATGCCCAACATGTTGAATCAGTAAATGGCCTTCGATCGGCTGGATACCTTGTTCACTATGAAGTCATTACCGTTGGTACAACTGGTACTATTCCTACCTCTTTTTTTACTTCTATGACCACTCTTGGACTCCAGAGATCCTGTGCCCTCAAACTGGCGGACACAATCCATTCTCACACCATTACTAGTTTCCAGAGTATTTTACAGTGCAGACGCTTTATGGAAACACACCCCGGGTCGATACCCGGGGACTAGCACACAGACCGTCCCCCCTCTCAGGTTTTGTCTTGCCGGCTGTATTGTGCCGGTGCTTCCCAACCGGGGTGAAAACCCCCCGTATTAAGCTGCACTGGCATGATGGGGCTACGATGCCTGTCGTTCAGGCATCGGTGGTAATTCCTTTTACTGAGATGGTCCTACGGTGACTATAGCTAGCTCTGGCTTACGCTATGGTGTCCTTAACTTCACGTCCTGTGAGTAACGGTTCTACACGGATGTAACAATTTCAATTTCAATTTCAATACCCAGATTACTGCAACAGCCCTCACCCAGTCCATGAATGACCAGGGTCACCTGGGAATCCTCACTAGAGCTCTTCTTAACGAATCAACTTCCACCATGACCACTCTAGATCCTCTCTCTCTATCCCGCAAGCAACTTAAGTATATGTCCCTAGCCCGCCAGCTGGAAATTATCAAAAAATCTGACATAACAATTTCTTGGAATGACACAGAACTTCTTGACAAACTTAACATACACTCTCTTCCTCTCCCTCCACAGGCAATCCCTGTATCACTCATGACACCATTCCATGACCTGGACATTTATTCATACCATGACCTGGTCACCCCCATGGGAACTCACCTTGTCAGCACCACAGATCTCTCTCTTATCACCCTACACAAAGTTACTAAACACCACAAACGGTCCCTGAACCGCCTCACCGCTCACCTCTCCTCTCTTCAAACTGTCGCCCCCTCAATACACTCTGACCCACTTCCCCTCTCACACCGACAACTTGCGCCCAGTTACGCAATTGCGCAGAACACAACCGATCACGTTAAATCTCCTGCTTTTACTGAACCTTCCACCCCACCTACCCAACGCTACCAATCCCACGCTCCTGTTACTGACGCAGACTACGAGGCGGACCCCATTGGGGACCTGGGAGGAAAACAATGGTGGGCGTGGCCCACGCAGACCGAAGGCAGTCACGCGCAACAAGCATGGGGCTGCAACAGCAGTGATGCCACTTGGGCAGCACGCCACTACCTGTGCAAAAACTGGATCCGTCACACCGCTACCTCTAAATTCTTCCGTGCATATAGAATAACTGCCACCTCACACCCCGACAGGATCCGCGAGGCCATGACATTCCCTGACAGCAGCGCACCTGCACCACCGGCGCGCCTGCTCCACCTTACCTATGGCTTACAATACAAAGCTCTACACATCACGAGCTGGCGGGGCAAGCGCTCCTACAACGACGACACACTAGCCATCTCCACTGTTGTCCATGTCCAATGGGCCCCAACGGCCATGCACAATGCACATATCAACTCCTACACACACATGGGATACAGCATCCACCACAGCACACCTGTTACTTACACCACCTCCACCATACACTGGAAACCCCAATCTCACCATGCGTCTCACCTGGTTGACCTCCTGGGACAACCAGCATATGACCAATTAACCCACACTTTTAAAACTACTCCCCCATTAACCGCACACCTCAACCCTAGGAAGGACTCCCACCTTACTAACCTCCAACAACAAGGCCAATGGGCCACCTCTCCAGGATTCAATGCTGACAATCACAACCTTGTTCACAAACTTCTGAAAATTGACACACAAGACAGGCACCCAGACTGGGACATTCAACCACCCTCAGCATATATTATACAAACTGGTATCCTCACCACCTTGGATGGCCAATCTACACACACACACACATTAAGGGCGCCTGGAGGCGCGTCCCGAATGAAATTATTCGAATCCTTAATTTAATGTAATATATTAATTAAATTGAATTGTATTTAATGTTGTGTTATTTTAATTCGATTTATTCCTTTCCATTTAATTTATTTAATTTACGTGATTTGAATGCATGTGATTGCTTTTAATTTTATCAATTCGAATAACATTAAATTTGAAGGGCGCCTGGAGGCATTAAATTAATTGAATTCCAATGATTCGATTGATGATTTAGCATTGTTAACTATAAAGTGACGAAAAAGAGAGTTTTTGAAGGGTTGCTGATTTTTAAGCAGTATTGAACGATTCTATAATGTAATGAAATGCATGTATGTAGATTGGCTATTTTTTTAAGAATTTGTTGCAAGAAAAATGAGGCAAATTTGGTGTATGGTTCATTTAACGGGATTTGTACAAGATATTGCATGTTTCGGCCCAGCCCAGACGTGAACGGTATGTCCCGTCCTCCTGAACGGGTTTTTGGCCAGCGGCAGGTGGCGTGGCTTGCTCCTGCCCCCGTGAACGGTATGCCCCGTCCTCCTGAACGGGTTTTTGGCCAGCGGCAGGTGGCGTGGCTTGCCCCTGCCCCCGCCCGGTGGCCCCCGCCCCTGCCCCACGCACGGCCCCGAGGTGGGGTCCATGGGCTAATTATAGCACAAGTGCCCTAGGGGAATGTTTCGTCCATTGTGATGCGTACATGTTGCGCCTTGGTTTTTTGACGACTATTCTGTTCCCAAACCTATGTATGCGCATGTGTTTATGTGGTTCAAATTTGAAATGTTAGCTTAAAACACCCTTAAATCAAATTGTTAACCGTGAATTGTAACTTTTTGGCCCAAGCTGAGCTCCTTTTCGTGAATTGCGATGCTTAGATGTGCTCTGGTCAGAATTCGTCCGGTATTAATATGTCTTATAATTCATCAAAAATATAGAATGTTCAACTTTTTGATGTTTTTCATAAAACCTGAAAAAATGGTTTGTGACACACGGACGGACGGACGAACGAACGGACATTTTAATGGGGCTAATCCCTCTTCAAATAAAGGGCGCCTGGAGGCGCGTCCCGAATGAAAATGTTTAAAATGATAGTAATTAAATTAAAAATTTAATTGTATAATTTTATTATTGTATAATTGTATAATTAATTAAATTAATTGTATTAATTGATAGATTATATGATTAAACTGAATTAATCAAATTCTGTTAAATTGATTGGTTAATTTAAAAGTATTAATTAATTAATTAATCAATAACATAATTAATTAAATTATATGAAATGAATTATCAATTTAATTAATTTAATTGTATTAATTAATTAATTAATACAACTGTATTTAATTAATTTGATAGAATCAAAAGTGTGTTGTATATACCTTTACTTGAATTTAATGCATTTAATTGATTTGCATTGTATGCATTTGAATTCAATAGATTTGCATTTAATTTAATTGAATCGATGTATGTAGTTTACAACGAAGTAACGACAATTGACATTTTGTAGGGTTGTTAAATTTGAAGTAGTATTTAACGTGCATGGACTGTCTTGTAGATGGGATTTATTTGCAAGCAGTTGATGCACACGAAATGTAACCAATCAGAGGTATGGTTGAATTTGTTCAGTCAGCCGCATACAAGCTTGATGTGGCTTCATTCCCCACATTTATGGCAATTAACTCGGGACCCCCAGGACACCACTTGTTGCCAAATACAATATCGTATTACGAGATGGCAGTGTGATATGCATTCTGACTCGTGTTTTGCCAATGAGGTTGTAGAGTCGGCTGGACGTGTCCCTGCCGTGCGTGGGATTGAACACATAGTCTTGACAGCCTGGACACGTGGCATCTGAATTATGGTCAACCGCTGGCATTCAAACCACTAAGCAAGTAAACCCAGAACACATTAGAAGTCACAGGCAGGAAATGGGGCAAATAGTCGAGAAATAGTTGCTATGCAGAATGCGAGAAAGTGAGAGAAGGGAGGCTGGGAGTTTCATAAGTAGTGGAGTAAGTAGGTACTCATAGCAGAATATGCTACAAAACATTTGACAACTATTGAGAAGGATCATGACCGCTGCAAACCTGATATCTTTAGTCAAGCGCACTCCAACTACGAGCCAAATGTTTGGGTGCAGAGTTTGCCATATCAGCAGCACAGATGGAGAGAGACAAACTAATGTACAAAGAGACAGGTGGAACCTAGGGGGGTCATCAGAGGCCTAAAGCATACATACTCTATACCACACCGCACATACACACACATGTGGCTATCCATGCACAGCCACACAGCACTGCGCACACACATTCACACACATATGGCTATCCATGCACAGCCACACAGCAATGTGCACGCACTTCCACACGCATGTGGCTATCCATGCACTGCCACACAGTACTGCGCATGCACATACACACACACCTGGCTATCCATGCATTACCACACAGCACTGTGCATACACATACACACAAAGCTGGCCATCCATGCACTACAACACAGCACTGTGCACGCACACACACACACATCTGGCTATCCATGCACTACAAGATAACCACATGCAAACACAAACACATTCAGCCAATCAAGCATGCACACACAAAACAACTGGCTACACATACATTGTCGCACAGCCATGTGCTAGTACATACACACACACCTGTCTATCCATGCACTACAAGACAACCCCATGCAAACATGAACACACTCAAATAGAAACACATGCGCGCACAAAACAATTTGCTATCCATGCACTGCCACACAGCACTATGCACGCACTTACACATACATCTGGCTATCCATGCACTGCCACACAACACTGTGCACGCGCATACACACATAGCTGGCTACCCATGCACTACCACACAGCACTGTGCATGCACATACACACACATGTGGCTTTCCATGCACTGCCACACAGCACTGCGCACGCACATACACACACATCTGGCTATCCATGCACTACAACACAACCCCATGCAAACACAAACACACTCAAATACACACGCACGCATGCACGCACCAAACAAATTGCCATCCATGCACTGCAACACAGCACTGTGCACGCACATACACACACATCTGGCTATCCATGCACTGCAACAAAGCACTGTGCATGCACATACACACACATCTAGCTATACATGCACTGCAACACAGCACTGTGCACGCACACACACACACATCTGGCTATCCATGCACCAGAATACAACCACATGCAAACACAAACACATTCAGCCAATCAAGCATGCACACACAAAACAACTGGCTACACATACATTGTCGCACAGCCATGTGCTAGTGCTATCCATGCAATACAAGACAACCCTATGCACACATTCACACATACCCAGACACTCACACACGCACACACAAGGGGCTACGCATGCACTGCCACACCGCCCTACTTACATACACACACACCTCGCCATCCCCATGCACTAATAGACAATCCCATTGACACAAACAACACACTCAGGCACTCACCCACACACACTGGCTATCCATGCACAACACCATGCACTCACACACACTGGCTATCCATTCACTACCCCATGCACACACACAAACACACTCAGACACACCTTGAACACACACACATAACTGGCTATCCAACTGCAGCACAACCCAAACACAACTACTGAAGCACGAATAAATATCACGCACTACATCACCACATAACACGATCGCAATCATCTTCTCATTAACACCATCAGTACTAAAAATCTCACCATGACCATCATCATCACTCCTACAATTATAATCATCTATTTCACAACCATCACTCCATACTTTACCAATATACTATGCATGTAGGTACACATCATACAATGCTATGCTACACCATGCCATGCCCCACTATTATACCATTGTACCATGCATGTTGGCATAAACCATAACATGCAGTGCTATGCTGCACCAGGCCATACCATACTAATCTACCATTGTACCATGCATGTAGGTATAAACCATTCAATGTCATGCTATTCTGCACCATGCAGTACCATACCAAATTTACCATGCAGGTAGAGCAAGGGGTGGTAGCATGATCCTTCCCATGTTGTCTCAGCTGCATGCGAAGCAGGGAACCGCGCGCGCTTAATGAGGCGATGGGCGACTATCAGAGTTGAACTGAGGGAGGCATCAAGAATTGCGAAGAATTGGTTCAAAGACAAGTCCTAGGCGCGTGTCGAAAGCTAATAATTGAGAAACTTCAACTGAATAAGCCTGCGAGAATGGGCGAGGAGGGAAAACGAGCGAAGAGCAGGTCCCTGGCTATCCTAGGCCGCCTGCCAGGGAGGGGTAACGTATGGCGCGGTGGCGTGGTCCATTTCGCCTCGGCAATACAAATGGGGGCGGCTTGGCCCATGCGAATGATGGTACCTCCATAGTTTGCAACTCGAAAGTCGCTGGTGCTTAATTCCAAGCTCCGCAAGGGTGTGAGCTGGATATGTTATAGTTTCCCATGTAATTGTTCATTGTGCAAGCTCGCGAGGCTGGAAATATGAACATTACGTGATTTAGAAGTACACAGTACATATCCGTAGGCCCACCCCACGCACCCGTCCCACCCCACGCACGGCCCTGCGGCTGAGTTGTGGGTGAAGTCCGTGCTAATAATAGCTGAAGTGCCCCTGGGGAATGTTTCGTCCATTGTGATGCTCGCATGTTTCGCCTCGATTTTTTGACGACAATTCCATTCCCAAACCTATGTATGCGCACATGATTGGATGGTACGAATTTGAAATGATAACAAATGTTACCCAATCATTGTCGCTTTTGGCCCAAAAAGCACAAACCTTAGCTCCTTTCCTTGAATTGCGATGCTCATATGTGTTCTCGTGAGAATATGTCCGTTA
The DNA here is from genome assembly GCA_013435795.1 of Chlamydomonas sp. ICE-L. Classification (NCBI taxonomy): domain Eukaryota; kingdom Viridiplantae; phylum Chlorophyta; class Chlorophyceae; order Chlamydomonadales; family Chlamydomonadaceae; genus Chlamydomonas; species Chlamydomonas sp. ICE-L. The sequence continues at coordinate 3,655,731 of JACBWV010000673.1, forward strand.
TCAATAAGTCTTATAATTGCTATAATTGTTATATGTTGTATAATGTTTCGTTTTTTTGTGATTTGAAGTGAATCCTGAAAAAGTAGTTTGTGACGGACGGACACACACACACACACACAGTTTTGACAGGCTAATCCCTCAACAATAAAAAAATTGTAATTTTTTTCATTCGGGTAAAATCTGGAGATTTTTTTCATTCGGGTACTAACGCCTCATATCTTTATAACCCTACTGGTCACTGTCTTGGGCACATTCTCAACGACAGACTCACCTCTCTCAAACAAAATTATGACCACTTCAAAAATCACAACCCTACTAATTGGAACAAACTAACCCAAGGAGGGACCTACCACACTGACTTAGCTGCCCTCTTCACCAGATATAAAGCTACCCCTGCCGCCACTAACACTCTTTCTCCCTTCCTCTACCAAGCTGCAGCTGCCCTGGGCATCACTCACCATCGTACTTCCTAACCCTCTTAGCTACGACCAAAGCCTCACCAGCTTCTCTTAATCTCTTCTACCAGCCCATCTGATCAGCTCTTTGGCTCTAACCAAGACCCATTTCTTACTATCTGGACTGGGGGCTCCCTGGTGGAAATTCCTAGCTCCACTACACAAGCACACCAAGCGCTAAGGTGGGCCCTAGCCAGTGCTGACCATGCTGAAAATATTCTTAGCCCTACCTGCACCCTGATGCTCCTTCCTGACGACTTTTCTGCCTCCTACAAAACTCTCCTCCACCACTCATGGATTCACTATATTGACTCTAGACCACAGTCTGAATTTTATACTACCTCTAAAATCTGGCTGGGCAGCAAATCTCACACCCCACCCTCAACCCCAAAGCTGCACCTCATCCTTATATGCAACCCTCACAGCCAAGCTACTTACTTTCGTAAACTCCTAGAATTTATTAACCAATGGACATACTACATGCAAATCCTCTCCTCATCCTGGGAGCCCTCTACTATTACACCACCTTCCACTCTTACCTCCTCTGACATTGTAATTACCTACCCACGGAAACTCAAATCCCTTGTAAAAAAAACCTGGCAAACTCTACTCCACCAACACCCTCCTCCCTCTCTTCTTACCACTACTCACCCTTGTCTCCACCTAGCTACCCCCTCTTCAGGCCTCCAGGTCTACACAGATGGTAGCCTAATAAAAGGTAAACCAGGGCACCCTAGCAAAATAGGTGCTGCAGTATATGTCCCGGCTGCAGGACAAAGCTACACCATCAACCCTGGGGGAATGGGGGCCACCAAAACTAACAACAGGGCAGAACTGGTAGCCATCCACCAAGCCCTTCTCAATATTGACTATGACAAATCTCTTACACTTCATACAGACAGCCTCTGCTCTCTTCAACTTATAAAAAAAATGATTCATGACCCTATCACAGCAACCCGTTATATTCATGCTGAACAACTTCAATCAATTCAAAAACACCTCATTCAACGCATCTTGCATGGCTCCCAAACCACTCTTTGCAAAGTCCGCTCCCACACAGGTATCCTTGGAAATGACAGGGCAGACACTCTGGCACGCAAGGCAGCTGAGCACCCACCACTTTTACTGACAACACTGGGGAAATCCCCCGCAACAACGTCCACTGGCCCACAGTTCAACCGCCTCGCACACCCATGGGAGATATCCCCCCACGCATTTTAGCACCTAATCTTACACAAGGTATCACCTCCAACCTACCCACTAGCTCCCACCTCGGCCAACATCCTCTTAAAGGGATTTATGCTACCACCTGGGCCGATAACACTCCTAACCAACTTCCTCACGCCAGTAATAAATTTTGGTCCTCAACCCTGATCCAACATAAAAATAAATTCCACATCCTTAAAGCCCGTTGGGGTAGACTGTGGAACAGTAAACTTGCATTCCGCCGGAAACTTCCTTTTATTACCAGCACTCATCCACCCACGAACCCCCTATGCCCCATCTGCCGCACCTGTGAGGACGGAGCGGGCCACATCCACAAGGCCATTTGCACCGGAGCCCTGGGATCCCGCAGAATGATTATGGACGCTGGCAAGGAAGAGGACCTCCCCAGGGGGTCCTGGGCAAACGTCTCCCTGACTGGCTACGCCCCCCCACTATTACTGTAGAGGACTGGAAGAGAATGAGACCTCGCCGTCCTACCTGACATAGACTCTCCTACCTGTATGACTGATAAAGAACTTTGAGTTATTGAGCTTGGATACTGCTCAGATACCAACCATGCTACTAAGTTTATTACTAAACACGCCCAGCATGTTGTGTTAGTAAATGGCCTTAGATCGGCTGGATACCTAGTTCACTACGCAGTTATCACCATTGGAACAACTGGTACTATTCCAACCTCTTTTTTGACTTCTATGACTACACTTGGACTTCAAAGACCGCATGCCCTTAAACTAGCGGACAAAGTCCACTCCCACACCATTACTAGCTTTCATAGTATTTTACAGTGCAGACGTTTCATGGAAACACACACCGGGTCGATACCCGGGGACTAGCACTCAGACCGTGCCCCCCCTCAGTTTTTGTCCTTGCCAGCTGCATTGTGTTGGTGCTTCCCAACCGGGGTGAAAACCCCCCGTATTAAGCTGCACTGGAATGATGTGGCCACGGTGCCTGACGGTGTCAGGCATCGGTGGTGATTCTTTTTAATGAGGTGGACCTACGGTGACTATTGCTAGCTCCGGCTTAAGCTATGGTGTCCTTTACTTCACGTCCTGTGAGTAACGGTATTACACGGATGTAACCATTTCAATTTCAATTGCATTCTGTAATCAAGAGTGTGTTGTATCAGGCTAGTTTATACAAGGTTCGTTTACTCTGCCTGCTGATGGTGAGCAGCCTGAGGGATGATAGACAATTTCAAGAAGCAGGAAGACGGCGAGTAGCCTTAAGGCTGGAGCCAATTGCTTTTGTGCGGAAAATATTTTCGCCCAAGGAAGTGGGCCCTGTAACGATGTAATCAAGTTCAAGTGATCAAACTCAACAAGGGGAGAAAAATACCAAGATAAAGGTATTACATCCATTTCTGAGTGAATTGACACCCAGCATGAGTAAATGTGAGCAGTACAAATGTTGTGTACATCTGTAGGCACAAATGAAATGAATTGGCCAAGCAACTATAGGCATGGACGTGATGGTAACATGTGCTAAGGAGCTGCAGATGGTGCAAGCTGCAGTTCAGGGAAATGAATTAATGAAATGATGAAATTACCAACAAAAGCATTGCATGTGTAATAAAATGCTTTTATGTAAATAGTTAATGTTACTACCAAAGACGGCATGCAGCCAAATTGCTGGCTGGAGCCATGTAACCAAGTTCAGGTTCAAAAGGTTAGCCCTCGATTACGTTTAGGGGATTACGGGTTTAGGTTTTGTGTATAAGGTTTAGGGTGCAGGGTCTCAGTGTAACGCATGTGGTGGCTAACTTAACTGGGGGCTGACTTCCCCTGTACACTGCATGTAGCGTAGAGCTGCTAGCATATAGGCTCCTTTCAAAGAATGCAATGCTGTGGGGTGGCTTAATATCTTCTTATCGAGTTTGGTCAGCTGCTGTTGGAAGTCCCACCCGGGTGTTATGGTTTGGGCTTGGGCCAACCATGGCCAGCCTGCTTATCCATGCCTAGGCGGTCGCTGACTGGACAGTATCCGAGCGTTGTTGAGGATAGCCCCTCCCCCCCTGATGGAGGGGGGAGCCCCTCCCCTCGCTCCCCCCCCTTGCCTGCTGCCTTGGCCCCCCATGCTGCCCATGCTCCCCACGCTGCTAGGACCTCCCCCCCTGTACCCTGTATCAGGCTGATGTGTACTGCCTGTACCTGGGGTTAAGCCCCGCCATGGGACAGGGGAGGGCCTACCTTGTTGAAAGCTTCTGTAATCTTCGACCGGCTGAGCTGGCTGAATAGCTGCCGAGAAGCTTCCAAACTTATCAGAGTCACTAGATTCACTATAACCCGGGTAGCCTTGTGCAGCAGATAGGTCCCCTTGTCCTAAGCCCCCTGCCTGGGATTCTACAGCCCCCCCCAGGTGTGCTCCTGGCGCCAGTAGCTGTCTCCTGGCATCAGGGGTGGCATCATGCTGGTAGCTCACATGCTGATTCCTTCCACCTGGGCCGTAGCCATAGCTGGCTTGCGGTGCCTGTCCGTAGGGTGGAGGGGGGGGGTAGTGACCCCGGGATCTGGAGGTGGTCATCTGCCCAATTTGTTGCTGAGAGGGATCTGTCGCTCTGGTTAGGTAGACGGCCCCCATCCCATCCAAGCTGCTCTCAGAAGCAGAGTAGGTGCCTAGGTAACCCATCCCACCCTCACTGATTTGCTGCCTGCTGTCAGCTGAGATGTGCAGCACTGCCCCTCGCGTGTGCGTGCTCTCCAAGCTCTGTCGCGCCTGCCTGGGGGCGTAGATGTCACCAAACAGGAGCTCGGAGTCCTCTGAGCCTGCATCCACCTCAGTCCTGCCCATCATGGCAGCGGTGCGTCGAATCAGGTGCCGGTCCTCATGCTTGGAGCGTGGGGAGATGAAGGGAGATCCTGGGTTCAGCTCAGTTTGCATGGCCTGGGGAGCAGGAGAGAGTTGAATGGAGAATTAGTTACTGCTCATCGGCTCCCCATGAAAAGAAAAGAAAAGAAAAGCGGCATGCCAAGTCGGTACGAATTAAGGAAGCTATCAAAAGGGTGTCCTCGGACAACACCGTGGGGTGGAAAAGGGTTACGGGGGGCGGAAGGTAGTTGTAGAGGATCCTATGATTATTACCGCCCCCCAATGAGGGCGCAACCTCGGAACCCGTACTACCGGCATCTGTGTCAAAGTTAATGTCTACATCAGCCTAATCAAAACAAGTTCTATGCAGCGTCGCATGCGACGCTAAAAAATGACGGAGTGTTCACGACGGAGCAACTGGTGACAACGGAAGCGAGTTAGTTACAAGACCGTTGGCTGACGTGTCAGGCTTCGTCTTGGTAAGACGGATGCGGATGCCATGATGAAGCTGAGCCAAACATTGAAGACTTTGCCCATGATCCTAGAGTGTGCTCCCATTACAAACACACATACATACATTGTGTGACTGGTCTCTTACCATGGTGTAGCTGAGCCAAACATTGAAGACTTCGCCCATGATCCTGGTCTGTCGGCTTTTGAACGACCAGTCGGATACCTCCCACAGTTCCAGCCTCTTTCGAATCAGCTGCCTCATTCCCTCCCAGGACACCTCTATCAGCTCTCTCTTCTCCAGCTCCACTTGGCGAATAAAAATGGCAAGCAGGGCCTGCCTCCTCTGCACAGACAGAGCCACCCTGGCCTGCCACCCTGTCCATGCCTTGCCACAGATCGTGAGGAACCAATGATCTGCAGAATCCTCCTGATGCTGCACCGTAGTCTGTGTGGGTGGGGAGGGGGTGGGAGAGGAGGTGTGAGTGTGAGTGGGAGGGGGGTGGGAGTGGGGTGGATGTGGGGAGGGGGTGGGAGAGAATGTGGGAGTGTGAGTGGGGAGGGGTGGGAGTGGGGTGTGTAAGCGGGAGTGTGAGTGGGGAGGGGGTGGGAGAGAAGGTGTGAGTGTGCGTGGGGAGGCAGTGGAATAGGAGGTGTGAGTGGGAGCTGAAATGAAACCAGGGAGCATACTAAGCAGAATGTGGGGTCAGTGGGGTCAGGTCAGTGTATACAGATATCATGGTTTTAACTCTAGTCTCAGCAAAAGAAAAGGCATTTTCCTGATGCTGTACCATAGCCTGTGTCAGAAGGAAGGCAGCGGCAGAGAAAATGTCAGTATTTCAGTAAGAGAGAAGAATGACATATAGGATTTGCTCGTGTCTCAGTAAAAGAAACAGTTTTCTCCTGATACTGCACCGTGGCCTGTCTCAGTAGGAAGGTAATGGAATGGTGTCAGAAGAAGAGAAGAGTGCCATACACTGGACATTTGGGGAGTCTGTAGTGGGTCTGTAGCGAGTCTGTAGCACCCTTTTCGCACTCCTATGAAACCATATCTCTACACAGGACTGCTCTTCAACTCTAAGTGAGTGAGTGGGTTAGTAAGTAAGTGAGTCAGTCAATGAGTGAGTGCAAACTGTTTCTCTGAGTGAGTGAGTGAGTGAGTGAGTGAGTGAGTGAGTGAGTGAGTGGGTAAGTAAGTGAGTCAATGAGTGAGTGAGTCAGTCAATGAGTGAATGAGTAAGTGAGTGAGTGCAAACTGTTTCTCTGAGTGAGTGAGTGAGCCAGTCAATGAGTGAGTGCAAACTGTTTCTCTGAGTGAGTGAGTGAGTGAGTGGGTGGGTAAGTAAGTGAGTCAATGAGTGAGTGAGTCAGTCAATGAGTGAATGAGTAAGTGAGTGAGTGCAAACTGTTTCTCTGAGTGATTGAGTAAATCAATGAGTGAGTGAGTCAGTCAATGAGTGAGTGCAAACTGTTTCTCTGGGTGAGTGAGTGAGTGAGTGAGTGTGTGAGTGTGTGAGTGAGTGTGTGAGTGTGCGTGAGTAAGTGAGTCAGTCAATGAGTGAGTGAGTGAGTCAGTCAATGAGTGAGTGAGTGATTGAGTGAGTGAGTCAGTCAATGAGTGAGTAAGTGAGTCAGTCAATGAGTGAGTGAGTGAGTGAGTGAGTGAGTCAATGAGTGAGTGAGTGCAAACTGTTTCTCTGAGTGAGTGAGTGAGTGAGTGGATAAGTAAGTGAGTCAAAGAGTGAGTGAGTTAGTCAATGAGTGAATGAGTAAGTGAGTGAGTGCAAACTGTTTCTTTGAGCTTGAGTTTGAGTTTGAGAGAGAGTGAGTGAGTGAGAGAGTGAGTGAGTGATTGATCATGTAGAAAGCATTTTCAAGGCCGATTGTTCCAGGTTGGGCAAGTCCCTTTAGCCTATTTGGCTAACCTTGGAATCACACTAGATTAGCCGGACCCATGCGTCGCCATGCAGCGACGGAATGGCGAGGCGTCGTTGAAAAAAAGGTGTGCCTATCCCGTACCTCGTGCATGGTAGCAGCTATGTTTATCCATGCGTAGAAGAACTTGTCCTTCGTGATCATGTGGAAATGAGCAACAGCTGTCTGGGACTTGATGCGGATGTCTGCAGTGTAGTCACGCCATCCACGGAATATGGCCAGCAGGTTCTTCTCCCAAACCGCGGCAAAGCGCATAGCCACCTTTTTGAAAATACCAGCCTGCACGTGGGAAGAAGGAACGCTATCAGGTACTGTTTTTCTTTTCGGCTACCAGCACCAGCTTCTGGGCAGCTCCCCAAGACTGCCACTGGGCCAAACCCAAGGATTCCAGGAGCACTGGAACGCTGACAATATCAGCTTCCAGGTGCCTAGGTTGCTTAAGGTTTGGATGAAGAGAGAGCCCAGGGTGCTGCCTAGAAGCTGCTGCTCGTAGCTGGAAATAAAAACTATGATATCAGGACAAGTCTATCGTGTGAGTCATCCTAGAAAGAAATAAACCACACGAGGTGACCAGAAGGTTCTTCTCTCAGACAGCGGCAAAGCGCATGGCCACTTTCTTGAAGATACCAGCCTGCAAGTTTGTGTGTGCTGTGTGTGTATGGGTGTGTGAATGGGTGGGTAAGGGGTGTGTGAATGGGTGGGTGAACCAGCCTGCAAGTGGGAAGGAGGAGCACTATCAGGACAAAGCGTATGGCCATTTAGTATTTTAGAAGGTTCTTCTCCCAACCAGCAGCAAAGCACATGGCCGCCCTTTTGAAGGTACCACCCCCCCCCCCCCCCCCCACCCCCCCCCCCCCCCCCCCCCCCACCCCCACACACCACCATCACACACCCTCCCCTAACCCCACCCCGCTCACCTGCAACCGCCATGCCTGAAACGTGACTGTCAAGAGCTCCATGGTCGCCCTTTAGATGATATCCCCCCCCTCCCCCTCCCCACACACACCCTCCCCCAACCCCACCACTCACCTGCAAACGCCATGCCTGAAACGTGGATGTCAAGAGCTCCTCATTGATACGAGCACGAATCTGATCGCCGATCCGCAGCGCCTCTGCAATGGCCCTCTGCTTCTGTTCAAACACGTGCCTCTTCAGCGACTGCTCGCGTGTGTGGTCCAGCCAAGTGTTGAAACAACGGGCCATGGTCCCGAAGATGATGATCTGGCACGAGGCTAACAGCTTGGCACGTTGCTGTTGGAGAAAGAGGACCCGGTTGTACCATCCATCAAGGCTCTTGCGGAGGTACATTCGACGGAGCAGACGAACAGCCTGAGGCACAGAGGAGGAGGGTATGATGGTGATGGTGAGGATGAGGATGAGGGTATGATGGTGATGGTGATGATAAGGATGTGGAGGAGGTTATGATGGTGATGGTGATGATAAGGATGAGGGGGAGGGTTGGATGGTGATGGTGATATGAGGATGATGGCGACGAAGAGGATGGTGGTGATGATGGGGGTGGTGATGAGGATGAGTATGATGGTGGAGATGGTGACTGGCAGGCATACCACAGCTACTCTCTCCATGGCCAAGACCATGCAGCAAATCCACAAGCCAATAAGAACAAAACAAGAGAAAAAAAGCGTAAACCCAACCCACCTGTAAATGGCGCTCCCAGTAGAAGAGAGCCCTACGCTGGAAGAGCTGTGACAGGCCTGCAACTGCTATTCTCTCCACCTTCATCATGCCCACGTACTGCCTCCAGCACTGTAGTACCCTCTGCCAGATCAGCTTCTTCATAGCTCCTCCACCTCGCTCCAGCTCACCCTCGTACACAAACTCACGCCACGCCATCCAGGCGTTGTCCAGCAGGCGGCCGTAGTAGTGCACAGCTGCTTTGGTGCCCAGGCAACGGCCCTGCCAGTAATCCAGCCATTTGTTGAAGCTGGAAGCTAGGAACCTACATGAAAGCCACATGCACAGTTTATAGCTTGGGGGTGGACAGCAGTAGAATGCAATCATCATGAGACAGAATAACATAATCATAGTGGGCAGCTGCCCTGGCAACAGCCCTGCCAGTAATCCAGCCATTTGTTGAAGCAGGAAGCTAGGAGCCTACGTGCAAGTCCCATGTACAATTTATAGCTTGGATGTGGACAACAGTAAAATGCGATCATCATGAGAGAAAATAATATAATTGCAGTGGGCAGCTGCCCAGGCAACAGCCCTGCCAGTAATCCAGCCATTAGTTGAAGCTGGAAGCTAGGAACCTACGTGAAAGCCACAAGCACAGTTTATAGCATGGGGGTGGACTAAAATCAAGTGCAATTATCATGAGAGAGAATAATATATTAATAGTGGACAGCTGCTTTGGGGCCCAGGCAACGACCCCGCCAGTAATCCAGCCATTAGTTGAAGCTGGAAGCTAGGAGAGATTTATTTAGGCCAGGTGGAGTAGCTACTTGGGCTAATCAAGCCTGATTTCTGAGGGGGACCCCAAAGGCCAGTAGGAGCTAGGTGCTATGAATAGGTGCTGCCTACATGCTATAATCCATGTTGATATTACCGAGTGTTGTGAAAGCATTTTGTGGTAGTGTACCCATGGAATGTAAGATGCGTACTTGAACTTGGTTACATGGCTCGTGCTTTCACAACACTTGATATTACTGAGTGTTAGGGCTGATACAAAGGGAGAGTCTGGGGTTTGTGGTGTTAGTGATTGTGTTGGTGATGGTGTTGCACATGACTAGGGGGGAATGGGTGGATGAAGATGATTGACAGTGTGCCTTGCCTGCTTGTCTTCATTTTGGATGGAAAGCATGATTTCAGGATCTTTTGAGCACAGAGCCCGGGGTGTTTATGCATTGCCATGCAAGAATATATCATGCGGACCAATACAAAACGCGAGCCACCAAATACTTTCACTGCGTAGCATCGTTAGCGCTACAGCCATACACAACCCCCCACCCCCACACCAAGCCATCAAATACCTCCTGCTCCAATGCATCAGGCATCACTGCATAGCATCCTTAGCATTACAGCCATACACTCATCCCCACCCCTACCCACAGACCAAGCCATCAAATACCTCCTGCTCCAGTGCATCAGGCATCGCTGCATAGCATCCTTAGCGCTCCAGCTAGTCTTAGCGACCTCCCTCCATGTGTTCCATGCAGAGGCCAAAGCTCGGTTCTGGATCATCCTCAGGGACTTGAACACCTGTGCAGAGCATGGCAATATTTTTGCTTTCAGATTTCTGCAGGCAAGTTTGTGTAGCTACTTGGGCTACTTAAGCCTGTTTCCAGGAAAGTTGAGTAGCCACCATCTGCAGCGAGAAGCGCCGCCGCTCTTTAGGGGGGTCCAGAGGGCGATTTGGCTTACCAAGTGTGTGTACATAAGTAGATACCGGCATATCATACGATGTTGACCAAATTGCATCATATGATGTCATACAAATTGCATCATATGATGTTTATGCATGGTGACTTCAGCCTAGTCAGACTGCCGGCATCGTATGATATCATATGATAGCATTACATCATATTGCCGTCAACTGACCCCCCCCCCCCCCCCCCCCCCCCCCCCTCCACACACACACCACCACCCGACATAAAATATCGTACAAAATAAATCATTTAAATACATGTCATTTAAATACCTTAGCTCTGTTGGACACCTGGGCCTGGGCCTGGGTCTTCCACTGTACGAAAGATTCCAGCTTTGCCCGGTTCAACGTCTTGGCAAGAACGCGGCGCCCCACCTGCTGGTAATGCACCCGGTGGCGCCAGTAGCGGAACATGGACTGCATGACAGAGAACTCCCTCTGTGCATGGTAGCATACGGGAAGTTAATGTTAGAGTCATGTTTTTTTAATGTTAGAGTCATTGTTTTTAATGTTAGGGTCATGCTAGGGTCATCGTTTTTAATGTTAGGGTCATGATTTCAATTTTGAGGCTTGGTGCCAGTAGTGGAACATGGACTGCATGGCAGAGAAATTCCTCTGTGCATGGTAGAAGGAGGGAAGTTAATGTTAGAAAGACAAGATCAAATAGTATGAAAACAACACAAGATAAAATAGCATAACAACAACTCAGGACAAGATAAATAGCATTAAAACAACACAGGACAAGATAAATAGCAGAAAAACAACACAGGACAAGATAAATAACAGAAAAACAACACAGGACAAGGTAAATTGCAGACAGACAACACAAGACAAGATAGAATACTTAGCTTGCCCATGATGGCATCCATACAGCTTTGCATGTGGCCCAGGTACCAAGCCACAGTAGCCAACCAGTGTAACTAGTGTGAGCATAACAACATCAGACAAGATAAAATAACATAAAAACAACATAAGACAAGATAAAACAGCATACAAAAAACACAAGACAAAATGATGTACACACCTTGCCCATGATGACATCCATACAGCTTCGCATGTGGCCCAGGTACCGAGCCAGAGTGGCCCACCAGTGGAATGAGCGAGCGAGAACAAAATCGCCCATCATCATCATGGCACGCGCGAGCTTGTGTTGATCTTGCTGCTTCTCATTTACCACACTGACCCACGCCCCAAATGTCTTGCTCAAGAGCCCATCTGTGCACAAGGTAGGGTAGGTAGATGAGCTACATTGTATATATGTTGAGCTTCTTGAGTCTTTATATATGAGATCTTTATATCTCTGATCTTGCTGCTTCTCATTTACCACACTGACCCAGGCCCCAAATGTCTTGCTCAGTAGCCCATCTGTGCACAAGGTAGGGTAGGTAGATGAGCTACATTGTTTATATGTTGAGCTTTTTGGGTCTATATATGAGATCTTTATATATATGATCTTGCTGCTTCTCGTTTACCACACTGACCCACAGTAGGTAGGGTAGGGGAACCACCCTGATGAAATAATCGAACCTTAGAACCACCCTGATCAAACAAACACGCACATGAGAGGATGAAGACATAACCACCCTGATAAAATGATCAAACCGTAGAACCATCCTGATCAAACCAAAACGCACATGAGTGGTTGGGTATACCACCCTGATGAAATGATCAAACCGGAGAACCACCCTGATCAAACCAAAAACGTACATGAGTGGTTGAAGATAGCCATAGAAGCCTTGGCCAGGAGGTTCTTGTGGTCTTCAACTTTGACCAGCCATGAGTAGAAGGGATAGGCGAGCGGCCACTTGGACCAGCGGTCCATGATCCCCAAGCACATCTCACGCATGTAGGGGCGGTCAGCCAGGTAGTCAGTGATGCAGGCCTGAATAGGTGGGATTTACGGGCTTTAGGATTTAGGGTCTTCAAACGAGCCAGCACGGTTTGTTAGCTATTTATTTATTTAGTTAGTTTGTTAGCTAGTTAGTTATTTTGTTGGTTTTTTTGTTGGTTTGTCTCTCAATCTCTCTGTCTGCAAACATGTAGGTGCAGTCCATGAAGTCCAAGCACACCTCATGCATGAAGGGGCGGTCAGCCAGGTACTCAGTGATACAGGCCTGAATGGTTTTAGGGTTTAGGGTTTTAAACGTATGATCTCCAAGCACACCTCATGCATGAAGGGGCGGTCAGCCAGGTACTCAGTGATACAGGCCTGAATGGTTTTAGGGTTTAGGGTTTAAACGAATGATCTCCAAGCACACCTCATGCATGAAGGGGCGGTCAGCCAGGTACTCAGTGATACAGGCCTGAATGGTTTTAGGGTTAGGGGTTTTAAACGAATGATCTCCAAGCACACCTCATGCATTGAGGGGCGGTCAGCCAGGTACTCAGTGATACAGGCCTGAATGGTTTTAGGGTTTAGGGTTTTAAAACGAATGATCTCCAAGCACACCTCATGCATGAAGGGGCGGTCAGCCAGGTACTCAGTGATACAGGCCTGAATGGTTTAGGGTTTAGGGTTTTTAAACGAATGATCTCCAAGCACACCTCATGCATGAAGGGGCGGTCAGCCAGGTACTCAGGTGATACAGGCCTGAATGGTTTTAGGGTTTAGGGTTTTAAACGAAATGATCTCAAGCACACCTAAGCATGAAGGGCGGTCAGCAGGTACTCAGATGATACAGGCCTGAAGGCTTTTCTAGGAGTTAGGGTTTTAAACGAATGATCTCCAAGCACACCTCATGCATGAAGGGGCGGTCAGCCAGGTACTCAGTGATACAGGCCTGAATGGTTTTAGGGTTTAGGGTTTTAAACGAATGATCTCCAAGCACACCTCATGCATGAAGGGGCGGTCAGCCAGGTACTCAGTGATACAGGCCTGAATGGTTTAGGGTTTAGGGTTTTAAACGAATGATCTCCAAGCACACCTCATGCATGAAGGGGCGGTCAGCCAGGTACTCAGTGATACAGGCCTGAATGGTTTTAGGGTTTAGGGTTTTAAACGAATGATCTCCAAGCACACTCAGGCCACATGAAAGGGGCGGTCGCCAGGTACTCATGATAAGGCCGAATGGTTTTTTAGGGATTTAGGGTTTTAAACGAATGAATCTCAAGCACACACCTCATGCCCATGAAGGGGCGGTCAGCCAGGTACTCAGTGATACAGGCCTGAATGGTTTTAGGGTTTAGGGTTTTAAACGAATGATCTCCAAGCACACCTCATGCATGAAGGGGCGGTCAGCCAGGTACTCAGTGATACAGGCCTGAATGGTTTTAGGGTTTAGGGTTTTAAACGAATGATCTCCAAGCACACCTCATGCATGAAGGGGCGGTCAGCCAGGTACTCAGTGATACAGGCCTGAATGGTTTTAGGGTTTAGGGTTTTAAACGAATGATCTCCAAGCACACCTCATGCATGAAGGGGCGGTCAGCCAGGTACTCAGTGATACAGGCCTGAATGGTTTTAGGGTTTAGGGTTTTAAACGAATGATCTCCAAGCACACCTCATGCATGAAGGGGCGGTCAGCCAGGTACTCAGTGATACAGGCCTGAATGGTTTTAGGGTTTAGGGTTTTAAACGAATGATCTCCAAGCACACCTCATGCATGAAGGGGCGGTCAGCCAGGTACTCAGTGATACAGGCCTGAATGGTTTTAGGGTTAGGGTTTTAAACGAATGATCTCGCAAGCACACCTCATGCATGAAGGGGCGGTTCAGCCAGGTACTCAGTGATACAGGCCTGAATGTGTTTTAAGGGTTTAAGGGTTTAACCGAATGAGCTCCAAGCCCACCCATGCAGTAAGGGGCGGTCAGCCAGTACTCATGATACAGGCCTGAAAAAAAAATGGTTTTAGGTTTCAGGGTTTTAATCGAATGTCTCCAAGCACCACCTCATCATGAAGGGGCGGTCAGCCAGGTACTCAGTGATACAGGCCTGAAATGGTTTTAGGTTAAGGGTTTTAAACAAATGAATCTCCAACACACCTCATGCATGAAGGGCGGGTCAGAGCCCAGGTACTCAGTGATACAGGCCTGAATGGGTTGTAGGTAGGGTTTTAAACATGATCTCCAAGCACACCTCATGCATGAGGGCGGTCACCAGGTACTCAGTGATACAGGCCTGAATGGTTTAGGGTTTAGGGTTTTTAAACAAATGATCTCCAAGCACACCTCATGCATGAAGGGGCGGTCAGCCAGGTACTCAGTGATACAGGCCTGAATGGTTTTAGGGTTTAGGGTTTTAAACGAATGATCTCCAAGAACACCTCATGCATGAAGGGGCGGTCAGCCAGGTACTCAGTGATACAGGCCTGAATGGTTTTAGGGTTTAGGGTTTTAAACGAATGATCTCCAGCACACCTCATGCATGAAGGGCGGTCAGCCAGGGTACTCAGTGATACAGGCCTGAATGGTTTTAGGGTTTAGGGTTTAAACGAATGATCTCCAAGCACACCTCATGCATGAAGGGGCGGTCAGCCAGGTACTCAGTGATACAGGCCTGAATTGGTTTTAGGGTTTAGGGTTTTAACGAATGATCTCCAAGCACACCTCATGCATGAAGGGGCGGTCAGCCAGGTACTCAGTGATACAGGCCTGAATGGTTTTAGGGTTTAGGGTTTAAACGAATGATCTCCAAGCACACCTCATGCATGAAGGGGCGGTCAGCCAGGTACTCAGTGATACAGGCCTGAATGGTTTTAGGGTTTAGGGTTTTAAACGAATGATCTCCAAGCACACCTCATGCATGAAGGGGCGGTCAGCCAGGTACTCAGTGATACAGGCCTGAATGGTTTTAGGGTTTAGGGTTTTTAAAACGAATGATCTCCAAGCAACCTCATGCATGAAGGGGCGGTCAGCCAGGTACTCAGTGATACAGGCCTGAATGGTGTTTTTATTAGGGTTTTAGGGTTTGTAACGGATGGATCTCCAAGCACACCTCATGCATGAAGGGGCGGTCAGCCAGGTACTCAGTGATACAGGCCTGAATGGTTTTAGGGGTTTAGGGTTTAGGGTTTTAACGAATCAACATGTTTTTATAGCTAGTTTGCTAGTCTTGTTGATTTGTCTGACAATCTCTCTGTCTGCATACATGTAGGTGCAGTCCATGATCCCCAAGGACATCTCACGCATGTAGGGGTGGCCAGCCATGTACTCAGTGATTTCAATGTATGTCTATCAGTATATGTTCATGTGATTCAATAGTTGACTTGCGCTGGCTTAAGGGCATTTGAATGCATGCATGCTTGTGTGTGGCAAAGGGAGAACCATAGTTATAGCGCATGTGTGTCTATTTCAGTTCGCCTTTCTGTCTGAATGTGGCCAAGACTATGCAATGTTTTGATGCCTCTTTCTTTGTTTGTCTGTTAGTCTGTGTCTGCATGTTTTTTCAGTCGGTCTGCCTGTAAGTCTGAATATGTCTGTTATTATGTCTGTTAGTCCGATTTTGTATGCTATTCTGTCTGCTATTCTGTCTGTCAGTCTGATTATATCTATTAGTCTGTCTGTCAGTCTGACTATAAGAGCACCCACCTGCATGGTTCGCTGGTGCTTCTGGTCCGCCACCACCTCCTTCCAGCCTCGCCAGCCGATGTCCAGGTGACGACCAAGGATCTTCATAAGCAGTAATCGCAATCGCTTCATACGCACTGAGTATGTGTGCCATGCCTGTCGTGGGGTTGGGTGTGGTGGGTTGGATGTGATGTGATGGCCTAGTTAAAAAGGCCTCGCGTGTGTGGTGTGTGTGTAAAGAGGGAGGGGCACGAAGCCTTGAGCAAGATGTGCTAGTTAAACAGGCCTCACGTGTGGTATGTGTGTGTGTGGTATGTGCAGGGTGCGTGTGGTATGTGTGTTTTGAGCAAGATGTGCTAGTTAAACAGGCCTCATGTGTTTGGTATGTGTGGTATGTGTGTGTAATATGTGTGGTGTGTGTGGTTTTTGTGTATTGACCATGATGTGCGAGTTGAACAGACCTCACCTGGAATACTCCGCTAGTGGACTAGGATGCAAGACGACGAAGGACCTTGGTATGTGTGTGGGGGTGGGGTGGGGGGGAGGGGCACCAGGCCTTGACCATAATGTGCGAGTTAAACAGACCTCACCTGGGAATACTCCGCTAGTGGACTCGGATGCAAGACCGACGAAGGACCTTGGTATGTGTGTGGGGGGTGGGGTGGGGGGAGGGGCACCAGGCCTTGACCATAATGTGCGAGTTAAACAGACCTCACCTGGAATACTCCGATAGTGGACTCGGATGCAAGACGAGAAGGACCTTGGTATGTGTGTGGGGGTGGGGTGGGGGGAGGGGCACACCAGGCCTTGACCATAATGTGCGAGTTAAACAGACCTCACCTGGAATACTCCGCTAGTGGACCTCGGATGCAAGACGACGAAGGACCTTGGTATGTGTGTGGGGGTGGGGTGGGGGGGAGGGGCAACAAGGCCTTGAACCATAATGTGCGAGTTTAAACAGACCTCACCTGGAATACTCCGCTAGTGGACTCGGATGCAAGATGACGAAGGACCTTGGTATGTGTGTGGGGGTGGGGTGGGGGGAGGGGCACCAGGCCTTGACCATAATGTGCGAGTTAAACAGACCTCACCTGGAATACTCGCTAGTGGACTCGGATGCAAGACGACGAAGGACCTTGGTATGTGTGTGGGGGTGGGGTGGGGGGGAGGGGCACCAGGCCTTGACCATAATGTGCGAGTTAAACAGACCTCACCTGGAATACTCCGCTAGTGGACTCGGATGCAAGACGACGAAGGACCTTGGTATGTGTGGGGGGGGGGGGGGGGGGAGGGGCACCAGGCCTTGACCATAATGTGCGAGTTAAACAGACCTCACCTGGAATACTCCGCTAGTGGACTCGGATGCAAGACGACGAAGGACCTTGGTATGTGTGTGGGGGTGGGGTGGGGGGGAGGGGCACCAGGCCTTGACCATAATGTGCGAGTTAAACAGACCTCACCTGGAATACTCCGCTAGTGGACTCGGATGCAAGACGACGAAGGACCTTGGTATGTGTGTGGGGGTGGGGTGGGGGGGAGGGGCACCAGGCCTTGACCATAATGTGCGAGTTAAACAGACCTCACCTGGAATACTCCGCTAGTGGACTCGGATGCAAGACGACGAAGGACCTTGGTATGTGTGTGGGGGTGGGGTGGGGGGGAGGGGCACCAGGCCTTGACCATTATGTGCGAGTTAAACAGACCTCACCTGGAATACTCCGCTAGTGGACTCCGACGCAAGACGACGAAGGACCTTGGCCATTAAAGCATGTGCCTTTGAGTTTGTCACTTTTTCCCCGTGCCAGGTGTAGAAGGCCTCTGCTTTCATGCGCATCTTCACCATCCTGGACACCTCTCTGAGACCCATGAAGAGCCGCCACTCATTCATGGCCTCCAGTAGCAGTCTGTTCTTGATTTTGCTCATGATTTCCATGGACACCTGTTTGTGTTTTGTTCAGTTTCAGTTAAGTATTTATTTATTTTAGTTTGTGCATTAGTATGTGCTTTTAGTTGTGTTTTTATTGCCAGCATCAGCCGGCATGTTAGTTTTTTTGTTGCTGGCCTGTTCTTGATCTTGCTCATGATTTCCAGGGTCACCTGTTTGAGTTTGGTTTATTAATTTTATCATTTATTTATTTTAGTTGGTGCGTTAGCATGTGCTTTTATTTGTGTTTCTATTGCCAGCATGTTAGTTTTTTTGTTGTCGGCCTATTCTGTACACACACAAACACTCCACTTCACACACTATGCTTACATACTGCACTATAGACACTGCATGCGACGTGTATGCTTGTACCTGCTGCATACTAGCTAGCCACACCATAAAAACGATCAAACAATTCCAACGTGCTTATATTTGTGTCTTTATTGCCTGCATCAGCCTGTATTGTTGTTTGTTTGTTGCCGGCATTGTTGGCGATGGTGCTCATGATCTCCATGGTTCAGTTATCAGGCAATTTTGGGCTATTGCAGGCTATTTTGGGTTATTTCAGGCTCTAGCTATTTCAAGCTAGAGTTTAAATATGTTTTTGTTTGTGTGTTAGTATGTGTTTTTATTTGTGTTTGTATTGTTGCACATGCTCTGCTTACACTCACACTCCACTGCACACACTATACTTACACACACTACACTACACACACTGAATGAGACATGACATGTAAGTTTACCTGCTGCATCCTAGCTCGCCATTCCATGAAAGCGATCCAAGAATTCCAAGCCTGAGCCATGCCTAGGTTGGCCCAGCGACGTGCAATCTGGCCTTGTGTCTTTTTCAGCTGGCGGCAATACACCACCCGCGCCCTCCACTGAAGAAAGGACACTGCGCAGAGTGAGAGGGACGTGGAGAAACAAAATGAGAAGAATAAAGTTGGCGATGCCACACCACCTGCACCCTCCACTGAAGAAAGGACACTGCGGAGAGTAAGAGGGACATTTAGAGAAACAAAATGAAAAGAAGAAAGTAGGCGACGTCACACAACCTGCACCCTCCACTGAAGGGAGGGCACTGCGGAGAGTAAGAGGGACATATAGAGAAACAAAATGAAAAGAATAAAGTAGGCGACGTCACACCACCTGCACCCTCCACTGAAGGGAGGGCACTGCGGAGAGTAAGAGGGACATATGGAGAAATAAACGAGAAGAATAAAGTTGGCGATGACACTCTACCTGCACCCTCCACTGAAGGAAGGACACTGCAGAGAGAGAGAGAGAAAGAGAGAGAGAGAGAGAGAGAGAAACCAACTTTACCCTGTACCCTTAACCAAGTTGTCCCTGCACCCTAAACCCTTACCACTGAGTGTGTTTCCAGTCCACAGGGGAACTGCCATTCCAATCTTGACCTGAAAATACCACACCCTGATGCACTGCACCAAGTTGACCCTCTATCCTTAACCTTTAACCAAGTTGGCACTGTACCCTTACCACTGACTGAGTGTGCTTCCCATCCTATCCCACTCCACTGTACCCAATGTCTTACCTCTGAGTGTGTTGCCAGTCCACAGGGCAACGGCCATGCAAATCTTGACCTGCAAGCGCCACGCCCTGATGCACTGCACCAAGTTGACCCTCTATCCTTAACCTTCAACCAAGTTGGCACTGTACCCTTACCACTGACCGAGTGTGTTTCCCATCCTATCCCACTCTGCCCACTGTCTTACCACTGAGGGTGTTGCCAGTCCACAGGGCGACAGCCATTCCAATCTTGACCTGCAAGCGCCACGCCCTGATGCACTGCATCAAGTTTACCCTAGAACCCAAACCAAGTTGTTCCTGTACCCTTACCACTGAGTGTGTTTCCAGTCCACAGGGCAATGGCCATGCCAATCTTGACCTGCAAGCGCCACGCCCTGATGCACTGTACCAAGTTGACCCTCTGCCCTTAAACTTCAACCAAGTTGGTACTGTACCCTTCCCACTGAGTTTGTTTCCCATCCTATGCCTCCCCACTCTGCCCTTTGTCTTACCACTGAGTGTGTTGCCAGTCCACAGGGCGACAGCCATGCCAATCTTGACCTGCAAGCGCCATGCCCTGATGCACTGCACCCCGATCCTGCATAGGAAGTGGTCCCAAGCCAAACGCTTCCTCTCGCGCCTGGCCACCTGAGCCTTCAGCATGTTGAATGCTTGTGCAACGTTCCGCATCTTCAGCCGAGCCAGGGTGGTTTCCATGCAGTTCATGGACTCCCGCTTGTCGAGGATGACGCCCCACCAGGTGTTGAAGGCCATCGCCATTCCGCGGTTTTGCATGAAGCGTGCAGCCTGTGAGAGGGTGTGGGGATGGGTGAGAGGCTGGGGGGAAGGGCGAGGGTGTGAGTGGATGGGAGGAATGGGCGAGGGTGGGGGTGTGGGGATTGGTGAGGGTGTGGGAGGGGATGGGAGGGTTGGAGGGGATGGAGGGGATGGGAGCAATGGGAGGGTTGGAGGAATAGGACAGCGAGAAGGGGGTGGAGGGAATAGCGATGGTGGGAGGAAGGGGGACAAGGCTGGGGGGGCAACAGGGACACCAGGGACATCGAGGGAATGAAAAAAGATTCAGGGGATGGGGAAGATGGGATGTCGGCTAGAAAAGGAAAGGTGCAGGGTTGTGTTTATTAGGTGGGGTGAGGAGTTCAACAAACCATTGAACGAACCTTCTGAGCCCGTAGCATAAGGTCATGGTGCTCCAACCAGCGGTTCCAAGCTTTCTTCAGCTCTGCACTCTGCCAGAAGCCTACTGCCTTCCCCAGCCTTCCCTGCTTCTCCCTTTTCACCACAATCCAGCCCCTCCACTCATCCAATGCCCGCCCCATGATGAGCTTGGTGCGCTTGGCATCCAAGGCCCGTCCCATTCGGTTTCGGAGCAAGAACGAGCGCCATGTGTTGAAGGTGACTTGCAGGGAGCTGTTTGTCCAGAAGTACAAGGCGCGGTACAAGTTTTGGCGCTTGGTGTGACCCTGAGCAATGAAGTGCTGCCATGTCTCAAACGCCATTTGGAGCTTGACATCCAGCATCTGAACAGAGCACACACAGGGGGTGTCGGTTTGGTTTGGTTTATGTGGGACATTGTGCTTCAGCTTATAAGGGGCAATCAGCATCTGTACAGAGCACTCACAGGGGGTGTTGATTTGTTTTAGTTTATGTGGGACATTTACCAAAGCATAATGCATTGCTGCACATGGGCTGCCAGCTCAAGAATGGCTGAAAGACCTCCCCGCTTGTCTAAGGACAGTACTGATAAATTAATACACATATAACTATAACTATACATATATATAGTTATATAAAATAATGTCCCATCCATATGTGTAAAGGGCAGTACTGATAAAATAATATATATATATATATATATATATATAAAGTCATGGCTAAATGTCCCCTCCATATGTGTAAACAAAGCTTGTGTTAGGACTCTAATGGCCTGTCTATCACAATGTAATGTATGCATATGATGAGACCTTGGTGGTCTGGCCCAGTGCAAGCAAGGGGGTATGTCGTATGTGTTAGTATCCCCTCTCTATTAGTATGCCTGTTTATATATGTGTACTCCTTATTTATTTGACCCCCCCCTTCTGTCGCTCTTGGCGTTGCAGGTCGCTGTCAACCGCAATGGTAGCTTGTCCAGTTGAGGTAGAAGACCGCTCCATACCCGCGTGCGACGGGTTCCCTTAACACCACGCCCCACCAGGCATTATCATAACCTTTTTTCCTTATGTATATATATGATGGAAACCTACCGAGAGAAACACAAGCCTGAGACGCTGCTCCAGTTCCCCCTCCATTTTGATACGCATGCGCCAGCCATAGATGACCTTCCGCTTGATGCATCGGTGGAAGTATGCGATGGCGTCCCTGGATCGACCCTTGCGCACCGCATTTGCGCGGAGCATGAAGAATGCAAAAGCCATGTTGCGGCCACACAGGAGAGCCAAGTAACCCATGGCCTTGCGTTGTTGATCCACCTGCAGCAGCAGCACAATAAAATATATCAACACCAATACAATGCAATATACCAGTACACAAAATTGTCTTGAATTGTTGATCCACCTTCAGCAGCAGTAGCAGCAGCAGCAGCAGCAGCAGCATAAAATATATCAATATAAATACACAATAACAGTACGCTAAATCAAAACCTACACAGGAGCGCCAAGTAACCCATGGCCTTGCGTTGTTGATCCACCTGCAGCAGCAGCACAAAACAATATATCAACACCAACACAATACACCAGTACACTAAACCAACACCAAAACAGGAGCGTCAAGTAACCCAAGTATACCAATGCACTAAATCAACACCAACACACGAGCACCAAGTTGCACATGGCCTTACGTTGTTGGTCCACTTGCAGAAGCGGCACAATGCAATATAAAAATACCAACACGGACCAAGTAGCACATGGACTTGTGCTGTTGGCCAGCAGCACAATAAAACTAATAAAAAAGTACGCATGCATATTCAGCCAAGTAACCCATGGCCTTGCGCCGTTGGCCGACCTGCAGCAGCAGCACAATTAACACACTAGAAATAATCAAAGTGTTAACATCCATATCCAGCCAAGTAACCCACGGCCTTGCATTGTTGCTCAGCCTGAAACAGCAGCACAATAAAATCAATCAAAACTGTAAACATGCATAATCATCCAAGTAACCTATGGCATTGCGCCGTTGGCCGACCTGCAGCAGCAGCACAATACACACACTATAAATAATCAAAGCTGTTAGCATCCATATCCAGCCAAGTAACCCACGGCCTTGCACTGTTGCCCAGCCTGAAGCAGCAGCACATTAAATCAATCAAAACTGTAAACATGCATATTCATCCAAGTAACCCATGGCCTTGCGCTGTTGGTCAGCCTGCAGCAGCAGCAGCAGCACAATAAACTCGATAAAAACTGTTTGACTACATATCCATCCAAGTAACCCATGGCCTTGCACTGCTAGTCAACTTGTCACACACTATCATAAGTCTCCCATACGTCTCACCTTATGTAGTTTATGATGCATACAACCCCTTACATTCCCCAATCGGACACCATGTCCTCCTCATGTACCTCACCGTATTGAAAGCACAGTCTTTCCAGCGATAGAAGCCTGATGGCACGCCCCCTCCTTGACCCAGTAAACGCTGAAGCATGTCTCTCTTCATGCCATGCCATTCACACATGCCTCGCCAGGAGTACAAGCTCATCCCTGTCACACCCTATCATAAGTCTACCATACGTCACACCCTATGTAGTGTATGTCGCATACGACTCTTTACATTCCCCAATCAGACACCACGTCCTCCTCATGTACCTCACCGTATTGAGTGCACAGTCTTTCCAGCGATAGAAGCCTGATGGCACGCCCCCTCCTTGACCCAGTAAACGCTGAAGCATGTCTCTTTTCATGCCATGCCCTTTACACATGCCTCCCCAGGAGTGGAAGCTCATCCCTGTCACACCCTATCATAAGTCTTACCTTATTGAGTGCAAAGTCTTTCCAACGATAGAAGGCTGATGACATGGCCCCCTTGACCCAGTGGATCAGCGAACGCTGCAGCAAGTCTCTCTTCATGCTACGCTCTTCACACACGGCTTGCCAGGAGTAGAAGCTCATCCCTAGTTGGTTCCCGATCCAGTGGGCCAGGGCCTTCCGCACCTGTAGCAACAGCACAAAATACTATATAAATACCAATACACTAAGTCAATACCAACACCAAAACACTTTGCCAATACATACACTATGCCAATACCAACACCAAAACACTATGTCAAGACATACACTAAGTCAATACCAACACCAAAACACTATGTCAAGACATACACTAAGTCAATACCAACACCAAAACACTATGTCAATACCAACACCAAAACACTATGTCAAGACATACACTATGTCAATACCAACACCAAAACACTTTGTCAAGACATACACTATGTCAATACCAACACCAAAACACTATTTCAATACATACACTATGTCAATACCAACACCAAAACACTATGTCAATACAATTAACTAAGTCGATACCAACACCAAAACACTTTGCCAATACAATAAACTAAGTCGATACCAACACCAAAACACTATGCCAATACAATAAACTAAGTCGATACCAACACCAAAACACTTTGTCAATACAATGCACTAAGTCAACATCAACACCTAGTTGGTTCCCAATCTAGTTGGCTAGGGCCTTCAGTACCAAAGACAACAAATAAAGAAGGAAACATTGTTGTGGAGGCAACTGTATTATTCTCAGAATGCTTGATTGTTAGGCCAAAATGTCAGAATTCTCAAACCAAATTCTCAGATTTGAAGTGTTTCGAAAACCCAAATCCAAATCATCCTCTGAATTGTAATCACACACACACTCCACACACACACATGTGCTTGCTCGACGTCTAGCAGTAGGGACACCTCCTTCCAGGACTCAGAAATGAATCATCAGGAATCAGGATTTGACGGCATAGCTCGTCCTGAACTCCCTTGCTTGCCCCCCTCCCCCCCCCCCTACCACCACCACCACCACAAACACACACACCCCTCAAGCTTCCCCCCAGCGCCCACCCCCCTACACACCTATGCATGCTTGGCACCTAGCAGTAGGGACACCTCCTTCCAGGCTGTCAGGACTCCTCAGCATACCTCATCCTGGCTCATGAACAAGAACTCCCTTGCCCCCCCCCCTCCCCCCCTCTCAAGCTTCCTCCCAGCGCCCCCCTTCCCACACACCTGTGCATGCTTGGAACCTAGCAGTAGGGACACCTCCTTCCAGGCCATCAGGACTCGTCGGCATAGCTCATCCTGGCTCATGAACAGGAACTGAAGGGCCTTCTCCACTCGCCCGTGGTAGCCCTGTTGACGGTATGAATGTGTTTGTGTGTGTGTGCATGTGTGTGTATGTGTGTCTGTATATGTGTATGCGTATGTGAGTTTGTATGTGTGTGTGTATGTATGTATGTATGTATGTATGTATGTATGTATGTATGTATGTGTGTGTATGTATGTATGTATGTGTGAGTATGCTTGTTTGTATGTGTACCCACTGGATCTTGGCAGCCTTGCTCCCCTCCATCAACCATTCCCTCAATACCCGGGCTTTCATTGCTCATAACCAGTAAAGTAACCCCAAACCCCTGCCCAGGCCACCAGTCCCCAACCCACCGCCTAATCATGGATCCAGCGCTTGAAAGCAGCATCCAAGATCTCCCCTCGGTAGTGTGCCTCTGCCCTTTGGATCTTTGTGGCCTTCCTCCCCTATAATATCAGCCATTCCCTCAGCACCCGGACTTTCATTGCTCGTAACCAGTAAAGTTACCCCAACCCCCTGCCCAGCCCCTCAGTCCCCAACCCACCGCCCAGACGTGGATCCAGCGCTTAAAAGCAGCATCCAGGATCCTCCCTCGGTAGTGTGCCTCTGCCCGCTGGATCTTGGCCGCCTTCCTCCTCCAGAGGATCAGCCTAGCCAACCAGCCCCGCAGTCCCCTGGCCTGCATGGCACGCTCCCAGTGCAACAACGCGCTCAGCATCTGCAGCTTCTTCACAGCACTCTTGTGTACGTGGTGCTTGAATGCATGCACACAGCCCTTGACAACACGCCAGTTGTGGGATTCCCGAGCGGAGACTATGAGGCGTTGGTGTTCGGCTGCGATGGCTGTGACTAGACGGAGGGCGGAGAAGATACGAGACTTCCGCAGCCACAAAGCCTCCACAAGCGCCTCCTCGCGCCGCTTCCGCCGCTTGGCCTTGAACTTGGTGAGGACCTGTGGTGTTGGGTGTGGAGCAGTATTGGGCGTTCTGTGTTGGGCTTAGTTGTGTGGTGTGGTGGGGCCTGAAGTGGGTGTGAGGCGTAGTTGTGGGGTGTGGTGGGGCTTGTTGTGGGTGTTCGGCATAGTTGTGTGGTGTGTGTGGGGCTTGTTGTGGGTGTTGGGCATAGTTGGCCTTGAACTTGGTAACGACTTGAGTTGTGGGTTGTTGGGCAGTATTGGGCATTGGTTGTTGGGCATAGCTATTGGGGGGGGGGGGGGGGGGGGGGTAAAAAACAGCTTCTAGTAGCACCATGCAGGCTAGAAGGAGCATCCTGGTATGGGGAGCAGTTTTTTTTTACGGCAACGCGTCGCCACTGCGTCGCCCACCCGTCATGGCTGGGCGACACATGGGTTTGGCTAAACTAGTCAGAATTGGCCTTCCGTCGCCCACAGAGCTACGGAAGGCCCTTGGCCAATGGCCCTCTGTCGCCCACCCTTCGCCCATTCTGTCGTTGGGGAGAGGTGTGTGATCCGGTACTGCCACTTAGGCCTGCGTTGACATGCAGGCCAGACACTGGTTCCTTCCCTTCAAAAATGCCACGCACCTCCCAATGCCTGAGACACCGGATAGCACATGCTACTAGGACGGTGTTCCGGCCCCAGTTGGCCTTCTTTGCTTGCTTCCACACGAGGAGCATGCGTTCAATGGCGGTGACTTGGAGTCGGTGGGCCTCCAGAGCCATGATGGTGTCGAAGTAGGTAAGCTCCTTAACGCGCTGCATCACGACAATGCGCCAGGCCTGCAAATGGTGGTGGGCAAGGGGATGGATGGGTGGAGTGGGAAGATGGATAGATGGAGTGGGAAGATGGATGGATGGAGTGGGAAGATGGATGGATGGAGTGGGAAGATGGATGGATGGAGTGGGAAGATGGATGGATGGGTGGAGATTGTAGATGGATGGATGGAGTGGGAAGATGGATGGATGGGTGGATAGTTGCCATAGCCATGATGCTGTCAAAGTTGGTCAGCTTCTTCACGCGCTGCAGATGCGCTAAATAAATATAAATAGTACGCCATATTAAAAGGTGTCAGGTTGAGGGGGGCAGCCTGCTTGCTTGCACTGGGGTCAAGCACAATGTGAACATGATAATAATCACACAATTAAATTATCGTCCCAGCTGAGATGATGACTTACTGATGTTGTAGAATTAAATTATCACTCTAGCACGAACTCAGGCCCCCTGTCGGTTAAACGATTGTTTAGGGTTCAGTTCATCAGTGCTTTTTCTTTTTAAGCCCTTCCTATCGGCTGGGCAGGTCCCCTTATTGAACTACCCCTGGACTGTAACATACATGCATACATGAGTACATCACTTACTCTGATCACCCTGACCCAGGCGCAGTCCCCGATGTATCCCGACGCATATGCCAGCATAGACGCCGTACTAAGAGGTGTGAGGTTGAGGGGGCCAGCCTGCTTGCTTGCACTGGGGTCAAGCACCAAATGAACATGAGTACATCACTTACTCTGATCACCCTGACCCTGGCGCAGTCCCCTATGTATCCCGACGCATGTGCCAGCATAGACGCCTTCTCCATGCGCTCGGCATGCCACTCCATCCACCATAAGTAGGCATCGTCACGTAGTCGGGTGAAGATCTGCAGGCGTGGTGGGTGGGGGTAAAGGGTTGGTAGACAGACCACTTGGTGTGGGTGAAGAGCGGATGTGGTAGGTGTGTGGGTGATAGAAGTAAGTGGTGGATGAAGTGCGGATGTGGTAGGGTTTGGGAGGTGTATGAGTATGCATCGGTATGTGTCTTCCTGCATACCCATGCAACCATAGGTGACAAGCCCAGGCTCATGAGCAGGTGGTGTGGGAGGAAAGCCTCGGCCAATGGGCATGGGACGAAGACCTCTGCTTCCAGAAGTATGGGTGTCGTACCGAGGTTGATCCTTCATTGTGGGCCGGTAACTAACTTACCCTGGCAGCCATGCTAGTTGCCATTTCATCCCTGTAGCGTGCATCCAGAACAAAATCCATCCAGCGGTTCCAGACAGATGACAAGGCCCTGCAGGAGTGGTTTTGTATGGGTTAGTGTGTCGTGGGTTGGCGTGGTGGTGTGAGGTTGTGTGGTGGGCTGTTTTGGGTTTTTGTGCGGTGAGTTGGTGTGGTGTGGGTTGGTCGGTGATGGGTTGGTGAGTGGTGCGGTGGGTGGTGGGATAGTGTGCTTGGGGTTGTGGTGGGTGTGGAAATTGGGTGTCTGTGTGGGTGCGTATATCGGTGTGGTGGATATGTATGTAAGTGGGTGTGTTGTGGGTGTGGCAGCTACGCGTGTCTGGTTTCAAATCAGAGCATAGCTCAACTGAATAATAGGGTGTAGGGACCTTGTGGAAGACATTGAAATAGGGAACGACAATATGATATCATGTCATCATATGATATCGTATAATGCCGAAAGTCTGACTAGGCTAAATGTACCATTTATGTAATACATCATATTTGCCTTTGGTCAACATCATATGATATGCCGGTCCCAGGCCGGACCCTACATATAAGATAAACACCACCATATTTATTCACAATGCACAACACAGTCAAACAGTCTACATGACACACACACCACTTGCACGTTCTATATATCGCACACCACCAGCACCCTACCAGCCCATCCCTCACCCCCCCCACACACACCTTTACCATGTGCGGACCCTTCCTCCTGTGCATAAACTTGAACTTGGATACCTGGCTCCCTGCACACACACCATGTGTACATTCAGTGGACCCCCCCCCCCCCCCCCACACACACACACACACACACTATAAAAAACAAAACTCCACTCACGCATTCTGCCAGTATCCCATAGCTTTGGCCAGTCGAACTCTCTTGCCCTTTCCATTGTGAATGAAGTCAATCCAAGTTGCCCAACTCTTGCCCAGCTGGCCGTGGTAGAGCTTCATGGCTGCGCGCCGCAGCTTGTCTCGTTTCTGTAGGACAAGTGTGTGAGTGTATCTAAGTGCTTGTGTGGGTTGAAGTGTGTGTTTTTGTTTGTCTAATTGCTTGTGTGTGTTTGGGTGTGCGTGTGCTTTGATGTTCCCGAACTCTTGCCCAGCTGGCCGTGGAAGAGCTTCATGGCTGCACGCCGCAGCTTGCCTCGTTTCCGTAGGGCCAGTGTTTGAGTGTATCAAAGTGCTTGTGTGTGTGTTAATGTGCCCAATACTTGTCCAGCTGGCCGTGGTAGAGCTTCATGGCTGCACGCCGCAGCTAGTCTCGTTTCTGTAGGGCCAGTGTGTGAGTGTATCTAAGTGCTTGTGTGTGTGTGTTAATATGCCCAATACTTGTCCAGCTGGCCGTGGTAGAGCTTCATGGCTGCACGCCGCAGCTTGTCTCGTTTCTGTAGGGCCAGTGTGTGAGTGCATATAAGTGCTTGCGTGTGTGTGTGTGTGTGTTAATGTGCTCAATACTTGCCCAGCTGGCCGTGGTAGAGCTTCGTAGCTGCACACCGCAGCTTGTCTCGTTTCTGTAGGACCAGTGTGTGTGCGTATAAGTGCTTGTTTGTGTGTGCATGAGTGTGTGTTAATGTGCCCAACTTTGGCTACACAACTGGACCTACAGAAAGCTGGAAACAAAAACTGTCCCTAGCTCTGATTCAGAACTCACATCCCTCTGAATTGCCACATTGTTCAATGATTCCCTAGCTCTGATTCTAAACTCACATCCTTCTGAATTGCCACATTATCAGCAAACGTTTGAAATGCAGATGACAGCTGGCAACTATATCACACAACTGGACCTACAGAAAGCTGGAAATAAAAAGTGTCCCTAGCTCTGATTCAGATCTCACATCCTTCTGAATTGCCACATTGTCAGCAAACGTTTGAAATGCAGATGACAGCTGGCAACTATATCACATAACTGGACCTTCAGAAAGCTGGAAATAAAAAGTGTCCCTAGCTCTGATTCAGAACTCACATCCTTCTGAATTGCCACATTGTCAGCAAACGTTTGGAATGCAGATGACAGCTGGCTGTGCCTCCATTGCCCCATGGCTTTACTCAGCATCAGTCGCCTCTTTCCAGCTCCGTTGTAGCGCTCGCACCAGCTTGCCAGTGTGTTCATGCGGATGCGGCGCTCAATACGATCACTGATGGCCTGGCCAGCCAACCTTTCGGCCTTGAGCCGCAAAGTCACCTTGCGCCACAGCAACAGGAGCCGCCCCCTGTATTGATGATGGAGATGGAGATGATGGTGAAGCATGATAGTGGTGGTGATGGACTGATGGTGTTGGTGATGGACTGATGGTGGTGTTGGTGATGAACTGATGGTGGTGTTGGTGATGGCCTTGAGCCGCGTGGTCACCTTGCGCCACAGCAACAGGAGCCGCCCCCTGCATTGATGGTGGAGATGGAGATGATGGTGAAGCATGATGGTAGTTTTGGTGATGGACTGGTGTTGTTGTTGATGAACTGATGGTGGTGTTGGTGATGGCCTTGCGTCGCGTAGTTACCTTGCCCCACAGCAACAGGAGCCGCCCCCTGTATTGATGATGGAGATGGAGATGATGGTGAAGCATGGTAGTGGTGGTGATGGACTGGAGGTGTTGGTGATGAACTGATGGTGGTGCTGGTGATGACCTTGAGCTGCGTGGTCACCTTGCGCCACAGCAACAGGAGCCGCCCCCTGCATTGATTATGGAGATGGAGATGATGGTGAAGCATGATGGAGGTGTTGGTGATGGACTGGTGGTGTTGGTGATGGACTGGTGGTGTTGGTGATGGACTGGTGGTGCTGGTGATGGACTGATGGTGGTGTTGGTGATGGACTGATGGTGTTGGTGATGGACTGATGGTGTTGGTGATGAACTGATGGTGGTGTTGGTGATGGCCTTGAGCCGCGTAGTCACCTTGCGCCACAGCAACAGGAGCCGCCCCCTGTATTGATGATGGAGATGGAGATGATGGTGGTGTTGGTGATGGAGGTGTTGGTGATGGACTGGTGGTGTTGGTGTTGGACTGGTGATGTTGGTGATAGACTGGTGGTGCTGGTGCTGGCCTTGAGCAGCGTGATCACCTTGTGCCACAGCAATGTACATTACATTGCATTACATTCTCATAGGCAGGCCAGTGTCGATTCAAGACAAGCCCACTCCACAGCATCCGGCGGAGTCTTCCAACCATCCTCACAAAATCGACAGAAGCCACTCCCTATGTTGGGGATGTGTGAAGCATGACAAACATCAATATCAACATCGGCATAAGCAGCAACCACAACCTCACCATCTCCACCGCAATCATCACCATCATCATCAATGGCACCACAGCAGCATAAACACCAACCTCCACATCATCTCCAACAAACCATTACCAAAGCAGTATCAACACCAACCTCAATATCATCTCCATCTCCACTGTAGTCATCACCATCATCATCGTCGTTACTACAGCAGCATCAACACTAGCCCCATCACCACCTCCACAATAATATTCACCATCACTGTCATCACCACAGCAGCATCAGCACCAACCTCCACATCATCTCCACCATAATCATCACCATCGCTGTCATCACCACAGCAGCATCAGCACCAACCTCCCCTTCATCTCCATTATTATCATCACCATCACTGTCATCACCACAGCAGCATCAGCACCAACCTCCCCATCATCTCCACCATAATCATCACCATCACTGTCATCACCACAGCAGCATCAACACCAACCTCCCAATCATCCCAAAAAGCAGGGTTGGATATGTACGTACCTGGCTTGTGACTCATAGAAGACATCTGCATGGGTTCCGTTGGCAATAGAGTTCTGAGCTGCTAGGTACCATGTCCTGAACATGAGCTCCAGGCTCCGTCCATTCCAGAACATGAGGGCCTTGGCAATCTTGCCACCCTAAGTGGGACAGGCAGGGTGCATGGGTGTGGGCGCTTTAGTGGTTATGCTGGGTTGGGTTGGGTGAGTTTGGGTTTGGGTTGGGTGGAGTGGGTACTTGATAGGGTAGCATGGGTTATGACTTTTGATGGCAATAGAGTTCTGAGTTGCTAGGTACCATGTCCTGAACATGAGCTCTAGGCTACGTCCATTCCAGAACATGAGGGCCTTAGCAATCTTGTCACCCTAAGTGGGACAGGCAGGGTGCATGGTTGTGGGTGCTTTATTGGTTAGGTTGAGTTGGGTGAGGTTGGGTTTGGGTAAGTTGGAGTGTGTGTGTGTGTGGGGGGGGGGGGGGGGGGGGCGGGGGGGGGGGGGGGGGGGTACTTGGTAGGGTAGCATGGGTTACGATGGCAATAAACTTAGGGTGCATGGGTGTGGGTGCTTTAGTGGTTAGGTTGGGTTGGTAAATATTGGATTTGGGTTGGTTGGAGTGGTGGTGGTGGTAGCCGGACCCATGCATCACCATGCAGCGATGGAATGGCGATGTGTCGCACACAAAAATGAATATTGTAGTACATGATATGCTCGAACCCACCTTGCTTCTTCTGGACAAAGCGTAGTTCTTCCACAAACCAAAGCAACGCTTCTTTTGCGATGTTTTGTGATGGAAGTAGCCGGCTTCATCTGCTACCTTAAGATACCGGGTCACTTCCAACCACCACCTGCATCGCAATATGAGATATAGATAGGATATAGATGAAAGGATAGGGCAGGAGATAGGAGATAGATAAACGGAAAGGATAGAAGTTGTATGACGGGAGTAGCTGCCTTCATCTGCTATATTCAGATACCGGGTCACTTCCAACCACCACCTGCACCACAATACAATATATATAAAGGATATAGATAAAAGGAAAGGGTACACCACAACCACAACAATTGAATCATCAGCACAAGCACTAGCATATCACAACTAGCTTCAGTAGATCCAGTAGCAGCAAGGCGTGTAAGCACTGGTAAGTTGTTGCTGCAGGCTGTCAGGAACTCCTAGGCTTATTAAATCTTCGCTAGTCCGCCTATGTCTATGTCTATGGGCGGTACTAGCTTTCCCATAGGCATAGGCCGATGCCAGGAGGGCCATTAAGTTACTTGGAGTACCGCCCAGAGAAAGAATAAGATGTCCTCAGAGCTCCCGTCGCCTAGTAGTTCCCGACAATAATGCATGTCCCGGAGTGGAAACGATGATTACCCAGCGGTCCCAACCAGTGCCACGGCGGGTCTTACCTATGGTGGCGACTTAGTACTTATCAAGATTCCACCCTTGACCTGTGTCCGACGGGATTCTAACCCATCCACAGCGGGATATGCAAGAACAATTTGAATTATATAATCGCATGGATGATTTGATTTGAGTCGCTTATGTTACTGCTGGCTGGAGTCGTGTGAATCACTAATATAATTGCGGAAAATGGCTATCATCCAATCTGCTGGCTGGAGCCATGTAATCAAGTGCAAGTTCAAATTCAAATTCTATCACTCACTTGAAGCAGCTGGCTAGCGTGGCTCCCATCCAGAAGCGCAGTGCCTTGGCAATCTTCTCTTTTCTCCCTACCCTCCAGTAGGTGAAGTACCGGCGAGCAGTTTGGACCTCCCAGAAGGACAGAGCTATCATCCAGTTTTCAATCGCACGCTCCCTTGCCTCCCTTTGAATGAGTATGGGCATGAGTAATGGGGATGGGATAGGATGAGTAATGGGATGTAGTAATGGGATAACAATAGTAATAATAGGCTAGGATGATAATTAATAATAGGCTAGGATGAGTAATGGGATATCATGGGATATGATGGGATGGGCTAGGATGAGTAATAGGATGTCATGGGATAGGCTAGGATGGGTAATGGGATGTCAATATCTTACTGGACCCCGAGGTTATGGGAATATATTGCCCCCCCACCCCCCCACATGCACCCACAAACACCCTGACCCACCCCCTCCCCCAATATGCACGCACATTGCCTCCACCACCACCAGTTATTGACTGTAGCAACACTATCACCTCCACAACTTACAGACCCCCCCCACACACACACACACCCCACCCCCACCCCCACACACACCGCACCACTACTACCCACCCACCCACCCCATAAGCATGCACATTGCTGCCACCACCACTTGGTTCATGCATATTATTGACTCCAGCACTATTATCACCTCGACAACTTTCAGACGCCAAAACCCACATATGCCTCATCCTCCTCCCTACCTCTCCCCAC
Organism: Chlamydomonas sp. ICE-L; assembly: GCA_013435795.1. Lineage (NCBI taxonomy): Eukaryota > Viridiplantae > Chlorophyta > Chlorophyceae > Chlamydomonadales > Chlamydomonadaceae > Chlamydomonas > Chlamydomonas sp. ICE-L. The sequence goes on from JACBWV010000673.1 coordinate 3,689,360, forward strand.
ACATACACTTCCCTCCTTCTCCCTCCACCTGTCCTCCCCCCCTTCCCACTCCCTCCCTCTCCCCTCACCCCCTTCTCTCTCCCTCCTTCCTTCTCCCCACACGATGCACACCTTACCACCACCACTACCCACTTGACACCAGCCGTTCACTGCAGCCTGGACTGGGTGAGAACAAAGACGTGAGGGCGCCATGTGCGTTTACTACAAAGTAAATACCAACTTTATACAACAAACTTTTACTTTGTGCTACATTGGTACAGGTACATTTGCCTGTATAACTTTTTGCATTAGTGTCGTAGTTTATTACCAGTACAAAATAGCCTACAAAGTAGTTGCCAGCCATTCACTGCAGCCTACTTGGACTGGGTGAGAACAAACACGTGAGAGCGTCATGTTTTAGAACTTTTAAATATATTTGAAACGTTTTTGTTTTTTAAATTATATTAAATTATAAGTTTTGTTTTAAAATTAGATTTAAAAGTTTAAAAAATCTTGGTTTAATACCTGGACTGGGTGAGCACAAACACATGTGAGCGCCATGTGCGGAACGCTGATGCCATACATCGGAAGTCTGCATAAGCCTCTGCCTCTTCGTAGTCTGCATCATCCACTTCGCTCCAGAAGTCTCTCGACTGGGGAGGTGGTGAGAAGGTGACCCTGGGCACTACCTAGGTGGCGGGGGGTGGGGTGGGTGAGTGGGTGGATGTGGGGTGGGTGGATGGAGGTGGGGTGTGATGGGTGTGTGGTGGGGTGGGTGGTGGTGTGTCATACACCTTGCTCCAGAAGTCTCTCGACTGGGGAGGTGGTGAGAAGGTGACCCTGGGCACTACCTAGGTGGCGGAGGGTGGGGTGGGTGGGTGGTGGTGGTGTGGCAGCAGCATGTGAGCTGACTGAAGGCTGATAGACCATATCATCACACCAACCAAACTTTGTTTTACTGCTGAAGACGGCGAGCAGCCAAATTGCTGGCTGAAGCTATGTAATCAAGTTCAAGTTCAAGTCCAACCAATCTCAAATGAGGTGGGGGGGATGAGGGGAGGAGAAGGGGGGGCAATCCAGGGGTGGAAGGTCGTGAGAAGTTGCCTCTGTTTATCAATGACCGTATGAAGAAATTGGATAAGAAATATGTTGAAAATAATGCTATGGTTTGAATTGGTTATGTTACTGCCTAAGACAGCGAGCAGCCTTAAAGGCTGGAGCCATGTAACCAAGTTCGAGTCCAAGTACTCTGTAACTGCTGAAGACGGAGAGCAGCAAAATTGCTGGCAGGAGCCATTTAATCTAGTTCAAGTTCAAGCTGGCTGGAGCCATGCAACCAAGTTCAAGGTCAAGTGCTGGCAGGAGACTTTAATCTAGACAGGAGCCATTTGCTCTAGTGCTGGCATCTAGGCAGGAGCCAATTAATTTAGTTGAAGTTCAAGCTGGCTGGAGCCATGCAACCAAGTTCAAGTACTATATTACTGCCGAGGACGGAGAGCAGCCAAATTGCTGGCAGGAGCCATTTAATATAGTTGAAGCTGAGGCTGGCTGGAGCCATGTAACCAAGTTCAAGTACTCTATTGCTGCCTAAGACGGACAGCAGCCAAATTGGTATAATATATATTTAATATAGCCAATTAATATAGTTGAAGTTCAAGCTGGCTGGAGCCATACCCATGTACCAAGTCAAGATCTACCTGGATGGGTCCGGCTTGGGGGGGGGAGCCATACCCACGTAGCCCCCCACCCTGTAGTGGAGATCCATAACCTTGCACTCCGGCCTGTTGGGGGGAAGCGTAACCCAGGGGCGGCTGTGTAAACTGGCCCTGACCCTGGCTTTGCCATGGAGCTGGTGATTGGTAGTTTGGTGAGCCGGGGTAGGAGGAGGTACCATATGGCTGCTGTTGGACATTGATGGGGAATGGGGGGGGAGCACCAGCTCCTGGGAAGTAGGCAGGTGGCTGCATGCTGAGTGGAGGGGAGGAGTGGCGTGGGGGGGAGTATCGGGCCCCGCCTCCTGAGGTAGCTCGCGTGGGGGAGGAACGGTAGATGGACGTGCGGCGGGGGGAGGAGGACGATGAGCGGCTGCCCCCCATGTGGCTGGCATGGGTGGGGGAAGAGTAGCGGGTCCTGGTGGTGGAAGGGGGATGGGTGGGGGGAATGGGTGGTGTGGGGGTTGGGTGGGGGAAGAGTAGCGGGTCCTGATGGAGGAAGGGGGTTGAGTGGGGGAATGGATGGGTATGTGTGTGTGTGTGTGAGGGGGGGGGGGGGGGGGGGGGGGGGGGGGAGGAGGATGATGAGCGGCTGCCTTTCATGTGGCTGGCATGGGTGGGGGAAGAGTAGCGGGTCCTGGTGGAGGAAGGGAAATGGGTGGGGAATGGAAGTGGTGTGTGTGTGTTGGGGGGGGGGGGGGGGGGGGGGGGGGAGGAGGAAGATGAGCGGCTGCCCCTCATGTGGGCTGGCATGGGTGGGGGAAGAGTAGCGGGTCCTGGTGGAGGAAGGGGGATGGTGGGGGGAATGGAAGTGTGTGTGTATTTGTGTGTGTGCGTGTGTGTGTGTGGTGTGTGTGTGTGGGGGGGGGGGGGGGGGGGGGGGGGGGAGTAAACCCACATCCAAATCATTCACTGGATGGCTATACATGCATGTAGCATTCTCAAAGGTTGAAAAATAGCATATAACATTCAAAAACAAGAAAATATATAGTATGCTCACAAAGATAGCAACATGTATATGTATACAGGGGAGAGGCAGAGAGACAAATTTTGGACCGCATGTTCAGTATGGTGTCCGACTCAGATGGGAGTTGGAACTGTGGAAGTTTCATACAAAAAGAGGGGAGAATAAAGTTGGTAAAAAGTTTTTTACCCCCCCACCCCCACCCCTCCCTCCTAAAACCCGATTACCTCAACCTACCCCCCCTAAAATGGGGGTCATTCGAAAGATCTTTTCGTGCCCGCTCCAGTTATGCCCTTACATCTTTCGTAATGTTGCTCAAACGTGATTTATCGCGAAGTTAAGATTTGGGCCGCTTTGGTGAAAAAAACTTTGGACCCCTCTAACTTTTGTACAACTTTATTTTTGGCTAAAAAAACTGTGTTTTTATATAGTTTGAGGATAAGCTCTGTCCAAAGCGAAGATGCGGTACGGCAGCTTTTTCTTGCCCCACCCTCATATGTATATATATATATATATATATATATATATATATATATACTCATACCAGCATGACACGTACCTAACATTGAGCAGCTTTTCTCGCTCCAACTTTGCCCACCAGTCTGGGTCAGGATCCAAGCTCAATTTAAGAAGCAGGCGGTAGTAGTAGATGTCCTCTTGAGGTCTGATCTCATGGAGGGGGAGAATCACCTCGTAGGCTTTCAGGAGGCGCTGAAGAGTCACCACCCCTGTGCCTACGTACATAGACATATCATTGTTGTTTGTAAAGGAAAAGACAAAACAATTTGAATGAAGGGGGAGAATCACCTCGTAGGCTTTCAGGAGGCGCTGAAGAGTCACCACCCCTGTGCCTACGTACATAGACATATCATTGTTGTTTGTAAAGGAAAAGACAAAACAATTTGAATGAAGGGGGAGAATCGCATTATATGCTTTCAGGAGGCGCTGAAGAGTGACCACCCCTGTGCCTACATACATAGACAAATATTGTTGTGTTTAAAGGAAAAGACAAGACAATTTGAATGAAGGGGGAGAGTCTTCACATAAGCTTTCAGGAGGCGCTGGAGAGTCACCGCCCCTGTGCCTACATACATAGACATTTATTTGTGCTGTTAAAGGAAAAGACAATACAATTTGAATGAAGAAGGAGAATCACCCCATAGGCTTTCATTAGGCGCTGGAGAGTCACCACCCCTGTGCCTACAAAGACATACCATTTGTGTTTTTAAAGGAAAAATGCAATACAAATGAATGATGGGGGAGAATCTCCTTACATGAAGGCGATCGGAGCGACAGGTCGCAAATGGATTGAGTGCATCAGGCCGAAGACAGGGTCTACGACAGGGCCAGGGGTCAGTAAGGACCAGGGTAATGTGCCAACAAAAAAAATGTATAGAGAACACTGCCCCCCCCCCCCCCCCCCCCCCCCCCCCCACACACACACACACACACACAAACCACCACCACACACACACAAATGCACAAACACACGCAAACATGCACATGACCGTTCCAACTATCCACGTAGCGCTATATATCTGTGTTCTACCTCTGCCCTTCCTGGCCGCCATAATGGCCTGCTTCTCAGCCAGAGTCAGGATCTCTGCGATGATGGTCATGTCATATTCGGAGTAGGGGTGCTCCGCTACAGGGAGTGCATGGTAAGTCTCAAGCGTGGGGGCCTCCATGCTGTCCACCAGACGGTATCCCCTGCAAGGTAAACCAGGTGATCGCATTAAACTCATATATACAAGGAATTGAGGTCATATATACAAGGCATTCAGATCATATATACAAGGCATTCAGATCATATATACAAGGCATTCAGATCATATATACAAGGCATTCAGATCATATATACAAGGCATTCAGATCATATATACAAGGCATTCAGATCATATATACAAGGCATTCAGATCATATATACAAGGCATATCAGGATCATATATACAGGCATTCAGATCATATATACAAGGCATTCAGATCATATATACAAGGCATTCAGATCATATATACAAGGCATTCAGATCATATATACAAGGCATTCAGATCATATATACAAGGCATTCAGATCATATATACAAGGCATTCAGATCATATTTACAAGGCATTCAGATCATACATACAAGGCATTCAGATCATATATACAAGGCATTCAGATCATATTTACAAGGCATTCAGATCATACATACAAGACATTAAGATCAAATATACAAGACATTAAGATCATATATATTGGCATTAAGGTCGTATATATATGGCATTAAAATCATATATGTTCATAGCTTCTCTTTTCAGCTACGAGCAGCAGCTTCTGGGCAGCTCCTGAGCCAGCCACTGGGCCAGGGCCCCAATATGTCAACAGTACAGGCAAGCTGGATGCTTCAGCTTCAAGGTGCATTAGTTTACATCAGGTTTGGCTGACTAGCCAGTCAGGGGAGCTGCATAGAAGCTGCTGCTTGTAGCTGAAAATAAAAGCTATGTTGCTGAAGTTTGATTACAGGGTATATCAGCCTGCAGGCTGCTCACAATCTGCAGGCGGAGTAAATATGGGTAGCATAAATAGTTCCACACCACATATGTGGCTTGTATTTGAGGGACAGCTGCATTTGTTTCAATTCCCTGCTGGTGGGGATATTCAAGTTGTTGACTGCCAGATTAGGGTCCATAAGAACTGGTCCCCATATGTTGGGCGAGCAGCCAAATTGCTGGCTGGAGCTACGTAACCAAATTCAAGTTCAATAAGTAGTCCCCATATATTTGCACTGCAATACCAATAAATCGATCAGCAATGATTCCTGCATTTCAATGGGTTGGTGTGTGCCAGAACAGGTAGAATAACTTTCAAAAAAACCTGCGGGCCCATAAACGGGAGGTATGCCCTTGTATTCATTATCGGCATGCATGATTCTGGATTGGGTGTTGTTGAAGTATAAATGTGAGTCAATGGCTGTATAGGTCAGATGCCCTGGGGACCTATCCCTCCTGAGCTGACCCCATTACATAAGATGGGAGAAACCACAGTCTGACCAGACGAGGCTAGTCTCGAAGTTGTTTGCTTTTGGTCAGACTGTTATTCAATCTTCGACTTGCCCTGAAGAACATACGAGCGATTGACGATTCTGTCCGTCTTGTGACCGAAGACCTTCGGCCATGGTGACTGGAAACGGCTTGAGGCGACCAGGTATGTCCCGTTAGTCGTTGAACGTGTTATCATTCGGAAAGTGCCAGAGAAGATTGCGACTTACAGGTGATGCAATGATAACACGTTCAAGTCGCAATCTTCTCTGGCACTTTCCGAATTCTTCGACATCGAATCGTAGAAGGTAGGAGGTCTGATGCTGTAGGAAGGTTCAAGGCGAAGGATTCCGCTCGTCATCGGGTGTGCCAACATCTCGCTGCTTGACTCACCGTCCAGGGAACTTCTGCTGAGACGGGGAATACTGATACGTGATAGAAGACATTCAATCGATTAGGCTATGACTCCTAGTCGCGATGTCAGAAGCTCGAAGCTCATTCCAGCTAATGTCGGGCTGAGGGCAAAAAGGCGGGCTTCCACAAACAAGTCGCGTCAGTGAAGCTGCTTGTTCCCCTAAGCAATAGAGTGGCTAAAGCGCAGATTATTTCGCGGTCCAGGCGAAGGTGTGGGACTGCGGTTATTTCAGACGATGCAACTCATTACATGGCTAAAAACAACAGCCCGAACGTAAATTAAGAATAAGGTGCAAAGTTCGCTGACACGAACGAGGAAAGGGACAGAAACCGCATCCAACTAACAGCTTAGTTAAATTTAGGAAAGCAGTACATGATGTGCTGTACAGTGGTCTGGCGACGAGTCCAGGCAATCAAAACAGAGTCTACTCTCCAACCTATCCTGCGATGATTATTCATTCATCTAAGTATTGAACGTCGTTGGACGACGCCCCTGACTTTCAGACTGTCGTTCAAGGATTTTAGCAAGACTGCGCTTGCAAATATCTTGTCTCCGAGTCGCAAAAAGCTCAGGGCCTAACAGATGCTCGTAGGCTCCTATAGACCTAGCATCCTTCTCTTCTGTGTAGATGGAGTGTATCCTCCCGTGGTAGCTCTACGGCCTGTACCAGGTGCAGCTATAGCATCCCTCTGCTTTGACCTGATGGCATCCTCCTTTGCCTTTACTGCGTCGATATCTGCCTGCTTCTTAGCCAGGGCCACGTCCATCTCTCCTTTCATGGACTCCTTGTTCGCCCGCTCCTTCTTGCGCTGCTCAATTCGAGAAGTGTGGCTCTCCTACGTGACGAGTGTGTGGTGGTGGTGGTGTGTGTGTGTGTGTGTTGTGTGTGTGTGTGTGTGTGTTGTGTGTGTGTGTATGGTGGTGGTCGTGGTGGTGTGTGTGTGTGTGTGTGTTGTGTGTGTGTGTGTGGGGAGGGGGGGGGGGGGGGGGGGGTCCTTAGAAAAAGGAAGAAGTTCTACATGGTTATTACATTACATTGCCATCTACAGGCCATTGTTGGCCCAAGACAAGCCCGCTCCACAACACCAGGTAGGGGGTCATACAGCCCCCTATTTGCTGCTCACCGTTCACATAAATATGCCACAAACCCTCACCTTGATACTGAAGAACATGGGGCCCAGCTCAGCAAGCCACTCTGGCTCCACTGCAGTCACGCACTGCATGTATTCTTTACTCGTCTGCAGGGTATCGTCAGCAGTGAGAGGTTAGAATGAATTTAATGGTATTGGATGACATAGTATATCAGCCTTAAGGCTGCTCACCGTCTGCAGGCGGAGCAATGATGAGTAGGATAAAACTACTATGCCACACTCCTACAGAATGTAATCAGATGGGTGTAAACAGTTTGAAGACATGTCCTGCTCTCCAGTAGTGAGAGCTTCGACATGATGGGAGATGTTTATTTTGATGCATGCATGAGCAATGCCATGCGCAAGTGTACAAACGTGCCCAAGCACACCAAGCGGCAGGAGGGTGGGTGGGGGGGGACGGGGGGACTATAACTAGCAGATTATAACGTATTGTATGTATATTGACAGACATAGAGCTACTGGAGAGCAGTGTGGTATCTCTAGGTTGTCCAATAATGTTTTCCTTGGCCCAGTGTGCCTGACAGAATGAGCCTGACAGACTTCATATTTTGACATTAGCTTGGTTACATGGCCCCAGACTTTAAGGCTGCTCGCCGTCTTTGGCAATAACGCGATCAAATCAAAAGATGGTAATGAACACTACTTGATCCAACCTCTCGTACAGTATATGATTTATACCCAACACAATTAAGACGCAAATTGTCACTGCTGTTCTTACCATGACAAGCTCGTGGTAACAGATGTAATCAGGTGTGTAGCCCAAACCATACAGCGCACTGCTGGGATGCAGATGGCACGGCATGCCAGTCCTGCATGTATGCGTGTTGTCAGGGTGGATTGAATTGTTACATGGGATTTCAGCCAACTCTGGGCTGCTCACCGTCTTCCAATTCCAAGTCCCTCGTGCCATACCCACAGTAACAAAGGAGCACATTGAGCATAGTAGACTGTTTAAATTGGATTGGATTGTTACATGGTTTTTCAGCCAACTCTGGGCTGCTCACCGTCTTCCAATTCCAAGTCCCCCCGTGCCATACCCACGGTAACAGAGGAGCATACTGAGTGTAGTAGACAGTTTAAATTGGATTGGATTGTTACATGCTTTTTCAGCTAATTCTAGGCTGCTCACCGTCCTCCAGTTCTAAGTACCCCCATGCGATTATAATCACAGAAACCAGGGAGCACACTATGCGGATTATACAGTTTTAAGACTTGTCTCACTTCAACAACTTCCTACAGAGAGCATTATGATAATAATATAATATTCAAGCCTCATAATAATATAAGATAATAATCAAGCCTCATAATAATATAATAAATTAAGACAAGGTCGGTAAATAAAAAGAATGAAGAAGCTTGAACTTGGCTACATGGCTGTCGCCTTAAAATAGCCATTCAGTGGATGATTTGGATTTAGGTGCCGAAATTTGTATTTCGTTCCTCCACTTTTGCACGCCAAATTTCCGACAATTGTTAGAATTCGTGATTGTTCAGGCAATAAATCAGAATTCTAAGGCCTAATTCTCAAATTCGAGGTACAACTACGAAGTGTTCCGAAAAACCAAATCCAAATAATCCACTGAATTGCTTTAAGGCTGCACCCCGCCTTCGGTAGCAACACCAGGACTCTTATAAACAAAATATTTGTGATCAAATGTATGCACACTCGTTCGTACATCTTTAACGATACATTATTTTCTTTGCATTACATTACATGTTAAAGTCTACTTGACACCGGGTGTATGATACTCTGTGCTTTAAACAAAAAGAAAAAGCACCCATAAAGCAAAAAAAACCATTACATCAGGGGTTTGTCGAGGACAAACAAACCTTGTGAACGAATATGTTTTTACCAAGTATGTGCACACACTCCAGGGTACTTCCAAGCGCGCGCAAGCGCGCTGCCTTTTTGAGCCCCACTGCGCGTTTCGCGCAGTTTTTTGCACCCCCCTGTGGGCGCAGTTTTGCGCAATTTTTGCGCTTATGCACTACACAGCGCAGTTTTGATTTTTTCAAGTGCGCTAAAGCGCTGGCCAATTTGGTCAATGGAAGTACCCTGACACACTCGTTCTTTTATCTTCAACGTCACATTTATGAAATATAAATAATGAAACAAATAAATAGTACGTCTTTTTGTGGGGCGTGATGTTGAGGGAGGGCAGCCCGTTTGCTCGCACTGGGGTCAACTACCACAGTAACGATAGACTTCTGGAAAACTCATTTTTGATGAACAGCTCAAATTCCTGCACACAACCGTGTGTGTATCTTCCCCAGTACTTGATTCGCATATTTTCACCAGTACGGGTTTTTAGGAGTCCCCCCTTCTGGGGGGCAGGAACCCCCAGAGTCACCCCGTTGTCCGATTGTCTGTCAGTATGCACTTTCAAACCATGGGCCTTACTGGGCCCTGGACCTGTTGGTACCTTGGTTTTGATCCTCAACCTTGCACTCAATTCCAGTGCCACCTCTCGCTCTGATAGTCAACGCTCTCCGCCAATTTTCAGTGTCGCTTGCGATGCGCCTAGGACTTGTCGCATTATTCTGATCAACTATTTTTTGTGCCAAATTTCTGCACACAATCTTTCGGTGGTCTCCAGTTATCTGAGCAAAAGAAGCACCAGAAGCAGCAGGAGAAGGAGAAGGAGAAGGGGAAAGAGAAAGAGGGAGATGGAGAGGGAGAGGAGAGGAGAGAAGAGAAGAGAAGAAGAGGAAGAAGTTTCCGCACCATGAAGAGAAGAGAAGAGAAGAGAAGAGAAGAGAAGAGAAGAGAAGAGAAGAGAAGAGAAGAGAAGAGAAGAGAAGAGAAGAGAAGAGAAGAGAAGAGAAGAGAAGAGAAGGACGAATCTCACCTTGGACTTGTTGTATTATCCTGATCAACTAATTTGGTGACACATTTCTGCACAAAATCTTTCGGTTATCTCCGGTTATCTGAAGAGAAATCTCACCTGCAGTTCACGTACTCTCCCACTGACTTGAACTTCCCGGCATTTTGGAAGTAGGCAGAGCAGATGGCCTTTCGGACGACATCCCACTCATGGCCACAGCTCGTAAGCACTATGTTGTGCTGCGTCATGATGTCAGCCAGCTGGGTCCTCACCTGTTAGTCATAATTCAGGGGTAATGGTAGGTGTGTGTGTGTGTGTGTGGTGGTGGTGGTGGTGGTGGGGGGGGTCTGGCCCTTCAGCGTGGCCACTCATGATGTCAGCCAGCTGGGTCCTCACCTGCTAGTCATAATTCAGGGGTAATGGTAGGTGTGTGTGTGTGTGGTGGTGGTGTGTGTGTGGGGGGTCTGGCCCTTCAGCATGGCCACTCATGATGTCAGCCAGCTGGGTCCTCACCTGTTAGTCATAATTCAGGGGTAATGGTAGGTGTGTGTGTGGGGGGTGGGGGGGGTGGGGTGGGGTGGGGGGGGGGGGTCTGGCCCTTCAGCATGGCCACTCATGATGTCAGCCAGCTGGGTCCTCACCTGTTAGTCATAATTCAGGGGTAATGGTAGGTGGGTGGGTGTGTGTGAGTGGGTGGGTGGGTGGGTGGGTGGGTGGAAGGGGGTCTGGCCCTTCAGCATGGCCACTCATGACGTCAGCCAGCTGGGTCCTCACCTAGTATTCATAATCTAATATACCGACACAAACCAGCGACCCGGAGGATTTAGTTCGAACGGCTATGCCACACTTTTGAGCACTGAATGCAATCATACAAGATCAGACAGTTTAAATGAGGCAGACAAACATAGAGAGCTCCTGGGTACAGAATGCAATTATACAGGATCAGACAGTGTAGATGAGGGAGACAGACAGAGAGAGCTCCTGGGTACTGTATGCAATTATACAGGATCAGACAGTGTTGATGAGGGAGACAGACAGAGAGAGCTCCTGAGCACTGCATGCAATCATACATGATCAGACAGTTTAAATGACACAGACAAACATAATGAGCTCCTGAGTACAGAATGCAATTATACAGGATCAGACAGTGTTGATGAGGGAGACAAACAGAGATAGCTTACCTCTTTTGCCTTCCTTAGGCCTTTGGCATGCAAGAAATGACGGTCGCACCAGTCGGCCCTGAGCACACATTGAGAGAGAAAGTTATTAGCGAGTATCTGATTAGCAAAATTATTACAGACTGAGTTACTGTGTGTGTGTGTTGTGTATGTATGTGTGTGTGTGTGTGTGTGTGTGTGTATGTGTGTGTGTGTGTGTGTCTGGTGTGTGGTGTGTGTATGTGGTGTTGTGCTGTGTTGTGTGTGTGTAGAGGGGGCGGAGAGAGAGGGAAATAAGGGAAAAAACAGGGGGAAGAGGGGGAAAAAACGGGAAGAAGGGAACGGAACGGGTGAGGAAAGGGGCGAGGAGGGAAGGAAGAGGCCCAGGGGGAAAGAGAAGGATGGAGAGAAGAGGAGGGACGCAAAGGAAAATAAAAGAGGGGAAAAAAGAAACAAAGG